>PVHT020000034.1:6763137-6785810 GCA_004024745.2 Catagonus wagneri | reverse complement strand
AAAAAAAAAAAAAAAAAAAAAAAAAAAAAAAAAAAAAAAAAAAAAAAAAAAAAAAAAAAAAAAAAAAAAAAAAAAAAAAAAAAAAAAAAAAAGGAAAGAAAAAAGAAAAGAAAGGAAAAAGAAGAAAAAACTAGAATATTCTTTGTACCTCAGAAGTCCCCTGGGCAACCCTATGATTTCCCTGGACTCACTCCAGTTTTCAAATTAATTTCTCATTTTTGAGTAACTTTAGCCATATGGTTCCATGAACCTCATATTCACATACTATACAAGTCTGGGTTTCCAGTTCTCATATTTTCTACTTATGGTTCCAAATGGATTCTAAATTTCCCTGCTGCCCATTCCCTCCCTGGGCCAGACTCCTGAACTCTCTTCCTGTGTGCATTTCTTTGTGACTTTCTCTGAGACTTCCAGCATCTGGTCCACTTCTTTAAGAAAATCACGAAATTCTCTCATCCTTTCTGGCACTGGGGATTTTCATTTCTTGACTCTACATGTAATTGTCCTTGCTGTATTTGGGGAGTGGGGAATTTGATGAGTTTTATATGGGAGAATTTTGCATATTTTCTCAGGCTGCCTGACTGATAAAAAGTCTGGACAAATCACTCTATATCTCTGGATATTACATTCTTCTAAGGTTAAATAGAATGGAGTATACCTATGTCCTAGAATTCTTGTGTTACTAAAATGGAATCAGATACTCAAAAATATTTCTTTTTACATTATAAAGCATCATACAAATATGTTATGATAATAAATTAGCATGCTAGCAAATTCAGGCTCTTTGGGCAATTACTTTCAGTAACACAGTCATAAAAGCATATGATTATTTGTCCTGAACCTAGCAGTCTAGCATTCAAATGACTTTATCAGTGTTGGGGAAAGAAAAGAATGGCCTAGTCAAAGTATGCTTAAAGATGAGAGACTAGAGGGGATCCTTTCACAAAATGTTGATATGATTAGGATTATTACAGCAGTGACATCCAAAATAGAAAAGGAGTGTTTGTTAATCTTATTTGAGAAAAAGTTCAATAATTCTGTTACAGTAATTATCATCTCGTTTGTATGAAACTTTTATTGATCAAGTAAATGTCAAGGTGCTGCACATTTTATAAATTTCTTCTGATCCCATTTACAGATGATATCTAAAGCTTTGGTCTACTTCTGATGGAAGTACTATAAATACCTTTATCATCAAAGTACTATGAAAACACAGGTCAAGATGGCTCAATGACTTCTATAAGGGACTGCCTCTATAAGAAAGGGCAAAAAACTGCAAGGTACTTTGTGCCTCTTTTCTTACCCGGTGCCTTTTCCAATGTAAACCTACACTGCTTTTGCCCTTATTTTTCTGTGCTGGTTCTTAGACAAACTAAGGCTGGGATTTAAAAATCAGTTTCTAGGAAATAATTACATTAATGCCTGTACTTCTATTTTTGACCTTGCTAGACCCATTCTTTCTTATTATTTTTTTATTTTTAAAAATTATCTTTTTGTCATTGCAGTTAGTCTCTTTTTCTTTTCTTTCCTTTTTTTTTTTTTTTTTGGCTTTTTAGGGCCAAAGATGTAGCATATGGAAGTTCCAGGCTAGGGACTGAATCAGAGCTACAGCCAGTGACCTACACCACAGCCACAGCAACAGAAGTTCTGAGCCACATCTGCAACCTATACCACAGGTCACAGCAGCACCAGATCTTTAACCTCCTGAGTGGGGCCAGGGATAGAACCTGCATCCTCAAGGATACTAGTCAGGTTCATTTCTGCTGAGCCACAATAGGAACTCCCAGTCTCTCTTTTTCAATACACGATGTTGAACATGGAATTACCCATTTTACTTACCCTCTCTGTCTTTTGGTTAACAGTGAATGCACATAAACAGCCGATGCCTATTGTTTACTCCCCAGAACATTTTCTCAGACCATGTACAAAAATAAACTTAAAAATGGATTAAAAACCTAAATGTGAGACGAATGACCATAAAACTCCTAAAAGAAAACATAGGCAGAACACTCTTTAACATAAATCATAGCCATAGAATTACATATGATCCACAATTCTATTCCTGGATATATATCAAAAAAAAAAAAAAACCACTAATTTGAAAAGATATGCGCACCTCAATGTTCATAACAGCATTATTTACAACAGCCAAGATACAGAAGCACCCTAAGTGTTCATCAACAGATGAATGGATAAAGATGTGATACACACACACACCACGGAATATTAGCTAGCCATAAAAAAGAATGAAATGTTGCCATTTGCAACGACATTGATGAACCTGGAAGGCATTATACTTAGTGAAATAAGATAAAGCAAGACAAATACTCTATGTTATCACTTATATGTAAAATTTTAAAAATAAAACAAACCAATGAATATAACAAAACAGAAGCAGACTCACAGATATAGAGAACAAGTGGTTGCCAACGATGGGAAGGATGGGAGGAAGGCAAGATTGGGCTAGGAGTAGAAGTACAAACTACTAAGTATAAAATAAATAAGCTACAACTTTATATTGTATGGCACAGGGAATATACCAATATTTTATAACAACTTTAAATGGAGTATAATCTGTAAAAAAATTGAATCATTAAGTTGAACAGCTGAAACTAATATAACATTGTAAATCAACTATTCTTCAGTTAAAAAAAAAGTCATGGCCACCAGAGGCCTTGAGATATTTTCACAGCCTCTTAATTTTGAAGTACACTGGAAAGCTACTGCAGACTCTTTATTTTCCTATCAAAACGGCATTACCCATGGAGTTCCCACCACGGTGCAGTGGGTTAAGCATCCGACTACAGTGGCTCCAGTCACTGCACAAGTGCAGGTTTGATCCCTGGCTCAGCACAGTGGATTAAAGAATCTGGCATTACTGCAGCTGCTATGGGGCTTGGATCCAGTCCCTAGTCTGGAAACTTCCATATGCTGCAAGTGTGGCCTTAAAAAGGAATGCATTACCCATGATCATGAGCCAAACTCAAGTACTGTATTCACATCCTGGCTCTGCCACTTATGAGCTATGCGACCTTGAGCAAGTTGCTTTCTGTGCCTTAGTTTTCTCCTCTCTACAATGGAGATAATAGAAATACCTGTGTATAGGGTTGCTACAGAATGATTTAGAATTTGTAAAGCACTTGAGTGATGCTTCCCCGTGTATGTTTTATTTGTTAAAGTGAATGAAAGCTGCATATTTCTAGACTTTAGGCACCAAAATCTGTTAAAGCCAGGGCTGCGTTTGGCGATCCCTAAGGTCCTCTCCAGGTCTGATGTGCTTCAGTCTTCTGCGCAACATCATAACTGCTCTGAATTAGTGTCTAGATTGACATACTTCTTCAGAGATGAACATAACAGCATCTCTGATTAAGATGCTTCAACAATCCAGTTTTCCTTGGAGTCTGATATATCTAATTTTCAATTGTATGTGTAAATACTACACGTTAGACAGAATTTATTTTTCTTTTCAAACAGAAGTCTGGATATCATGCAGACACGGTCTTTGATTCAAAGAATGTTGCCTTGACGTACCAAGATGTTTTTCTACTATTACTGTTAATGATTTATTATTTATGTATTTATTTATTTTTAATTTTTATTTTTGTAGGGCCACACTCACGGCATATATAAGTTCCAGGGCCCGGGACTAAACCTAAGCCCTGCAGCAGCTGCAGCAATGCCAGATCCTTTAACCCAATGTGCCAGGCCAGGGCAGAACCCACACCCCCACAGTGACCCAAGCCACTGCAGTCAGATTCTTAACCCACTGTGCCACATCAGAAACTCCCTAGACAATTTTTTTAAAGAGAGCATATATGTTATGATCTTTGGGATTATTTAGGTAATACGTCATTCCATTAGTTGGAGATAGGTTAAAAGATCACTTCTCTCAGTGTGAGATAAGATGGGCATAGACTGCTAGAGTCTAGAGTGGACCTAAGGGATCATCTAGTGGAATCGTCTCACTTTACAGCTCAGGAAGTAAAAGCCCAGAAGAAGAGTAGCTCACCTGGTCACGTTGCTAGGTGGCCAACTTGGGTCTAGAACTCTTGTCTTCTGACTGACACAATGGTGCTCTATCTGCAAGCCAGAATTCATAATATTGACTTTGAGATACAGCAAGATTCCAAATTACCTGAAAATTAAAAAAAAATAAATTAAAATTTTATACAGTTTTGGTATTAAGAATATTTGGGTATATTGAAATTTCCTGAAAATCACTGATTCATATGTTGCATAATGCAATTTCTTTTAAGCACCACACTTGATTAATTGGAACTTTGCTCTCTAACTCCAGAACACAGGACATTCAAAGTAAATTTTTTGATTTTTGGAAGTGAGGTTAAGCGCTGTTAATAGATAAGAGACGTTGGTCTTAGGTTTTATTGATTGTGATAAGCTATTTCAGAATCTTCGCCATCATCATCGGGTACATTTCTTGAGCAGATAAAGTATGCAAGGAGTATACAAAGTAGCTTAAAGTTTTCTATTACATGGTAACATAAGGTCTGTTCTTTCAAGGAGGTGTGAATGCAAAGAATGAAAAAAATGAATTATCATGGTCATTTTGTTTTAAATTGAGGTGAATTCATAGGATACCAAGCTTAGAGCCAATCCTTCCTTCTCCTGTCAGGTTCATAGAAAATGCTGAGAAAAGAAACCGCGAGAGATATTTACGTATTATAAATAAAGGTAGAAATATTCTGGTAGAAGTAAAGTGTGAGATTATTCAGCTTTGTAGAGTAATAGTTTTGATAGGGAAATGAGAAAAAAAGGCTAGAAGGTAAGAATCTTTCCTACAGGGAGAGAAACAGGCAAGCAAACAAGCAATAGGAGATTTGGAATTGCAGAGTATATCTGGGGTATATCTGGAGAGAAAATCTGATGCTAATGAATGTCTAAATCATCAAGGTAGATGATTTTCTCTTTTCTCCTTGACAATTTATAAAGAAACTAAAGTCTCTGTCTTTAGTCTACCTAAGTCTCCAGACTGGAATTTCTTTTCTCCTGTTCCACAAGAATCTCTGGTGCCCTAATTATCTCTCACTTTCTTTAGTGTTTGGTGGATAAGGCAAACAGAACATTATCCTCCTAGATATTAACCTTGTTTAAATGCTATGAAATGCGTTAAACCTTTGTTTAAACGCTATGAATAAAATGCAGTCACTTTTATACTGATCACCATGAAAACACATTGCTCTATCTTTTCCTTTCACTTGTATCTTCATTGTCAAAACTTTTAATAACGAAAACATTCACAGGCTAAACTGACTATTCTCTTGAAGAAACTGCTGCAAGCTGCATCTGAAAAGCTTTTTTTTTCCCCCTCTGGAAGAGAAATAAGCTTCAATGCTCAATGTTCACCTTGTGCAAATTGTTCTTTCAGGTTCTCAACTTTGGAGTTTTGGAGTCAGTGGAAATCCACATGACCAGGTTGTGCCTGTGTGTTGTTTAAAGAGATTCCCAATTCTAGGAATAGAACATTTTACAACTACGGAGCACCAGGAAGCATCAACCATCACAACTGGTCCTCTCTTTCCAAAGCCTGACTGCCCATGAATCAGAGTTTCCCCTTTTCTAGCCTGAAAGAGTAAACAATATCTGTCTGTCCCCACTCCCAGCTGGTCTGGCAGTCATCTGACTTGTCAGAGGGCCACAACTTATTGGTGGAGACTGTTGGGATGCTCCAGGGAGGTTTGCCGACCACTGGATCACACTTTTCAGATGCTGCCTCTGGAGAGCCTGGTGGCAAGATTGGTGGTGTCTGTACTCTTAAGCTATGTCTGGAGCTCTGAAAGTACAGAGGCAGCTCAGAGATTGTGCCAGGAGTCTTCTTGCAAAGGCAACCCTGAGCACTGTCACTCCAGCCAGAAGTAATGATCCCCAAACTGCAACTGTCAGCAAAGGGGAAGACACAAATAAACACAGCAATGGCAACATATTTTCATCAGGCATCTGGGTGAGAAGACAAAATGAAGAAGAAATGCTTCTGTCTGAATTATGAATCTATCACCATTAGTGTAGCATTGTAATCTGCAGATTGCTTTGCACTACCCAGTCTGAAACACCTCCCTATTGGGCTAGGGATGGATAAATGGATAAATAGATGATAGATAGATAGATAGATAGATAGGGTTAAAGGCAGATTTGTATTAATGATAGAATATGTTGTCATTTACCAGTTGTGTGATGACCTTGGGCAAGTTACTTAAGGTTTGTTTTAGTTTTCTCTACCGTAAAATAGGAACAGTAATAATTTACGCTTAAAAGTATTGTTTCTCTTTAGTCCAAGCTAGGAATGAGTTCATATTTATAAACAGTATCCAGAACACAGTAAGCACTTCATAACTTATCTTTGTAATGTTTCTTCAATGATTTAAATTCATTGACACTTTTAGATTTTATAGCATTCCGAGTTCAAAGGGCCATGTCTTACTCAGCTAGGTATTCTCAGTCCTCAGCATGGGAAAGAGTAAGTTCCTCCCTAGTCCTATGCTTAACTGATTGGGTTTATTTGTGGTAACAACTTCTTTCACAGTTTTGTCAGGGAGTGAAGCACTCAAAGACAAAATTTCCGTGTTTTTTGTTTTTTTGTTTTTGGCATTCTTCTGCTGTACCCTGTATTTTCTGAAAATACATCACTTATGCACTTGGCCCCTTCAAAGCATTTATTCCCTCTGTCAGTCCAAATTTTTTCTTCCCCATCCAAAGAAAGTCTAGAATTCTATCAGCACGGATTTGGGCAGCATATTGCTCAAATATTGGTTAAATAGAAACTTTCTTTTGAAATGCAAACAACTTTGCAAGAAGTAACACCAAAAGTAAGGAAAGTCCATGTGAGTGAATGAGTTTACCAGATATATTTTTTAGCTAGACAGTTAAGGAGAGTGTGACTATTGTTATGTGTGTGCATGAATGAGAATAAATAAAAGAAGAGAAAGGGAAGATGTGATGGGAAGAGAGAAGAGTAAACAACAGTACTAGCTTCCTGATTCCCAGGTATGGCACATCTTCTCCTTTCTGTGGTCATTTTCAACAGTGGCTCCCCTGGAGTGGTTCAGCTGGAAGATTTTTCATTACTAGAACCAACTGTGGAGGCTCTGGGGACCACTCTACTTTGCTAGACTGGGAAGTAGTACACTGGTAGCCCTGGCACAAGCTTCAGATTCTAGGGCAGAGGTGAGTTTCCCTAGGTTCTATCCTTGCCATTTTTCTGCTCTTAAGTGGATACATTAAGTATAATCTGCAATGGACATGAGTCTTAAGGGCTGGAGTATGAGCCAGAGAGTTGCTCTGAGTTTATACCCTCATATGCTGATTATGGAAGCGTTTATTTCCCTGTGGTATTGCTAACACTGGAAATCATCATCTAAGCCTACTTTTATTAACTTGTTGGGGGAAATTGATTCCTTATCGTTTTAACTAGTATTTCTTAAAAATCCTTGTGAGAGTGAACATTTTTATTTTTAGTATGTCTATCTGTCATTTTTATTTCTTCTTTTTGACCTGTCAGTTCATGTGCTTAGCCCATTTTTCTAATGGGGTATCACACGCTTTTTATGTTCAAATCTGACTCTGTTATTCTTGATAGTTTCCTGCATGCTAGATATAAAGTTCCATTCTCACCCAAAACCCCTATTTGTTGTCAGAAAACTTTTCTAATGATTGAGACAGGCCTCTAGTTACAGATTGCTGTTTCAGGAAAGTTCTGAGTGTGGCTTTCTACTGATTGTCTATTTATTTCACAGCTCTTTAGGGACAAGGGTTACCATGAACATTTTCGCCCAGTAGAGATACAAATAATTACTGCCTGGTAGAACACTTAACGAAAAGGTTTATAGACCTCTTGGATGTTAACTAGCTTTGTATCTAACCCACCAATTTATTAAGTTGCCTATATCCACTCAGATTCTAAAATAAGCATAAGATCAATTTTACGATTTTACTGATTCCCCCATTAACTAATGAGTTAAATAAAATCTTTGACATATGATCATTTTATATTTGCCTAACAGTCCCGAGCTTACCTTTTCAAAAATTATATTTTAATACCATTGGCTTTGAAAATTTCTCCCCAACTCCATTACCATTCCTTGCTTTTACTGAATGCAAAGGGATTTTAAAGTTTATACTCCTGGAATTAGGACAGGCAGATGCTGACCCTTTCTATCCTCTCCTAACTCATCTTATTTTAAGGTTAAAAACTGAAAGCTCCAAATCAAAAGAATTCAGCTCCTGAATTCTTACTCAAAGTACAGGGTTCCTTCCCATGAAGCCTGCCAGGACTCACAAACCTAACATTTTCTGTTTCCAGGTGGCTGCGGTAGAGTTTTTACAGCCTCACTTTCCATCTCACTCAGCTTAATTTTAATGGCTGCCTCTTTCCGGGGGTCTTAGTGAACTGTTCCAGGAAGGGTTATAACCTACATTAAATAATAACCATTAAAAGAGAAAGATAGAGAAAATAAATTCCTTCTGTTTACACATCCCAACCAAAGGTCACTGTGAACAGGCTTCTTGGCCTACTTGAGAAAGACATTAGTTACCCTCATAATTTCTTGCCTGCATTTCTGCAATTGCCTCCTAAGTGCTGTCTCAGCCTCACATTCCACTCCGTCCCACTCCTCACAACCACCAGCAAATATATTCTCCATATACTACTGATATGATGTAATGTAATCATTTCATTCCCCAATTAAAATCCTTCAGTGACTCCTCTCCCTGCGGTGGAGTTATAATTAAAGCCCCTCCTATGACTAATGGCTCTGATCTCTCCATAAGTTTCCAGACTTAACATGAACAGCATCTGCACACCTTTCTTTCTAGCTGTTCCCACTTAAAAGCCCTGAATGTCCCAAGTGCTATGACACCACCGTGCCGTCGGGTATGCCTGCTGCTGTCTAGGATGCTCCCCGTCTCTCCAGTTAATTCTGACTCGTCTCCTAAAACTTAGCTCCAGCTCATTCTTCTCTTGAAGGTACATCCTGATATCCCTTCCCAGGTTGAGTTAGCTGGTCTTTTGAGCTCCTCTGGCAGCAGCCAATGAGCAGCCCTTTATACACTGCTTTACAATCATCACTTTTATGCCATGTCATTCACAGGGCCTAAATTTTACCCCTTTTTGTGTTCTTAGAATTTATCCCATTATCTTAATGTGGGAAATGCTCAAAAAATGTTAAATATATGACTTCCTCTTATGACTTACTGTCTTTTGCAACAAAAATGTTCCATGAGAGCTGTATGGAAAATTTAGACATCTTTAGAGTGCTGTAAATTATTATTTGTTTTTAATGTGAAAATTTCAATACCTCCTTGTCATTAAAAACCCTATTCTCTGAATACTGACTGAGCCTCTCTCATTGGGTACGCGCTTCCAGTGAAGTCACAGGATGGCAGTGCAGAATATGTGACGAATCTGCTTGTGTGAAGTACTTTAGGGAATACTTGTTTTTTGATTGACTATTTGAAACATATAGTCAGTACTGCCAAGAAACTTCCGTACTAATTTATTAAGTGATGACAAGTTAGTGATGCAACAGGGAAATTGGGAGATTATATCATAGCAGCATGGCATGGTAATTTGGGAAGCATCTTAGTCCATAGCCTCTGTATTTGAGAGAATACGCCAATTCATCTGCCTCAATTTACACAATAACATTCACTACTAAGCTTTTAAACCTTTTTTTCCCATCTGTTTCTACCTGACATGTATACAACAATGACTGACACCTCCAGCTTTAATCTGTCTCCTAAACTACAGACCATATTTCCAACTACATAACATCTAGACTTGAATGTATAGCAAGCACCATATATACCACATGCCCTATGAGATTACTGTCTCATCCTTCTCCTCCATCCTCTCTCTAGGTTACTGGCCACTTGGCTCTCTGTCATTTACTAATTTGTGACTGTGGATACATTACTTAAACTCTCTGGGCCTTGTTTTTTTCTGATCTGTAAGATTATACAACATTATGTTTCTATCTAATAGAGTTGTTGTAAGCATTAAATGGGTTACTATATGTGGAACAGTTAGAGTGGTTCCTGGAACATTCTGTCAGTGAATATTTGCTGGTATTATTTTTCTTACTCAGTCTCACCAGTTCAAAGTGTCAGAGCTGTCCTCATTACCACTCTCTCTTTTATCTCCATGTCCTTGGTCATTAATTCTTGTACATCCCCCTTTTGTACTGACACTCTCATTTGTATTAAATCTTTTAGTGACCATTCAGGAAAATAGACACCACTCAGCTGCACCTAACAGAGAGACTGCAATTCAGGAAACTGCGTTAAGTAGGTAATGGAAGAGATGAGAAGGGACATTTAACAGGGACATTTAACAAGAGCAGGAAGCTACTATCGCTCCTATGGCTAGAAGGACATTGGGACAACCCTGGCTTTCTCTTCCTCTCATCTCCAGTTTTCCTCCAGTATTTCTTCTTCAACAAGACTATCACATGGAAGCTAGTCAGCAAATGAGACCAGGATAGGAAGTAGTTTCCCATAATATAAAGCAGAACAGAGGAAGAGACGGTTACTTGAGCCCCATCAGCTCACTCTCTCTCTCTCCTGCCCTTCTTTAGACTGTCATAACCTCATGCCTGGGCTGTTTGTACAGCCTCCTCATGGCTTTCCTGGCTTCCGTTTCCTCCTACTGCAGTATCTACTCCACATCTCTTCCAGAGTTAATCTACAAAACAATTCCATGCATGTCATTTGCACTTAAAGCTTCACTTTGCTCCCCGTTTCCCATAAGATAAAGCCTAACTTTTCCATAACAGGGCTCTACCAGATCTTTCTCAGAATTCATGTCATTATAAGCCAAAAATGGTGGAATAGAAGCTATTTCTTGTGGTTTAACTTAAAAATCTCTCGTTGCATTTGCCATCACTTCCATGTTATAGACAGCTAGAAATTTATACCAGTCCTTTTCACGTTCCTTCATCTGCCTGGAAAACTTCAATTTTTGTTCTTTCAAGAAACATCATCTTTGAAAGTTTTCCATGGGCCTTTGGAGTTGTCCCTTCCCTCTGCATCAGTCCCTAACTCTATTCTAGCATTTTTGCTGTCATGTCAAATTGTCTGCTTTTTTACCTGCTGACTCAATAATTTTCCTCTATGCACATTTTTCCTGAGCACACTGGACAGAACTTCATGAAATCTCTATAAATGTCAAATAAATTATTAACACTGCATACATTCACTTAGCTAGGATTAGCCTGACTGAATGATTCTGTATGGGTTCCAACTGGAGTCCTGTGAAAACTGCTGTGTGAGTAATAGCATCTTACTCTTTTGTCAGACAACATAGAATCTGATTTATTTCACCAGATCATCCAGTCGACCTAGTCTGCATACTATGAATGGAGATTCAATCTGAAAATTACTTTGGGTCCATCATTTAAGATTGGAGTTTTCTCTTTTGCATCTTTCCCAATTTTCTGACCCATTAATTCTCAAGATACACCTGGCCACGAAAACATAGCAACCACACACTACGGTGTCCTAAGCCTTTAGCTGATCAATCTAAAATATTTTTGGTGTGATGCTTTTCAAGGAACAGAAAATTCCTTTGATATGGTAAATAGAGTCTAAAATCAGTTCCACCTTTCTGGCTCATGCTATTTTGTCAGAGTCCTCTGAAGTAAAAACGTTCATGCTGCTATAGCATTTTGACAGCTAACTTTTCTTTTTCAAAAGAGGAACTGGCATTGTCACAAAGGAACAGGGAATATGTTTCAATAATTTTGTTCTAGCTTACTGTGTCTAGTTTAGATGGAACTCCCAAAGCTTGCAGCATGAAGGTGTAATTTTTTCACTTGAGTTGTGATGAATCTAAGCAGATCCGTGGGGCTCCTCGCACCTTTCTGGAAGGGTCTACTGCAGATGTCACTTGAAAGTGAGTTAAAGCTGAATTGATTCACAGAGAATATTTTATCTAAGCCTTTTAATAAATGAAAGCATGGATACTTTAGGCACAGAAGGGAGAAATAATACCTTTGGGACGAAGTCTAATACACCTTGCTCCTGCAGCTGACCCATGACTGGATGTCTATGAAACTACGCAATAAGTGCTGCAGTAGAAGTATAATCAAGGCAAAACAGGAGCAGCCTGACAAGATGGGGAGAGTTGGGGACAAGAGAGACAGGATGCAGGTCAAATAGGACAACAATTAGGCCCTTCTAAGAAGACACGTTTCATAAACAAAGAATTTGGGGAACAGCAATGTCTTTTAACTGAGAAAGTAGGGTTGATGAGGTGATTTTATCAGAGATTCACCTGCTCTGGCTATTTCCTTGGTTTTCCCTTCCACTGGCTGGGAATATCCCACTTGGAGAGTGAAAATGAATACTGGCATCAGTGATACCGCTTGTAAAAAATACACCCTCAGTTTATGAAGATCTTGGGGGAAATAATTAGCACCATTAACTCAAGTGTCTGTTTTTCCAGTGCAATACAGTTATTTTCATATATGTCTATAGCTTCAATAATTTAAACATTTCCCAGGGAAGGATCATGAGATGACTCTTTGAATGCTACTATGTGTCAGGGCCTGTGCAGTACTACTAGAGGGCCTGATACACAGTGGCATTCAAAAAAAAACTTGTGGAATAAATTATTGGACATATGGGGAATGTATGGAAATCATATACACAGGGTGAATTATAAAATAAGATTTTTTTCTTGACCTGATTTCTGATCTGACCAAAAAATAGATGAATGATATAAGAAGAAAATTTTCTTGGATTCTTCCTTGAACACTGACTATGGCCCAAATTATTACTTCCTGTAAGACAAGTACAGGTGAAGACTGTCTAAATTATATAAACGAGCACATTTAGCCAGGGATGAGGGTACCAAGAGCCCAATACTTAAAGACGCGGCATTCAAGAAAAACTGGTTTGATAGCAATGAAGTATCTAGAAGATGAAGGCAGGAATACAAGGAACAGAGCTGGTCGCATACACATAAACAGGACTAGTTTAGAAACTTAAAAAAGTCAGATTCTCATTGAAGCCAACCATTCACACACAGCTTGGCAACAGATACACTAAAGGGCCAAATAAAACTGGATAGAAATGTGCAAAACTAGCCACTAATCCATGGTAAATTAGGCCTCTACACAAGTGCTTCACACTGCTCTTTATATCAAGACACACATAGAAAACGATAATGGTTCAGCATGCCTATAACTAGAAATGATGGGAAGCTCTGTTTCATTCAGTTACTCCATGCAGATTGTCTCTGGAGTCTTAGGTAGCAAATAACCAGCCCTGCACATATTAGGCAAGTAAAACTGCTGGGTTTAGGGAAAATAATTTGTTTGAACATTGTATTTCACTGAAATATTCCTGTGATAGAAATGGAACAAACCCAGCTAATGATGGAACAAATTTTCATTGCTACTAAATATAATCATCCATTTGAGATGCAGAGCATGGCTTGGTAGACATAGGAAAAAGCCTACATGGATTGAGATCTTACCCACAATTTTCTATTAATTTCTAAGCTTATTGCAATTACTAGTTAGAGTTCATTAAATTTTTCATGGTAGGCAAAGTTCTATCTTTCTCATTTTTAACTCTAAATATAATTATGAGCCAAGAGTACTTCTATGAGTTAAGTACATGGAAGGCTAAAAAAATTTCTCAAAATCACATAGCTAGGGAATGGCAGAGCCCTGACCCAAATTCATATTTCTCCAGTTCCAAAGATTATGTTTATTTTTTGTTGTTGTTTTGGTTTTGGTTTTGGTTTTTTGCCATGTCCACAGCATGCAGAAGTTCCCAGGCCAGGAATCAAACCCATGGCATAGCACCAACCCAAATCACAGCAGCAATAAAACAGACAATGCTGGATCCTTAACCCGCTGCACCACAAGAGAACTCTCCCAAAGCCCATGTTTTCACTAGGCCTGAGTTCTCTCTTCCAATAAAATGAAAATTTTAATTTGATTAATTCATTCAATACCCAACAAATATGTACCAAGCATTTAACATCACAAGATACTATGTCAGTTCTGTGGGGTCTAAAGCTTATGTAATCTGGAGTCCCTCTTTGAGAGGAAAAGAATAAAGCAATAATACACACGATAAAGGGTAGTTATTTGATGGACATCTATAAAATGTACAACGGCAAGGCAGGAGAAGGAGGCCCCTGGGATGAGTCCAGAAGGTTTTGCCTAGGACCTAATCATGAAGCCTGAATAGAACGTGGCTGGAGGCAGAAAGGCAGGATGCCATTCGGGCAAAGGAAACTGCGTGCAGAATCTTGAGAGATGTGTCAGAGCCAGGGTATCCCTGGAGACTGCAAGTGACTCACTGTCTGAGGCTGACAGTGTGCGTCAACAGAAGGCAGTGGAATGATGAAAAACCAGGCAGCCAGAGGAAAGATAAGGGGAAGATGATGCTATATTGAAGACTTTAGATGCAGTCTTTTAGGTTCTGGGGTGTGACTGAAGGGTTTTGATCAGGGTGTCAGATTTTTATTTTGAGGTATAGTCTTGTCAAGGAAGGAGAAGAGCAGGACAAGGTTGAGGCAAGAGTGATAAATAAGGGAGAAATGATGAGGACTTGAACTCAAGGACAGAAAAGAGAGAACTGAAGGGAGAGAAAACATTTTATATAACAATGGATTAAGAAGATGTGATACATATATACAATGGAATACCACCCAGCCATAAAAAAGAATGAAATAATGCCATTTGCAGCAACATGGATGCAACTAGAGATTCTCATACTAAGTGAAGTAAATCAGAAAGAGAAAAGACCTATATCATATGAAATCCCTTATATGTAGAATCTAAAATATGGCACAAATGAACCTATCTACAGAAAGAAACAGACTCATAGCCATGGAGAACAGAACTTGTGGTTGCCAAGGGGTAAGGGAGAGAGTGGGATGGATGGGGAATTTGGGGTTGGTAGATGCAAATGAGCACGTTTAAAATGGATAAGCAATAAGATCCTATCATACAGCACAGGGAATTACATCCAGTCTTGGTATAGAACAAGACGGAAGGTAATATGAGAAAAAGTGTGTGTGTGTGTGTGTGTGTGTGTGTGTGTGTGTATATGTATGTATATATGTGTGTGTGTGTGTGTATATATATGGCTGCGTTACTTTGCTGTATAGCAGAAATTGGCACAACATTGTAAATCAACTATACTTTAATAAACAAAAAAATAATAATGGAAAAGGGGAGGCAATCAATATATTTTTCACCCAAATCAATGAAATAAACATACATTTTTCTAAAATTGAAAGTTATCTAAGCAAGCATTTTTAAAGAGAAAAAATTAAATATAAAATGTGGCTTTTCTTATAAATTATCATGCAAATTCATAATAAATTTAAAAGAGGATACAAAAAAGAAAAGGAGAGTTAAGAGAAGCATAAATACAACTTTGGGGTTGATTAGCAAAGCAGGTAAGAGAGAGGAAGGGATCCAGGCTGATTTCCACATGTCTGTCTCTGCTGGATCCCTGGATGCCAGAGCCATAGCAGAAGAAAGGAGGTTTGAGGGAAAAGTCTACCTTCTTTCTTTTACCAGTCCTGACTGGTTAGTATGAGGACCTGCAGGACTTTCAGATAGGAAAGTCTAGCAGCAGTTGAACATGTAATTCCCAAGATGGGGGGAAAATTTGGCCTGGAGGTTTGGATTTGGTAACATTAGCCTGCTTTTGGTATTTGAAATAGTATGGATGCCCATGCCAGGGACTGACTGTAGTGTATGAACAGAAGTGGGTGGAGGGCAGAGCTGGGAGAAAACACTTATTGGAAAGTGGGGAGGCAAAGGAGTCTGCAGAGAAGTGTGGGAAGAAAGTACAAAGTCTAGAGTATTCCATTTGTTAAGTATTCTGAGTTTGTTAGTGTCAAATAGAATTTCAAAGTTTCAGCTTGAGAATCTCTACTCTTTTTCTTATAAGGCTGCACCCCTTGCTCCAAACATATTTGGCCCTACTGCCTTCCTTCTCTACATGTATTCAGCGGTTCTTCACTGTGCTTACTCATTAGAATAATGGGTAGAACTTAAGTAACAAGTAATGGAAACAGTGACTTAGATCAGAGAGTCTGATTTACTGTCTCTGGATGGGCCCCAGGGTGACCACGGTTCTTCAAGTGTCTTCAGAGCATTTTAATGTGCGACCAGTATTGAGAACATTAGGCAATCATGTCCAATTCCATGATTTTGAGTGACAACTGTAAACTAAGAATTTCTAACTTTTCATCCCTCTGGTCCTGACCTCTTTCCTGAGCTTGAAAAAAATATACATTTGCTGTTTGATATTTTCACTTCTAATAGGTATTTCAAAATGACATGTTGAAAACAGCATTCTTGCTTTTTCCATCAAAACTCTTTATCCCTCAGTGCTCCCCATCTCAATATACAGCATCATTAACCCACATAGCCTGGAACCCAGGAATCATACTTATTTCCTATTTCCCTCTCACATTCCATTTCTAATCCATCGGCAAGTATGACTGCTTTACCTTCCAAAGATTTCCTGACTCCATCCACCCCTTGTCACCTCAAACACTATAGCCCAGTCCAAAGCCACCATCACTTCTTGTCAAGGCGACCACAGTAACTCCTAAATCACCTTTTAGCGCTCAGTCATATTCCGTTAAAGTTAATTGTCCACACAGCTAGAGTGTGAGGGTGTTAGTTTAAAAACCACTGGCTGGAAATAAGAGAAGCAAGGTGCCAGTAGAAGAAGGTTTTGTCTTCATACACTCAGAGACTGAGGCCCCCCCAGTTCACATGGCAAAGCCAGCTCTCAGCCTAGACCTAATAGTTCTTCTGGTCTGTTTCACCTCATGGTGCCTTCAAATTTCGCATTGTGGCCCGATATCAAGCCCATGCCCCATCTCACAGTTCTAAACTTCCAGCTGTGCACTTGTATTTGGACCTGCCTCACCATACCCTTGCAGCTTGGAAAAAAGACTTAAGATTTCCATTCACCAAGGGACTTCCTTAAACTAGCGTTTCCCTCAGTTGTTTCTCATGCTTCTGTCTGCCTTCTACTTGGCCGCGGAGTACTGCAAGGCTGATGTGACAGAATTCTGCAGTAGCCTAAATTAAATTGGGGGGGGGGCATTGTCTTTTTAGGGCTGCACCCGTGGCATATGGAGGTTCCCAGGCTAGGGGTCGAATCAGAGCTGTTGCTGCTGGCCTACACCACAGCCACAGCAATGCCAGATCCGAGCCGCGTCTGCGACCTACACCACAGCTCACGGCAACGCTGGATGCTTAATCTGCTGAGCGAGGCCAGGGATCGAACCTGCAACCTCATGGTTCCTAGTCGGCTTCGTTTCCGCTGCGCCACGACGGGAACTCCGCCCAAATTAAATCATTTAAGGCATTTAGTAAGGCTTCCTAACTGGAGGTGTGGAAGATGGGTCCTTAGTCAGCTTGCTCTGCTGCCTGAAATCTTCGCAGTCTTTTTGGGGAAGAGGTGGAAGGGAGGAGGACAATTAGTGGCTGTTAAAAGGCACATGAGTCAAGCCTCTCCAGAGAAACAGAACCAGTTGTGTGTGGGTATAGAAAGAGAAGGGGCGGGGGGAGAGAGAAAGAGAGAGAGAGAGAGAGAAAGAAAGAGAGAGAGAGAGAGAGGGAGAGAGAGACGGAGAGAGGGAGGGAGGGAGGCAGACAGAAAGGTATTATAAAGAGTTAAGAGACAATGAGATTTCTTTTATGAAACTGCTTTACAGCATTGTAGAGGCTGGAGATTCCAGATTACACAAGGTAGGCCAGCAGGCTGAAGACACAGGGAAAAGTTCATGTGGTAGCTCAAGTCCATTAGCAGTCTGCTGGAAAACTTCCTTCTTGGTGGAGGTCAGTCATTTTCTCGCGGGGCCTTCAATTAACTGAATGAGGCCTTCCCATATTATGGAGGGTAATATGCTTTACTCAAAGAATATTCACTTAAAGGTTACTATCATTTAAAAATACTTTCACAGACATCCACAATAACATTCGACAAAATATCTGGGTATGATGGTATAGCCAACTTGAAAATATTATGGTAAATTATAAAATTAACCACTGTAAAAGGTAAATATTATTTGGAAGAAGTACCAAACTTGTCCGGCTAATTAGGGATACGCTTCTGTATAAATTATGTTGTTCCCACCTAAGTCAGCAAATGCTCTTCACACACTTTCTCAAATGTTTACTTTTTTATGTCCCTCAAAGAAGTGTTTTAAAGTATTCTCTACAGGTACATCGTAAAAAACTTTGAGATAAAAGTAACTCATGGTTCCCAAGCAAATAACTGAGGAGACAATTCAAAACAGAGTTGTAAATTCCATTCCAGAAACAGCTTTCTCTATTAAGGTAAGTTTGCTTCAAAAGCTCCTCGCAAGAAAGCAGCGGCAGGACGCGGAAGATATTATGGATGTCCACCAACCTGCAAGTGCCAACAAACCCAGAACCTTCTCTATCTTCTTCCCCATCATCTCTTACATCAAGTGTTTAGTGCATGTTCAACAAATGCTTGTGGAAGGAATAAGTGACCCTCTAGGTCGTCAAATAAAATTGGTTTCATCATTTGTATTCTGCACACGGTAGCTCTCTGGGGCCACAGAGTGTGGTGTGACTCTTGTGATGTCTCCTGGCTCTCCTCTTTCTCAGTATGGGGGGCGGAGGGAGCACAGCACAGTATAGGGTAGAGTGACAACAGTCCAACAGTGGTTGGACTGCCTCAGGTCATATCCTGGTGCCCCAATTACTGTCTGTGTGATCCTGGACAAATTACTTAACTCCTTCATTCTTCAGTTTACTCTCATGTAAAATGGGGATAATGACAGTACCTATCTTACCAAGTTGTTGGAAAGACTACATGAGAATTCATGAAGTGCCGGATAAAGTACCTCGCACACAGTGATATTGTTAAGTATCATCATCATTATTACAGTAGTAATGGGGGGGGGCTGGTGAGGAATAGTTGCTGTTTTGCGCTTTTACTGTTGTTTAATTAAGTGCTTATTCAAACAGCTAACTCAAAGATTTATCTCATTGCTCTGCGGTAAAAATCATTGGTGTGGTGAATTACTTATACCTCACTTAAATAGTCTTTCAAGTTCTGTTTGACATCACAGCCCTAAACCACCCCTCTGGCTATGACTCATAATCTCAGCTCCAAACACTGGATACTTCCCTAGATTTGGGTATTTCTCTAATGTTATAAAGGAAGACTAGACACTCCAGTCACTTTTCATACCTTCACTGGGCCTCAGTGATGTTTCTGTGCCTTCTAGGGTGACATTAGCTGAACTCAGCAGGTGTGAGATGAATTGTTCTTAGTTTTCACAATATTTTACTGTTATTCTCTTGTGTTAGAGTTCAGAGCTAGTCTTAGGAGGACACTGCTTAGTGTCTGGGGGCGAGCAGAGCTTAGAGTCAGGCTGTTGGTGGTCACAAGGACCCATATTTTCTGGGGAGAGGAAGGGTGGTGACCAGGTGTACTGGCCAGCTTCCAAGCTTGGCTTAGTGAATTTTGCCTCCTGAAATTCCCTCCTGTCCTTTCAATTGGATATGGTATTCCTCTTGGCTTCCTGTCCCAAACTGAGGTCTCTGGGATTGTGGTGCGGCTGCAGAACAGCTGCTACATTCCACCACCGAGGTGCTGTGCATGGGTTCCAGTGGCGGATGAAGCAAGAGGCTTATGCACAGCTTGGACAAAGTATCAGCTTGCAAAATATTTGGGAACCCTCTGGGATGAAGGACTCCGGGCAGAACAGAGATGCTGTGGTGGTGACATGCACTGATTCATTGCTATCTCCAGGAATGTCATGGGCTTTAGCGGTGTGGACCAGAGCCCATGTGGTTACTTGTTCTGCCAGCCCGAGAGCCAGTGTGAGAGGAATGGCTGCATGGTGTTCACAGCAGGATGCTCTGATTGACAGGACTGAGAAGCCCCAGGGGTGAATTTCAGCTGCTAGGTCTGGCCAGATGGGAGAGGCCTCCCCTGTGTGCTGGGATGGGGATGGGGGCTTCTAGGATATCTAGCCCACTGAATTACCTTGCATTTCAAAATTTATATTTTTTGGTGGAATGCTAATGGCCCATAACCCAGAGGAATGTGATAAACACAGTAATGACAACAATGAAATCCTACACACTGACAGTGAAATCAAAACACTTGCCTGGTGTGAGCCTCCCATGACTACATACAGGGAAGGAAAAAGAGAAAAGCAAAATATTTGAAATATCTAATTTTATGACAACAACCAGGGCTCTACTTATCAAAAAAAAAAAATACCTGAAAATATCAGCTTCAAGTCATGGGAATAATAGAAAGAGTGTATTCTGTACCTTCTGGGAAATCTCAGACCTTGAAATTGTGCAGAGAACCTCCCTTCCCCCACTACTTCACACATTTCTGAGTCTAGCCTAGGATTTCAAGATTAATGCCCCAGTGGTTGTGGAAGAAATGATCCGGTGATTAGTTGTCATTCATATGACCATGGAGACTGGGTTTGGGAAAATGGACCTAATTTGTTCCAATGAAGTCAGGCAATGACTTGAACTTGAACCACAAATATATGAAAAGTCCTGGAACTATGTATATTTTCTCTCTTCTTTCAGCATCCTTTTCTTTTCCCCAAAGCCTCCCGGCTTCCTTTGTTTTCTCTGTTTGCTCCAACATTTCTTTTTTGTATGCACTTTGTTTCACCCCAGTCCCGTTGGTGAGGAAGCTGAAAACAGCAATTCAGGTAGATAGTGAATGAGGCTCTGCTCTTTGCTCCAAAATCAACCCTACAGAAATCACAAAAACCACACGGAAAGTGGATTTGGGGACTAACAAGATTTTTAGAAACCCTGGGAGACTGCCCTGGAGGCAGAAGCCTGGGGAAGAGGGAAAAACCAAGTACTGGAGAACTCTTCAAATCTCTTCTTTCCTCTGGGCAGTGTCGTTTTGAGAATGCCTGCCGCATCTCCTCTGAATCAGTCAGCCCTGAGTCAATAAGAAAAATTCATGTCTGTGCCCAAAGCCCTATGGGTAAGGAAGGCTGCTGAGAATACATATTCTCTTCTTTAGCTCCTTCCTCTCCAAGCCTTCAGGACTTCTCCTAGGAGAACTACTGCTTCCCAGATTTGCTTCTTGGGCCCACTCCCAGAAGCCCAATCACAGCCTCTTCCCCAGAGTTATCTATCTCATATTCAAATTTTTTTGCTTCTTCCAGACTCTGGATCAACCACTCAAGCCACCTGTCACAAAGCTAGAGTCCATGAAAGCTATTATCTCAGGCCACTTCTTCTACACAAATGTAGACCTTAAAATTTTGCACACTGGGAAATTTCTCTTCACCCCTATTTTTGAAACACTTCCCTGAGTACAGCTGTAGTGTGACAGTAGTTCACTTATGGCATTATGCCAAATCATCTCTAAGCCTGAGATTTCCTTCCTTTTTCAACTGGTTGTAGAGGATCAGCAACACCGTGAGGGCCACAGAGTTGAGGGAGAAGAGTCCGTGGTTTCTTGGGAGTGTTAAAGCATTTGCTTACGTGCTTTACGTGCATCTCCTTGACCCTCTCAGGCTCAATGCTGGATGTTCTGTTTCCTCTGTACAATGGATTCTGGCTGCTTTCTTGGCACTAACTTGGTAGATCTGAAAATACACAGGACGTGACAAAAAGTTCTGGTCACATAGTCACTGCTGCCCCATGATCAGGCTCTTGGTCTCTATTAGGACCCAGAGCTGTTTAGCAAATGGTGCCTAATATCTGTTGCAGGGACATGATTTGTTTTAGAATTCTAGGAGTCTGCCCTGAATACTTCCTAGTGTGAATTGCTGGAGGCTTTACACAGCATCCTTATTGTCTCTGCTGGATCGTATGGCCCAAGCTTCAAGAAGACCTGTTATGGAGCTTTTTCTTGCTTTGGGCATACTCAAAAGGAACATCCTTCAGAGTCACCTGACAAATGGATTAAAACATCATCCCCAAGCATGATGTATGCTACATTCTAATTTGAAAGATGACTGCTAGACACTGTGCCTCTTTCTTTGCGGTGGAGGGTTCAAGATACAGTCATTTGTACTTGATCATAAAGAGGATGTCTCAGCATGTTCCATACCACCACACCCCCAAAAACATCATTAATGCAGAAGGCTCCTGAATTTACCCAAGGTTATCTCCAACCCTCTGGCTTAACATGTGACGAATTAGGGAGTCTACATCCTTCTTACTACATTCAGTGCTAGCCTCATGGTGATTAAAGAAATGCAGGGAAAATGAAAGTTTTTCCACCTATAATGTTGGTAAAAGTTTACAAAATGATTTAATGATTCACATTTCTTGAATTTTTCAGGATTTGGGGACTTGTCACTCCTAAGCATTGGTAATGATATTATAAACCAATATATTGTTGTGAGCAACATAGCAATATCTATAACTGATGTCTGTGATATATATACACATTTATATGCATGTGTAATATATGTAGTTATGTAATTTAACTATATTACATATAATAATGTGTGTATATACATATAAAACAAATATAAAATCTTTTTTTTTTTTGTCTTTTTGACTTTTCTAAGGCCACACTCACAGCATATGCAGGTTCCCAGGCTAGGGGTCCAATCGGAGCTGTAGCTGCCGGCCTACGCCACAGCCACAGCAATGCGGGATCCAAGTCGCATCTGCAACCTACACCAC
>PVHT020000034.1:6698822-6763037 GCA_004024745.2 Catagonus wagneri | reverse complement strand
AACCCACAACCTCATGGTTCCTAGTCAGATTCATTAACCACTGAGCCATGAAGGGAACTCCAAAAACAAATATAAAATCTTTATAACTTCTTTTTTTTTTTTGGCTTTTTAGGGCCGCATCCACGGCATATGGAGGTTCCCAGGCTAGGGGTCTAATAGGAGCTATAGCCGCCAGCCTATGCCACAGCCACAGCAATGCCAGATCCGAGCTGCTTCTGCAACCTACATCACAGCTCACGGCAGCGCCGGATCCTTAACCCACTGAGCAAGGCCAGGGGTCGAACCCGCAACCTCATGGTTCTTAGTCGGATTCGTTAACCACTGCACCAGAACGAGAACTCCTAAAATCTTTATAACTTCTGATCCAATGATCTCATTTCTGTCTTTATCCTGAAGAAATGTAAGGGCAAAAAAAAAAAACAAACATATAAAAGGACTTCATTGCAGCACTGTATGTAAGAGATTAAAAAAAAGGAAATGAACTGAATGCCTACTAATAAGGACTTACAAATAAATTATAATACATACATAATTTCACACAATGAAATATTATGGCACCACTGAAAATTATAATGTAGTTATCAGACATGCTGTAGAGTAAGATAAAAATCATTTTATAAAAAATCATTTCCGGGAGTTCCTGTCGTGGCTCAGCTGAAACGAATCCGACTAGGAACCCTGAGGTTGTGGGTTCAATCCCTGGCCTCGCTCAGCGGGTCAAGGATCTGTCGTTGCTGTGAGCTGTGGTGTAGGTGGCAGATGCAGTTCAGATCTGGCATTGCTGTGGCTCTGGGGTAGGCCGGCAGCTGCAGCTCCATTTTGACCCCCAGCCTGGGAACCTCCATACGCTGCAGGTGTGGCCCTAAAAAGCTAAAAATGAAATCAAACAAAAAAATCATTTCCCGAGGAAGTCATCCCGCTTCTTAGGCTAAGTTAAATTCCAGGACGGGAAATCCCCCTAACTTCTCTTGAAAATTCTTGTTGAATACCTATCTTCACAATTAGTAAGCTTCAGGACAGGAGTTGCTTATACCTGCATGTTAGTTCTTAGAACTGTGCATATTACATTCAATTAAATGGATGTGACTTTAATAACACAGTCCCACTAATGTAAAACACATGTGCCTATTTGTATCTAAGCATAGGGAGATGCCTAGAGGGACATTCACTAAAATATGAGCAAGGCTATCTTGCGTGGCAGTTTCTGAGTAGTCACAATTTTCTTTTTTATACCCTTCTGTGGTATGTGAACCTTTAAAATTAATACTAACCATATTCCACAAAACAATTATAATCACTTCATTCTCCTTTACATAACGTTCTGTGAGCATTTTTGATGCTATAAATGACAGTGCTTTTCTCATAATAAGATATATTTAGTGTGATCCAATATTTAGTACAATCCAACATACTGTCCTTTCTCTCCCACACGTATAATAACTTGACATCAGACAAAACAATGACACCAGGAAACAATAAGTCCTGCTAAATCATTTTGCTTCTGTCACCGTCACAGCCAGCTTAGCTTAAGAGATTCTCCGTGTTGGCTGCTGAGCCAATGAGGGGGTGGGCAGACCACCATGCGTTCTTTATTTAGAGTACACTATCTTTAAGATTCCAAAAAAAACCCCAAACCCAGAAGCTCTACCCTTCTCTCACTTATTCTATACTCACACCTGCAAAATCAAATTTAAGGAGCCATGCCCGTCAGGACAAACTAGATTATACTTAATAACAATTCCAAACTCCTAATAACTTAAAATGGCAATGGTTTGGTTCTCTTTCTCACAACACATCTGTCATGTGTTGCTAGAGCTCTCTGCATCATCCAGGTCAAGAGTGATGAAGCAACCTCTATCCAGAGTACTGCTTTCACCCATGGGAGACGGAAAGACAGAAGTAGCGTCCTGTCCCCAGTTGCTAAAAACCCTCCCTAGAAGTAACATTCTTTTACTCAAATTTTACTAGTCAAAATCTTCTAGGTGCTCGAAGGGAGAATCAGATATATTTGTTTTCTGGCAATAGGTAGCATAGCCTTTTACCCAAACTAATTTTAATTCATTACCTTATTTCTAGGTCACATTAATCATTCATTCATTAAAATAATTTTCTGAATGCTTACTGTATGGTTTAAGGCTATTCTATCTGCTGAGAATATGGGGCTTGACAGATGCACAGTCTTTTAGTAATACTTGCTTCATCACATGTGATCAAAAAACTTCATACATCTTTTCCAAGCAGTTGAGAATACTAGATTATAAATATAAAGTTGTAAAAGAAACCTGAAAGCCTCTGCTGTGTGTTCTTTAAAGTGAAACTGCCAAGAAAACAGACTAAAGTATAGGGCAGAGAGGTCTGAATCGGAATTACACATAAAGAATGTAGAGGACAAACAAAAAAACCCAAGTGCCAAAAAGTCCATTTCTGGCAGATGTGTGTAATGGGGCAAAAGCTGTGCCGTGCTCTGTGGTGGCCCCCACGTTCTCACTTGAGCTGAGAACCAGCCTCTACGGCCACTGTGCATCTGGTGAATCAAACGCAGAAGGTGGAAGGCCATGTCCTCATTGGAGTCTTGAGGAACAAATGCTGAAAGATGGCTGAACATTTCCTTCTGGCTCCCAATCAGGCCCATGCCATAGACCTGGGGCCCCCTGTCTCGGTCATGTCCTTGGGCTGGAAGGTCCGCTGCAAGAGCAGGGCAGCCACGTTCTCAGCCTGTGCAAATGCTGTTGTCCAATGGAACCTTCTGCTAGGGCAGTGAATAACCCCCTAAACCCCTATGGGTGGCTGGGAGGCCACTGTCCCAAAAGGCTGGTACATAATTTCTGTCAGAAGTGTGATGGGTGGGAGGTTTGAGTAGCCCTATCTGTCCTCAGAAGGTTCTGAGTTTGTCATGTGAGATGTGTTGAGTCAGTTAACAGTTTATTCATTCACGTACTTGATTACAGCAGTGGCAGTTCTACCCGATAATTATATGTCCTGTGAGAGACGGTGGTGGAAGCTGTGTAGCACAGCAGTGGGGATTAAACCCCAGTTTTGGGGTTCAAGTCAGTCAGTGGGCAATGCAACTCCCTTTGTCAGCATCAGAAGCCTTGATTCTAAATTCACAAATGGTTGCACAGCTTCATGACTTGATGAGCATGGAGTGTCATTTCTTAAGGACAGAACGTTCCTCTCTTTCAGACCACGTGAGCACGAACCGCCGATGGCTGCTCTGGGATTTTTAATCGGAATAGTAAGCCCTATAATTACTATTCTGGATAACTGTCACTCACCTTCTCTTTTGCCAAGTTGAGTAAAGGTCACCTAATTTTTCTTCATCAAAACACAAAGTATCCCGGAAAAAATGGAATTTGTTGCTAAATGAAACCCAGTTAAAAATCTGAGGCCAAAAATTGTTGGCAACTTTCATGCTGAATTATGCAGTTTGCACATTTCAGGCAGCCTGTGGGTCCTGAGGCTGTCGCAAATAACAGGGGAGTGTGACTCTTTCTCCCAACAGAAAGGGCCTTTGCCCAGTGGTCTGGGCCTTGGGCCATTTATAAACCTTACTGCTGCTCCCAAGGAAAGCGCTCTGTTTCACTCACAGATGGAACTGTTATGATGTCGAGAATACACATTTATGAAATTAGTTTTTCTAAGCATGGAACAGTCTAGCTCTTCATGGGTCCATGAGCTATGTCTTTGTTCCTCACAACAATGGGAAAGGCGGTTCTCGGTGTCAGTATTCCCTCGTGGTGCTCCTCCAGCTCACCCTTCCAGCGCTCCTGGGCAGCCCCGGCGTATGCCTGTGGCCTGGCTTCCCAGCACGGCCTCCCTGCAGTTCCTACACTCTGCTCCCCTCCATCCCTTCTTCAACTTCTAGGTGCCCAGGTTCAGGTCTCAGAGCTAAGTGACCTGCCTCCTCGCTGTGATGAATCAGATCTTCATTAGGCATCAGGCATTAATCCATTCTGGTAGCTCAAAGCAAATAATGGTTTACTCAAATGCTACATTAGTATTATAAAAAAGTTCCTTAGTGCTTAACCCCAAAGAATGACAAGGAGTGGGAGTTCTGGGGTGAAGGATGGGGAAACTTTTAAACTTGGGACTAGAGGACCATTTGAGGACCCTTCCAATCAAACCACAAAGGCGGCTGCTTTTCTCACCTGACTTTTAGGTTGCCACTGCACATGGTTGAGGCTGATGAAAGAAAACTCTGCTGCTGTTCTCAGGCATAGGTTTCCCTATCATGAGCCTACCTGCGCAGGGGGAATGCTTTGCTGTATTTAATTGGTTCATGTACCATACTAGATAGTGTCTCAGAGAAGCCCCTGGGATTGTACTACAGATCTTACCCTGCACTGACTACTGTGCAAGAGGTATTAGAATCTTAAATAGCTTAAGGAGGCAATGAGACAGTTTCCAAACCAAGCAGACCCAAGGGACCATTGTACTCTTTCATTTTCTGTGTGCCTACCTACAAAGCTCGCTTTGGTCTGTATAATGCCTGTCAAGGAACCTGGCTCAGGAACACCCTGCCCCTTTCTATTCTACTTGGAGGATTCTATTGCCAGGCTCCTTTCCTGTTGTTGTTGCTATAAAGTGACTTGAGATCTGTAACTTAGTCTTGGGACCAATTTAATATGAGGATCTA
The DNA here is from genome assembly GCA_004024745.2 of Catagonus wagneri. Lineage (NCBI taxonomy): Eukaryota > Metazoa > Chordata > Mammalia > Artiodactyla > Tayassuidae > Catagonus > Catagonus wagneri. Next base: position 6,758,401 of record PVHT020000034.1, on the reverse strand, counting down.
AATCAACATGGGATAACTAAAAGAAAAAAACAACAGGACAAAAAAAAAGCCTTTGGAATTCACTGAATTTAAATTTTCAGGCCTCAAAGTTTTATTACAGAATGACATCAATAATGTAAAAAATTAGAAGAGGAAAATGATGGACTTGGAGAACAGACTTGTGGTTGTCAAGGGGGAGAGGGAGGAGTGGGATGGACTAGGAATTTGGGGTTAATAGATGCAAACTATTGCCTTTGGAATGGATAAGCAATGAGATCCTGTTGTATAGCACTGGGAACTATATCTAGTCACTTAAGATGATGGAGCATGATAATGTGAGAAAAAAATGTATACATGTATATGTCTGACTGGGTCACCTTGCTGTACAGTAGAAAATTGACGGAACACTGTAAACCAGCTATAATGGAAAAAATAAAAATCATTATTAAAAAATGTAAAAAACAGGAGTTCCCGTTGTGGCTCAGTGGTTAACGAATCCGACTAGGAACCATGAGGTTGCGGGTTCGATCCCTGGCCTTGCTCAGTGGGTTAAGGATCCGGCGTTGCCGTGAGCTGTGGTGTAGATCACAGACGCGGCTCGGATCCCGCGTTGCTGTGGCTGTGGCATCGGCCGGCTGCTACAGCTCCTGTTAGACCCCTAGCGTGGGAACCTCCATATGCCGAACACTATATATGTGGATTAAAAATCCTGAAATATTAGTAAAGTTTATCATTGGGTAATTTAGATGTTCTTTCTATTACTCTCTATTTCCATGCATGCCGGAACATTTACGAGGCTATTGCTCAAAAATGTAAAACATTGATTTTGGAATTATGAGATCTTTATTTCAGTCCTGGCTCCAGTAAAACAGATTTTAAATGTTAAACAGTTGATTTCAATGAGACTATTCTGAGAGTTAGGTGAGACAAAGGGTGCAAAAGCTCTGCAAAAAAATTTAAAAGGATTAAAAGGGGTCTCTCAAACACCCACAAAGGCACCTGGCAGCAAAACCAGAAGTGACTCTTGTGCTTAACTACCCACCCCTGAGGCACAAGGCGGGGTGCTGGGTCTCAGAGCAAAGCAGGAGTCTAGCTGGTAGAACTAAACTATCAGTTCAGAACAGGAAACACAACATTTAAATAGGGCTGAATTTCTTGAGCTCGCTTACTCTCTCCCTACCCTTGACAAGGTTGGTACCAGAAAATGGACCCAGACCGAGGCTGCAAAAATGACTTCTTAGCAATGACACTGGAGAACTGTGGATAAAAGGCAACCAGCAGATTACAGAATTTTTTTTTTTAAGTAATGAAATTTTTCAAACAGATTCCATAAATGTTTTTTAGCTTAACAGGATTCTTAAAGGCAATTTGAATACTTATGTTTCAGGACATGGCCCTGCCTTCAGTTTGCATGATGACGAGCCATGCTATGACAAATGTACCTTGGCAGTCCTCTTAAACAGTGGAATCCCAGTGGCAAGTACCAGCAGGAGTAGCAGGTGTACAAATGACCCAAGGATCAAGCAAAGCAAGGGATCCATCTGGCAGTTTCGCATCACCTAGAAAAACCAAATTACTGGTGAGGGGGGTGTGGAGTACGAGGGTCAGGGAAAGTAAAACAAGTTGTAGGGCTATGATTCATGAAGCAGGACTGCCTAAAAGCCCAGCTTGAGAAGCAGTGCAATCTTGAGTGGACACAGTAAGGAAAGCAAAGCAGTCCACCCACTGGTTCAGCTTGCTCCCCCACGTGCTTTGGTGATGACAATAGCAGCAACCACACAAACTCAAAGTCTACAGAGCACTTTTACTTCTCTTTCCCTGCTTTCCATGGGACTGTGTTTCTTCATACTCATTTGGCTTTAAAGAATCAGGAGCTGCTTGAACTGTTCCAAGCAAAGGAAGCTTTCTTATAAAACTTTAACAAAGAGAAGCTAAGAAGACGAATTTCAGCAGAGGAAGACATCATGGGCAATCTAATCAGTGCTAAGGCAAAATGGTCTCTCAGTTCATCACGGGATCCCTATCTCTTTCTAAGCCTATTTCTTTCTATACTCGGATATCTCAGTATATTCTCACTGCTTATTCACAACTTCTGGATCCTCAAATTTCAGCTTAAACATGGCTCTGCCTTATCATCACCACCTGGGATGTGGGTTGGACAGATCTGCTTGAAAAGGATGTGACTGGCATAGACAATAACTAGAACACACTTTGTTCATCAAAAATTGCAACCTACAGTAGGGAAATTGTTAAAACTCAGGAGAGTACTGACTCCATAAGCACAAGAACTATTCCATTTTGTTTATCATGGCATTCACAGTGCTTAAAACAGTGTCCAGCACATAGCAGTCCAATGGTTAAATGAAGAATTTCAGAAAGCATTTCATGCTTATCCTTGCAATCAGAGTATTACGTTTCACAACAGAGGAGAAGGATAAAATGAGAATTTTAAGAATTAGAATTCCCAGTTAAGTCCTACTGTATAGCACAGGGAGCTGTATCTAATCTCTTGTGATAGAACACGATGGAAGATAACTTAAGAAAAAGAACGTATATATATGACTGGGTCACTTTGCTATACAGCATAAATTGCAACACTGTAAATCAACTATAATAAAAAATTAAAAAAATATATTAGAATTCCTGCCTTTTAAGGAGTTCTAATCTAACTGAAAAATATGTCATGCAGATATAAAATCAAACAGATATAATGTGTTTATCAGTAACAGTCCTAAGAAAAGTAAATGCTATACTTAAGAGGACAATTGAGGAAACTTTAATTAATGTATTAGTATTTTTTTAAGCTAAGGGAAATAAACCAGGGACGGTATATCACTGGAGAATGAGCAGGGGACCAGGATGTCACATCCTTAGATCTGAAGACACAAAAGGAGAGAACAGTTCCTAGAATGGTAAGAAGAAGGTGTGACTGCACAAGAGAGCTGCTGGACAGGAACTGTGGCTTTGTGGAGAGGTAGTTGGGGAGATGGGAAAATAAAAACCTTGACTTCATGCATCCCCACCCCCCGCCCTGATTTCTCACTTGTGCCTCCACTGACTGAATGCCTACCTGAAGACAAAAGGCAGGGGAGCTCAAGGCAGTATACAGAGCTACTCTTATGGTGCATACATAGTCCAGGGCAGAAAACGATGAAGAATACATCACACAAGAAAAATAGTAAACAGCTAGCAAAGGGGGAATAATATGTTATTCTTTTGGTGTCCTGAGACTCAATTTCCAATGTTGGGGGGGTTTAAACTCACACCAAAAAGCAACTCTCAGACACCAATAGAGTGTCTAAAAATTCAATTCAATTATGACCCTTTTTACCTAGAGATAACATCAGATTCCACAGGTTCACCATACAAGATTGTCCTCTGTGGGTCCACCCTCTCCCTCCCGCCATCACCACCCAACTTCAGACACCAGTCACAAGTCCAGGTTGCAACCTGTGCTTATGACCAGCTGGTGATAAATCAGAGGCTCCCACAACCTCCTTCCTGGGTTCAATGAATTTGCCACAGTGTTTCACAGAACTCAGACAACAGTTTATGTTCTAGATTCTCGGTTTATTATAAAAGACTGTAACTCAGGAATAGCCAGATGGAAAAGACACACAGGGCAAAGCAGGGAAAGGACACAGAGCTTCACGTCCTCTCCTCAGGAGAGGAGAGGTGCACGCACCTCTTCTCAAATCTCCACATGTTCACCAACCTGGAAGTTCTCTGGATCCCATCATTTTGGGATTTTCTGGAGGTTTCATTACATAGACATGACGGATTAAATTACTGGCCATAGGGATCTGATTCAATCTGTAGTACCTCTTTTCTCCTTGGAGGTCAGGGGGTGGGACTGAAAGTTTTAAACCTCTAACCATGTGGTATGCTCCACTGGCCACCAGCCCCCATCCCTGGGCGCTTTGCAAAAGTCACCTCATTAACATAACAAAACACTTTATCACTCTCAATAGTTAGCAAATTCCAAGAATGTGGGGAGTTGGAAACCTGCAACTGTGGAGGAAAACGGAATATACTGGGGAAATGTATTTTGGTCACCGGAATGACCAAATTTCTTACAAACCACAGTATCACAATTATTACTGTGATTTTTATCTATTCTACTTTGTGGCATGTGGTTCATTCCATTTCCAACCAGAAGCAGACTGTAACAGCAGAGAAGCAAACAGAAAGAGGCCATCCTTCAGCTCCCAATCTCAAAGCTGCTTCTTATCCATGGGGAATATATAATTTTAAGAGTCAGACTTCGAGAACAAAGCAATTCTTAATTCCAAAAGTTACCTCTATAGTTAAAAAATGTATTTTGGGGGTTGGGATGCTGATTTTTGCCATTATCAATAACACAATAGAGAGGCAGGGAAAAGATTTATTTTTCCAGTAGAGGTTGGCAAGAGAAGAGAGAGGAAGAAGCAAGAGTCAGAATTAACTCACTCCTTGCACAGCCGACCCATGAGGGGGGACACTGTGAGGAAAACATCCAAATAAATTTGGGAAGAAATCAAGAGTTTGTCAGAGGGAGGAGGGCTTAGTATGATACTGCTCAAGGAATAGGCAGAGAATATTTTGTAAGTCCTGTGTCAAAGAGCGGTATTTAGGTAATACCACATCTCTCAATCTCGGTGAGAACATATAAACCTTCACGTGTGTGTGTATGTGCATGTGTGTTTGCATGATATATATACATGACCAGCAGAGTGGGGAGTGGAGAGAAAACACTGCTTTCTCCTTGACAACCTGAGCTGGCCCGAAAAATATTTTCTAGGAAGATTCTAATTTTCCTAATTTCCTTTAGTTGGTAAGTTTAAAACTCTACCACTGGTGCTTCCATCCCTGGAAAAAGAGAGGTAGATTCTATAGATATTTAGAAAGTAAAAATAATTGATGAGATCGGGATAACGGAGAAGATGGAGGTAAGATTTCCAACTAGCCTCATCACTGGTTGGATAGTGGAAGGAACAAAAGAGAGAATGAAATATAGAAGATGTAGCATATTTAGGTAGGAAGGTAAGTTCAAACACAGACACACTGAGACTGACTGCCTGTGGGGCATCCAGACACCCAGATGGCTATAGATGATTAAACACAGGAGATCAAGGCTTAAAGCAGAGGTCTAGGCTATGATTACAGACATGACAGTAGATAAATAGCTTTAAGGAATGGTTGCCATCAAGGAGAATCTTTGTGGCAAATGTCAAGCTAAACACTTTGCAAATATAGACCCATCTGATCACTACTAATCGAATGGTTCAAGCTGCTGGAGAAAAATGACTCTGGCTCAGATCATCAGTGTCAGAAACACTGAACGAGACATGAAGAGTGTCAGAGACACGAACACGGAGAGGTCTCAACGAGGCTCTTTACTTCTGCGGAAGGGCATGAGTTCTCAAAAAGCGCGTGCGAAAGAGGGAAGATGCCCCCTATTTATCCCTAAAGCAGGTGACAAATCTGTCCCCTTCTTATTGGTCAGGCCCCTTCTGTCCTAAAAGGGCCAGCAGGAACAGATATCTATTCTAGGTCTGAGGTTAACCAACAACACTATGGCTCAACCAACACCACTATGTGGGACTTATACCATGTCTGGTTCTCAGGCATGGAATCCCACACAATATCCCACTTGATTAGGAAACACACTTTCCAGTGAAGGAGGGGTTGATATGGTCCTATGATCACAGTTCTCCTGGTATTGACACATACTGCACCATCTAGAAACTGACAGCCTGACTGAACATTGGAATGGCCTATTAAAGATGTTGCTGATGGGCCAGGTCAGAGGTAATAGCCTAAGAGGATGGCGTGCCATTCTTCGGGATGCAGAATAGGCATGAAATAAGAGTCTTATATGGTGTTCTGCCCTCAACAGGAAGTATACATGGGTCCATGAACCAAGGGCCCCCACTTACCATCATGTAGTAAGTCACTTTGTGCTTCCCACCCCCGTTACCTTGGGCTCTGCAGGGTCAAATGTCCTGGTCCTCAGAGGAAGTGCAAACTACAGCAGTTACTTAGATGCTCTGGGATCCTTGTGTTCAGAAACCAGGAGGCATGAAGAGAGGTCACCATCTCATCAGGGATTATTGGCGCCAGTCAGAAAGAGGAGGTAGGCTTGTTCTTACACAATGGGGACAGTGAGGAATGAACTCTGTGTGAGGTTCAGGTGAGCCAGCTGGGTGCCTTTTGGTACTCAACGGTAACTGATTAGACAAGAGCAGGGATGCAGTCTGAGAAACATATGATTACCAGGAGCTCTGGCTCCTCAGAAGTGAAGGATCTGGTCACACCACCAGGTAGGCAGAGGTGGCAGCTGAGAGTAAGGGGAACCTGAGTGGAGAGTAGAAGAGGGAAACAAATGCCAGTTGCAACCCCAGACTAACTTCAGCAGTTGGGCCTTTATTTATTTATTTATCTATCTGTCTTTTTGCCTTATCTAGGGCCGCACCTGAGGCATATGGAGGTTCCCAGGCTGGGGATCTAACAGGAGCTGTAGCTGCCGGCCTTCGCCACAGCCACAGCAACGCGGGATCCGAGCCGCGTCTGCAACCTTCACCACAGCTCACGGCAACGCCGGATCCTTAACCCACTGAGCAAGGCCAGGGACTGAACCCACAACCTCATGGTTCCTAGTCGGATTCGTTAACCACTGAGCCATGACGGGAACTCCAACAGTTGGGGCTTTAGTTTGTTCTGCCAAGCCCCCTCTTCTGAGTTCCCCTCAGAGCTCTGAAGGAGCTACTACTCCCCACATGTGTATAGAGAAGCAGATCTGCACAGTTCAGTGTGTGGACATGGAGATAAGCTGCTCAAATCCAGAAGTACCACCGGCTTCCAGGAGTATGGTACAGACAGCTTCTAGCTCTTACCTCCTCCAGGATCTACCTAAGTCTTAAGCGGAGGACAAGATAATCATCCAGACAATGACTGAACAAGTTGGCAGTACAGGGGCCTAGCCTTTTCTGTCCAAAGCAGCACTTCCCTAGTGGTCTGTCTTTGCCCCCATCTCTCTGTTGGTCTGGCTTAGACTTTGGTCAGGTTTGTTGTGGTCTGACAATTTCCTCACCCAATCTTGTCTCTTTCTTTTTCCTTTCATAAATTTTACTTCCCCACCTAAAGAGACAAAAGACCTGTACTCTGAAAACTAAGACGCTGATGAAAGAAGTCAAGGATGACATGAACAGGTGGAAAGACATACCATGCTCTTGGATCAGAAGATTCAATATTATCAAAATGACTATACTACCCAAGGCAATCTACACATTCAATGCAATCCTTATCAAATTACCAAGGACCTTTTTCACAGAACTAGAACAAAATAGTTTAAAGTTTGTTTGGAAACACAAAAAAACTTGAATAGTCAAAGACATCCTGAAAAAGGAAAATGGAGCTGGAGGAATCAGGCTCCCTGACTTTTGATTCTACTACAAAGCTACAGTCATCAAAACCGTATGGTACTGGCACAAAGACAGAAATATAGATCAGTGGAACAGGATAGAAAGCCCAGAATTAAACCCATGCACCTAAAGTCAACTAATCTATGACAAAGGAGGCAAGAATATACATTGGACAAGAGACAGCCTCTTCAATAAGTGGTGCTGGGAAAACTGGACAGCCACATGTCAAAAAATGAAACTAGAACAACTTCCTAACACCATGCACAGAAATAAACTCAAAATGGATTAAAGATCTAGATATAAAACCAGACACTATAAAACTCTTAGAAGAAAACATAGGCCAAACACCCTCCGACACAAATGCAAGCAACATCTTCTCAGATCCACCTGTTAAGAGTAATGATGATAAAAAGAAAAATAAACAAATGAGACTTAATTAAACTTCAAAGTTTCTGCACAGCAAAGGAAACCCTAAACAAAGCAAAAAGACAACCCACAGAATGGGAGAAAATATTTGCAAATGAATTGACTGACAAGGCATTAATCTCCAAAATTTACAAATACCTCCTACAGCTCAATACCAAAAAAACAAACAACCCCATCAAAAAATGGGCAGAAGATCTAAACAGACAATTCTCCAAAGAAGACATACAGATGGCCAAAAAACACATGAAAAGATGTTCAACATCACTCATTATTAGAGAAATGCAAATCAAAACCACTATGAGGTACCACGTTACACCAGCCAGAAAGGCCATCATCAAAAAGTCTACAAACAATAAGTGCTGGAGAGGGTGTGGAGAAAAAGGAATCCTATTCCACTGTTGGTGGGAATGCAAACTGGTGCAACTACTGTGGAAAAGAGTATGGAGATGCCTTAGAAAACTAAAAATTGAATTACCATTTGACCCAGCAATCCCCCTCCTGGGCATCTATCCAGAGAAATCCATGACTCAAAAAGATACACGTACTCCAATGTTCATTGCAGCACTCTATACAATAGCCAAGTCATGGAAACAACCTAAATGCCCATCAACAGAGGAATGGATAGGGAAGATGTGGTACATATACACAATGGAATATTACTCAGCCATTAAAAGAAACAAAATAATAGCACTTATAGCAACATGGATGGACCTAGAAATTATCATGCTTAGTGAAACCAATCAGACAATGAGACACCAACATCAAATGCTACCACTTAGATGTGGAATCTAAAAAAAGGACACAGTGAACTTCTTTGCAGAAAAGATACAGATTCACAGGCTTTGGAAAACTTATGGTTTCCAAATGAGACAAGTTGGGGGGTGGGGGGGTGCACTGAGGGTTTGGGATGGAAATGATGCAAAATTTGGTTTTGATGACTTTTGTACACCTATAATTGTAATAAAATTCATTAAGTAATAAATAAATAAATAAAATTTTAAAAATGTAAAAAAAAAAAATTTTACTTCCCCATAACCAGCTTTACTCGTAACTCCCTCTCAATGCTCAGAGAACTCAACAGACAAAGAGGGCTTCCTGCCTCCTCACTGAGGCACCCATTAGACATCTGTCTGGAGGCCCTCTCTCTCTCTCAATACGCACTCTTTTGTGACTGAATTTGTTACACAGGTCTACAGTCTTCCTGAGCAAATGGACTCAGAGCTAACTTGCAAACCTTGCACTTGCCAAGAGAAGTCCCCCTGGTCTAAAGTGGGGAAGTGCAGGAAGCTACTTGGTCCTGAGGACCCACATCTCCAAGACAGGGCTACCTGGGAACCTTGTCCTGTGGGAGTTATTGAGCCTTTACGTCCATTTTTTAGGACTGATATTTTGATCATCATTTGTTTTATGTCTATGATCAACCGATTTAAGGGCTGAGGGAATAAATTAACCGGCCTTCAGAACCTCCAACAACAGACTTGAGTAAAATACTTGTCTCAGCTCTCCCGTGGCATGCCATATCTTAGGAACTATACATTAGCTTAGACGAGTTTGGACCCAAAGTCCTTTTAATAATTCAAGAGCAGTTAGCTTTTGGCTCACTTGTGAGAGGTGTCTCATCTGCACCATTTCACACTCAGCCCTGGAATTCCTTAGTGTCCCTGTTTTTTTCTCTCTGCCCATTTCCCTCTTTCTCAGCTACTGAGGAGAAACTCCCACAGAGAGAAATTGTTAGCATGTTCTTTTCTTAGTTTTCTTTTCTGCTCTGAAGGCAAGAGGTAAATAGTCTCTCACTTTCATTCGCTCATTTTCTCTTGAATAAAAAAGTTTGCTTTCGGGAGTTCCCTTCGTGGCTCAGTGGTTAACGAATCTGACTAAGAACCATGAGGTTGCGGGTTCGATCCCTGGCCTTGCTCAGTGGGTTAAGGATCCGGCGTTGCCGTGAGCTGTGGTGTAGGTTGCAGACGCAGCTCGGATCCCGCGTTGCTGTGGCTGTGGCGAAGGCCGGCGGCTACAGCTCCTGTTAGACCCCTAGCCTGGGAACCTCCATATGCCGCGGGTGCGGCTCTAGATAAAAGGCAAAAAGACAAAAAAAAAAAAAAAGTTTGCTTTCTTTTTATCACTTTCCAGTTAATGTAGAAACTGCCTCTATTATGCTTCACCAAAGTAATCATACATCATCCAGAATGAAATAGTTTGAATATACTTAAAAATTAATTTTGAGCACAGCCTTAAAGCGGTTTTATGACCACATGGAAACTTGTGAAGAGATATTTGGAAGTCCAAATAGATAGCATGCATTAGTGTAGCCTCCCTCAAAGATCTCAATTATCCATATACTTGTACCATTAAAAGCAAAACTTTTCTCTCCATTTAGGTCACATTCTGTCCTTAGTCAGCAGCAAATTCCTCCCTGGCCCTTCTGAAATATCTGGTGGGGGAGGGGGAGGGGGACGAAAGAAAGAGCTTTGCTTCTGCCTGGATCTTCCCTCAGCATTAAAACAAAATTCCACTTACATTTATGTTCAAAAAAATAGAGAAAATATTCTGGAATTGCGGATTGAGGGAAGTGCACTATAGAATACGCAGAGAGGAAACAAAGTGTAAAATTGAGCAAATTTTATCGAGTCTTATCACTCTAGAATTTGGTACCTAAACGAAACAGGTATTTATTTGCCTTTTGCCCTCCCCCCACACTGCAAAAAGAAAAACCAGCTAAATGGACAAAACCTGTGAAGAAAACCCAAACTATGTGTTATTATCAGTTTATACCTATTTGGATTTTTATAATTTTTATTTCCAAGGCAATATTGGCTTACTAACGAAGATCAGTCATTTCTTCTTTAACTTCTTAATTTCAATTCTTTTAGTTTTTCTTTAACCTTTTTAATTGATCCATAAGATACATATAGAAAATTGTATTGCAATATATATAAACATGTAGGAATATATGAAAACAGTTGTAGTTCAAAGAATTTTCACAAAGTGAACACATCCAGAAAGTTCTCTCATCTTGCTTCATTCACAGTCCTCCTCCCAAAGGAAAACCGCTACCCTGATCTCTAACACCATAGGTTGGTTTTGTCTATTTTAACTTTTTATATGAATAAACTTACACTGTAGGAATTCTTTTCTCTGGTTTTTTTTGGCTCGATATCATGTTTGTGATCTTTGTCCATGTTACTGTATATAGTAGATGGTTTATTTTCATTGTTGGATGTATTGTCAATGAGCATATATAATAATCAATTATACTATATTTGTTTATTTCCAAATTTGTGTTTTTACTCTTGTGCACTTTTGGTGCACATATGGACACACTCTTATACTATATATACTAGGTATATATCTAGGAATGTAATTTTTGTATAATTAGGTGTGTGGATCAACTTTTGTAGATAATGAAAACCACTTTTCCTACATGGTTATACCAATTTACATTCTCACTATTAATAAAAAAGATACTCAGTTATTTCACATCTGAAAATTTTAGTCATTCTGGTGAGAATAGAAGGAGGGGAGAGTTTGGGCAAAAAGCACTGACATAAATAATGACTGAACATTTTTTAAATTTCATGAGAACTATTAGCTCACAAATATGAGAAATCTGATAATCCCCAAGCTGCAGAAATGCAAGGAATATCACACTTAGGCACATTATAATTAAGTTGCTAATAAACAACGGGAAAATATTAAAAGCATCCCTGCTCCCCCAAAATACTTTAAAAACAGGCAAACAATAATAAGAATTGCTGCTAAATTCTTAAAAGAAACCATGAAAGCCAAAAGGCAATGAGAAGACATCTTCAAAATGGTTAAAAACCTAGAATTTCATATCCAGTGAAAATACTCTTCCAAAACGAAGGTGGAAAAAATCATACTCAGACATGTAAATTCTAAAAGAATGTTTTCGCAAGCAGGCCTACATTATAACAAATATCATAGGAAGTTCTTCAGGGAGAGGCAAATGGTAGCAAACGGGAACTCAGATCTACACACAACATGAAGATTTCTCAAAAGGTAAGCATGCAAGTGTACAATAACTACATTTCTCCTTCCTAAACTGCTTTAAAAGATGACTTACTGACTAAAGTAAAAATAATAATATATTCTAGAGTTTTTTATAGAGAGGAAAGATGCATGACAGCAACTGTACAAAGATACGGAGGAAGCAAGATATATACCGCTGTAGGTTCTTATATTCCATGTGAAATCATACAAATTAATTCAAAGTAAAACTGCTATTAGATAAAGGTGCATATAGTAAATCTTAGATCAAACATTAAATATAAAAAAGAGGTATAAGTAAAAAGCTAAAATAGTGTACAAAATGGTATGTAGTGATGGTAATAACTGTTTCATTAATGAAAGAAAGGCTAGAAAACAGAGGAAAAGAATGAAGAATAGATAAAAGACATAACAGTAAAACTAGTAAACCTAAACTAAATATGTAATTACATGAAATGTATGTGAATTAAACACTCCAATAAAAGGGCTGAAATTGTTAGATGGAATAAGCAAACAAAAGCCACCTGTACACCATTTATAAAAGCTGCACTTTATATAAAAAGACACACACAGGTTAAAAGTAAAAGAAATAGAATACACTATGCAAATTCTAATCATCAGAAAGCTGGAGTGACTAAACTAATATGCGACAAAGGAGATTCCAGGCAAAGGAGAATCATCAGAAAGGAAGAGAAAGTTTTCATAATGAAAAAAGGTTAATTGACGAAAAATATTTAATAGATGTAAATTATGTACAACTAATTCAAAATGCATGTAGCAAAACTGATGAAATCAAAGGCAGAAATTGACAAATTCATAATTAGAGTTAATTTCAGCTGTATTTTCTAAGTAATTGACAGACAAAAAGACAAAATTCAATAAGGATGTAAAAGATTTAAACATTGCTATCAACCACTTGATACTAATAAAACTTTAGACCACAAAATGCAGAAAACACATTAAAGTGCCAGCATTCTCCAAAGAAAACAAGCAGATTGCCCAAAGGCACATGAAAAGATGTTCAGCATCACTAATTATTAGACAAACGCAAATCAAAACTCCTAATGAGAATGGCCATCATCAAAAAGGCTGCAAACAATAAACGCTGGAGAGGATGTAGAGAAAAAGGAAGCCTCCTGCACTGCTGATGAGAATGTAAACTGGTAAAACCACCAGGGAAAACCGTATGGAGGTTCCGCAAAAAACTAAAAACAGAACTATCTTCTTATCCAGCAATCCCATTCCTGGGCATATATATGGACAAAACCATAATCTGAAAACATATATGTACCCCAATGTTAACTGCAGCACTATATACAACAGCCAAGACATGGAAACAACCTAAATGTCCACTAACTAGGGAATGGATAAAGAATATGTGATACATATACACAATGGAATATTTTCAGTTCTAAAAAAGAATGAATTAAGGCCATTAGCAGAAACATGGATTGACCTAGAGATTATCATACTAAGTGAAGTAAACCAGTAAGGAAAAGACAAATACCATATGGTATCACTTACATGAGGAATCTAAAATATGACACAAATGAACCTATCTATGAAATAGAAACAGACTCACAGACATAGAGAATAAACTTTTGGTTGCCAAGGGGGAGTGGGTTGGGAGACTGATGGAATGGGAGGTTGGGGTTAGCAGATGTAAGCTATTATACATGGAGGGGATACACAACAAGATTCTACTGTATAGCACAGGGAACTATATTCAATGTCCTATGATAAACCATAATGGAAACAAAATTTTTTAAAGAGTGTGTATATATGTATAACTGAATCACTCTGCTATACAGCAGAAATATAATTTTGTAAATGAACTATGCTTTAGTTAAAAAAGATATATTATTACCCTAAAGAGAAAAACTATAACTATAGAGCTTCAAGAAAAAACACTGGAGAATATCTTCCAGACTTTTGTCTTGGCAAAACTTTCTTAGATCAGTCCTAGAAAGCACTAACCACTGTAGAAGAAACAAAATTAATAAACTGGAAATTTACTGAAATTCACCGTTAAGAAAAATAATAGGCAAGTCAAAAACTAGGAGAAAATATTTCAATGAATATATATTATAAAGGCCTTTTTTCAATAATATAAAAGACAACCGCATTAAAATGGGTAAAAAATTTAACAAGCACATCCCAAAATACAGAAATGGCCGACTAATATGTAAAAAAAATGCTCATCGTTATTGTATCATTATTAGTCAATAGTTAGATGCAAATTAAACCCCGATGAGATATTGCCACAGACCCCTAGAATGATTAAAATGAAAAAAAGATTCACAAAACCAAATATCAGCAAATCTGTAGAAAAGGAACTCAAACATTACTGAAAGCAATGGGACAATGGACTATTTTTGAGAAATGATTGTGCAGTTTCTTACCTAGCTAAGCATATACCTACCCTATGACTCAGCAACTATACTTTTAGGTATTTATCCAAATGAAATGAAAACACATACCCACAGAAAGTCTTCTATGAAAATGTCATAGCATCTTTGTTCATAATAGCCACCTGAAAACAGCCCAAATGTCCATAAAGGGGAAAAGTAAACTGTGATATAATCATTTAATGGAATACTACTCAGCAATTAAAAAACAAAAAACAAAGGACTGGTACATAGAACAAAACGGATTAACCTCCAAATTATTGTGCTAAAGAAGCCAAAGAGTATATACTGTATCATTCCATTATGAAACTAGAAGGCAAAACTAACACATGGTGAAAGAAATCAGAGCAGTGGTTGCCTCTGGTAAGATAGAACTGATAGAGTGGGACAGGAGTGAACTTTCTAAGGTGAGTGGAATGTTCCACTTTTGATAGGGGAGTGGGTTACAAAGGTATACGGAGTTTTAAGTAGTTAAACTCACAATCTGAGTGTACAATTCACTGGATGCTAATTACACCTTCATAAAAACAAAGTAAACAAATCTCTCACACGATTGGAGGTTTACTATTCTATTTTTTTCCAACATTTGCTTTTTATTTTTTTGAGGCTATGATAGGAGATAAACACATACACACATATATAAAATGGGCAGGAAGGTTAGTCTGATACAGATACTCCACCACTACACAAACCTGAAACCAATTCTTATGCTCAACACACTTAGAAAATGGCACGCTTCCAATGGATTCTTAAGTAAATTCAGTAGGTAAAATAACAATTTTATTGCAGCATATTTAATATTGAGGATATTTCAGACATTCTTCCAAATTTACATGTCTCTGTTGAAACTCTATTATTGTCCTTCAAAACTTTTAATCTACTACTTCTTGTATGAAATATGCCCTGATTTTTCAAAAACTACTCACCGGGTACTGATAAGTGTTTAATAGACATCAGGTTTTCAAGACTCACTACAACCTAAAAGGAAAGTAGTATTCTAATTCTCATGTTCTAGCTGAAGTCAGCTTAGAGAGAAAAAAATAATACATCCAAAGTTACATAGCACAGAAAGCAACAAATCTGGGACTGGAACCAAGTATTCTGTATATACTCTTGGACATTAAGCTATTGCCTCTTGGCATAACTCTCCAACCAAAAGTAATTTCTTTTTTCTATAAATTCTTTCAGCACATTAAATCCCTTTGTCCATTAATCACACTCTGCTTCATTATCGAAGAGTGTTTCTATTCCTCTGTGGGCCTTGAAGTCAAAGGCCGTTATCTTATTCAGGACCTTCCATGAGAAACTGTGAAACAGACATGGATTCAAATCCCACTCTCACTTACTGGATGGCCTTGTACAAAATCATATAACCTTTCCAATTTTTTTCCACTCAAAGACTGGAGACCACAGCCCTACACATGTTTAGTGTAAAAATTAAGTAAGATAATGCACTAGACTCACAGTAATCATAGAAAAAGTTGTAGCCAGTACTATTAAAGTTCTCTGGAGGTCTTTTCTCATGTAACATCTTATTTAATCACCACAACAACCACAACGTATTTCCATTTTCCAGGAGAGAAAACTGATGCTTTACAGGGGTGGTACACTTTCAGTAACTGTTTCTGACTGAATGACTCTCAGCATGGCCTTTAAATGCCTCTCCAGACACACAGATTCTTACACTAATAAGGAACCCTTGCCCACCTTCCCCCTTACATGGGGGCAAGGTGAAAGGTTGAGTAGCAGCTCTCAAATCAATCTTTGAAAGCGAAAGCAGTTGACCCTTTGCCAGCATTCTCTGGTCTAATTGACTTCCCGCAGTGAAACCTTTATTTTGAAACGGGACTCCAGAGCCACCCCTGGCTAAAAAGACAAAAATAATGTCGTTAACTCTGTTTGTTTTGCTTGGGATAAAGTGTCCTGAGTTCATAACAAATGTCCTCTTGTTAGCAAATGGAAAGGTATAATTAAGATGGCTTTTCCACCACTTTTAACGAGCTTTCAGTTTCCTCCCTACCTCACTCTCTCATTTTTTTAATGAGATACCAATTTCCTCCCGCCCAGCACTCACAGATACTTTAAGCAATAAAACAGACAGCTTTGATTTTCATCTTAGTGTGAAGTTTTGGTATTAATTTATTTATCTGCAACCTGCACCACACTCTTCTTGTGCTAAATTGCCTGTTAATCTTTAAAAATTAACAAGGTATCTCAGGCCAAAATATGAAAGAGAAAGGGGGGAAAATGAAAGAGAAGGAGGCTGGGGAGAGGAAAGAAGGTTTCTGCTTAGGGCAGCATGGAAATATTGGTTTTTTTATCCTTCTGCCTTCAACTTCAGCATCTTCTGGAAACGCAGGCCCACAATGAAGACTTTTTCCTGGTTTCCTGCAACCTTTCTCCAATTAAGATCCAAGTATAATCCAGTCTGCCCAAACTGGGAAGGCAGTTGGGGACTGGCTGATGTAAACAGACCTGGCTCTGGGGCCAGGACCAGCCAAGTCGCTCTCGGAAGATGTGTAGGTGGTGGAGAGCAGAGAGAAGGGCCTTTCTAAAGGTGTAGCATCAGCCCAGCCCAGTCCAGCTCAGCTCAGCCTGCTGCCTGCCATCCGGAAAGAGGCAGCCTTGGCAGATTTGGGCAACGAACTGCTTATTTATGAAAAGTTATTTAAAAAATTCAATGGCTCTTTAAGACTTTCAGAAATCTTGGAGCTGAGTATAAAGATTAGATGTGCACTCAGCAAAAACCTATGTACCTTGTTCTATATGTTCTGCCCCTACTTACCACGTATGTACTATGAGTTGGAATTCATGTGACCCTATTAAATCAGATTAACTGTTTCTAACACAATATGCATCTGCTGCAATCTTTATCTGTGACTGCGCTTTCCTTTCCTCTTTTAAAATCAGCATCATAATTATGCTTCATCTTTGAAAAACTGATTTTTTTTTCTTTTTTTTTTTGTTTTTTTTGCTTTTTAGAGCTGCACCTGTGGCATGTGGAAGTTCCCAAGCTAGGGGTCAAATCGGAGCTACAGCTGATGGTCTATACCACAGCCATAGGAACGCAGGATACGAGCTGCATCTGTGACCTACAGTACAGCTCATGGCAATGCCAGATCCCCGACCCACTGAGCGAAGCCAGGGATCAAATCTGCATCCTCATGGATACTAGTCAGATTCGTTTCTGCTGCACAATGATGGGAACTCTGAATTACTGAGTTATAAGTCACATACTGTAAAATTTACCCACGTAAATTGTACAATGATTTTAGGATATTTGGAAAATTGTGCAAACAGCACCATAATCTAAGTTTAGACATTGTCTACAACCTAAAAAAAACCCTCAATTCATCAGCAGTCACTCCTCATTTCCTCCAACCCCCTAATCCCAACTCTAGGCAACGACTAATCTCCCATCTCAATAGATCTGCCTATTCTGAACACTTGTAAGAATTATTCCATTATTCTGGAGTTGTAAGAATTCTTTACATATTCTGGATATTGATCCTTTATCAGATATGTAAATTGCAAGTATTTTCTCCCATTCTGCGAGTTGCCATCTCACTTTTTTTGATGGTATCATGAGCAGCACAGACTTTTAATTTTAATGTTCAATTTATCTATTTTTTGTCACTTATGCTTTGGTGTCACCTAAGATTCAAGGTCATGGAGATTTATTCTTACGTTTTCCTCCAAGAGTTTTATTGCTGTAACTCTAACATTTATGTCTATAAATCCATTTTGGGTTAATTTTGTATAGGCAAAGAAGGGGTCCAACTTCATTTTTTTCAATGTGGAAATATACTTGTCCTATCACTATTTGTTGAAAAGACTATTCTTTCCTCACTAGACTGTTTTGCTACCCTTGCTGAAAATCAACTGATTATAAATAGAAGGGTTTATTTCTGTAGTCTCAATTCCATTTCATCGATCTAATATATCTGTCACTAGCCCAGTACCATGCTGTCCTGGGTCATGCAGCTATGTACAAGTTTTGAAATCAGAAAGTGTGAATCCTCCAACTTTACTCTCCTTTTTAAATTCTGGCTATTCTGGGTTCTTCGAATTTCCATGTGAATTTTGGGAAATAGGGAAGCTGAGATTTTTACAGACATGATACTGAATATGTAGATCAATTTTTGGATCATTGCCATTTTAACAATATTAGTCTTCCAATCCATGAACTCAGGATGCCTTTCAATTTATTCTGATCTTTTAACTTTCTACAATGATGTTTTATAGTTTTTAGTACAAGTTTTGAACTTCTTTCCTTAAATTTATTCCTAAGTATTTTCTTCCTTTCATGCTATTACAAATGGATTTGTTTTCTTAATTTCATTTTTGGATTGTTCACTGCTTCTGTATGGAAATACAATACTTTTTTTTTTTTGGTTGCACAGCATGTGGAAGTTCCCGGGCCAGGGATCAAACCTGTGCCACAGCAGTGACAATGCTGGATCACAGAGGAACTCCTACAATAGATATTTATATAACAATCCAGTATCTTGCAATCTTACTGGAAATGTTTCTTAGTCCTAAAAGTTTCTTTTTTCCCCCTTTGGTGAATTCCTTAGGATTTTTTCAATTGCATCATCTATAGACTGAGATGGTTTCATTTTTCCTTTCCAATCTGGGCATCTTTCATTTCTTTTTCTTACATAATTATCCTGACTAGAATCTCCAGTACTATGCTGAATAAAGTGGTAAAAGCAGATGCATGTCTCGTTTCTGATCATTATTGTGATTCTTTCATTGAAGCCTTTTATCATGTTGAAGAAGTTCCTTTGAAAAAAAAAGTTCCTTTTTATTCCTACTTTTTTGAGTGACTTTATAATGAAGGTGATATATTTTGCCAAATGCTTTGTCTGCATCTATTGAGTTGACCATGTGGTTTTCATTCTTTTTTTCCATAAATATGATGTATATCATTGATTGACTTTGTATTACTGGAGTAAATCATGGTGTATAGTCTTGTTTGAATGATGCTGGATTTAGTTTGGTTGGAGATAACGAATCCACATTCATAAATGATATTTATCTACAGTTTTATTTTCTCATGATATCTCTGCATGTTTTTAGTATCAGGGCAATACTGACTTCATAAAAATGAATTAGGAAGTGATCCTTCCTTTTCTGTATTTCAAAGAGTTTATGAGCATTGCATTAATTTTTATTGAATGTTATATAATTCACCAGTGACGTGAATATGGGTTTAAGCTTTTGTTTTATGGGAAGTTTTAAAATTACTAATTAAATATCTTCAATATTTATAGGTCTGTTCACATTTTCTATTTCTTCTTGAGTCAGTTTTAGTAATTTGTGTTGTCTTAAGAATTGTCCATTTCATCTAAATTATCTAATTTGTTGGCATACATTTAGTCATAGTATACCCTTATAATCCTTTTCATTTCTTTAAGGTTGGCTATGATGTCCTTTTTTTCGTTATATTTTAATAATTTGGTTTTTCTTTCTTGGTCAATTTAGCTAAGAATCTGTCAACTTTTTTACATTTTTAAAGAAAACCCTTTTTGTTTTGTTGATTTTTCTCTTTTTATATTACGTATTATTCTCTACTTTCAATATCGGTTCACTTCACTTTAAAACACATTTATACCTACCTACTTTCAACTCCCATCCCAGCCGTCTTCTTCATTGATATCCTGTATTCCAAGTCACCCAGGCTGACATCACTTGGAGACATGTGAGTTACACTAGCAATCATATCCTATTACTATTAATCTCTCAAAACAACCACACAGCCCATTTGCACTAAGTAAAAGGAAGGAGAGAACTAAGAGAGAATTGAGGAAGACAGAATCTTTTTTTTTTTTTTTTGCAGCTTTTGCTCCATGACTTCTAGAATTGCTTCCTCTGTCTTATTCCTTAACTTTACACTTGGAACCAATTGTTTGATGAACTGATTCAACTATGTCTAATACTTGGAATTCCAAATATTTGTCATGAATACTATTGCTGTGCCTTGCCAATGGAAGATATTAATAATGT
This sequence comes from Catagonus wagneri, assembly GCA_004024745.2. Lineage (NCBI taxonomy): Eukaryota > Metazoa > Chordata > Mammalia > Artiodactyla > Tayassuidae > Catagonus > Catagonus wagneri. Next base: position 6,738,168 of record PVHT020000034.1, on the reverse strand, counting down.
TATCATTTTTTCTAAGGTCAGATATGGCTTTACAGTTCTCTCAGAGGGAGACTCCACGAAATCACAACCAACACCCGTGGAGCAGTGACTGCAATCCTGGACATTCACAAAATATAAATATATACATATGTTAACCAGAGACATATATTGGGATTATCATATCAATACTATTCGTAATAGCCCTAAAGAGAAAACTACCAAATACTCATCAATAGTACGTTGAATAAATAAGTATGATATTTTACACAATGGGCAACTATACAACAATGAGAATGGGCTAATATTCAACTCTACAACTAGACCAGACAATATAAATTATGCTTACCAACCTAACACTGAACCAAACAAGCCAAATATGAAATAACATATTCTGCAGGATTCCATTTATATAGATTAAAACTGAGCAAAATGAATCTGTGCTATTAGAAGTCAGGAAACTAGGAAGAATCATGAGGGTGATTGCTGGGGATGGATAATTTCTATTTCTTGATATGATGCTCAGTGTCACCCAGGGTGTAGTGAGTTTGTGAAAAATCTTCATCTTTTGGTCTTATGATGTGTTTCTCTGTATGTATATTATATTTCAATAAAGTATTTTTAACAGTTTGGTTTACTCATCTTCCTAAGTAGATAGTGAACTCCTTCAGTTTTTGGAACCATGTTTCTATTTCATTGAATCTCCTTTGGATTTAGGCCACTGATGGAAACATAACAGAAATGTTTTGCTTTACTTATTTGCCAATTCTACTTTGTGGAATCTGGCATGTACTTGATTTTGTAATTGTCCTTTATCCACAGGGTACAATGTTCCTGGAAAACTTCCTAACTTATTCCAACCCAGGCTAACTCCATGGTGTCCCTTCTCATATTCTGGTTCCTGTTTCTGATACCTCCGCTTCTGCCCTTTGCTGCCAAACCTCGATACACTGTGGAGTTAGGACTACTCCCTGGCAATCCATATTGAACAAACTGATTTGGAATACATGAAAGAAGGAAATTTATTGACATATCTAGAAATTATATCAGTTACATGCTGTTCAGCCTCCAAACAGAAAACTTTTTAAGTATGCTTAAATACTACAGATATTGCTATTCATATGAGAAGCAGGCTACTCTCAGCATCTTTTGCTTTGGGGCTCAATATCTTTCAGTGTTAAGTGTACCTTTGGAGATGGATATAATTATACCCAAGTTTGGGCCAAGCTTGGAGAGGTCAGTTGGGTCAGGTAATACAGACTGAATTATGTTGTGATGACAAACAGTTCCCAAATCTCACTGACTTATAACAAGCACTTGTTTTTGCTCAAACTATCTATATCCATTATAGACCATCTATGGCTCTGCTCCACCCCCTCTTTCAAGGACACAGGCTGAAGGGATGATGTTTTTCAGGGGTAGACCTAGTATTCTGGCAGGAAGAACAGTGAATATTGTTTTATGGCTCTTACATTTTTTTTTTTTCTCAGAAGTGGCACATAACACTCTGCCCATATTTAATCAGCTAGGGCAAGCAACACAACCAAGGCTAACATTAACAGGGAAAGGATATATCATCCTTACACATGGAGACACAGTGAGTATTTATAACAATAACAAACCTAGCATAGCAGTAAAGCTGAAAGGAAGACAAGGATGTGATCCCTCCCTCCATTAATTTATAAACGAATGGGGATAATTCACATTTCATATTTTTCTACTCTCATTTTAAGCTCTGGAATTTTTATCCTGAACAACAAGGGTGAGAACAAAGACTAGACATTAGATCTACAGAAACCATCTTTGCTGCAACCTTCCCTTGACCTTTTCAGAGGTCCCACACCCCACATAATGTTGCAAGATGGAGGCAGGTGTCTTCCTCAAAGCATCTGTTTGATGGAAATGGGAATGTGTTCCTTGATGTACCTGGATCCATTTACAGAACTATCCTTATCTAGCTCAGGTATGTTGTCTGAAGAATAAGAATGATAATAGAAGACAGACCATCCTAGACTCTGCCCTCAGTTGATAGAATGGATGAGTCAATTACTATCCTCTGAAAATGTCTAAAAGTTTCTTTTGGAGGGGGGAAATACTGGGGAGGGAGAGATGAAAAGGAAAAGCACAAAGAATTTTTTAAGGCAATGAAACTACTCTATATGTTATGCTGGTGGATATAGGTTAACACACATTTGTCCAAACTCATAGAAGTTATAACACCAAGAGTGAACCCTAATGTATGGACTCTGGTTGATAATTATGTTTTAAGATTGGTTCATCAACTATAACTAACGTGTACTACTCTGGGGGGGGGTGTTGATACTGGGGGAGGCTATACATGTGTGAAGACAGTGAGTACATGGGAAATCTCAGTATTTGTGAACATAAAACTACTTAAAAAATAAAGTCTATTTTAAAAAGATAAGGGAATCTTTTTCTAATTCTTGAAAAGCCTAAACAGAAGGTCATAAAATGCCTAGTCACGCTCCCCAAGTCTGAGGGTGGCTTTTGCCAATAAGACAAAAGTCCCCTAGATTGTCATAACCGAACTGGTCAGTACTGTAACATCCAGAGAGTTCCTACAGAATGTAGATCACCAGTTAGAAAAGCACAGTTCAGCAGAGAAAATTTCTAGTTGGCTGGAGTTGGTGAATTAAGCTACTATTGTCCTACTAAACAGATGGGGCTCTACCTCAAAGCTGCAGAAACAGCCAGGTGTCTAGGCTGAAGGGTGCTGAGTGAATCAGCTGGAATTTGTTTCCCCTTTGATTATAAGCACAGGAAAGGTCTGTCACTGCTGGTCACTGTTTGTGGAAAAGAAAGAGAGGGTGGGGTTGAAGAAGGAAAAAGGAGGCAGTGAAGCAAAAAGCCTATCCTTAAATTCCTCTGAAAGGAGGGTGGTGAATGAAAGGATGAGGAGGAGGAAAATTACAAAAACAAATGTGTGCCCAAGATCCATATGGAAGCCAGATACTCAGTGTGTGGGCAAAAACTCTCTTCTGTTCCAGGTGGTGTCTCTGGTGGCTGTGTGGCTCGTCAGCCCCTCCCTTTACCCAAACCACAAGCCATTCCCACTCCTCTGCAACTCCTCCAAGACACAGAGCTTAATGTCTGAAAACATGTTCTATGAAAACTAATATTATTTTTCCTATCTACTGTCTCATGAAAAAGACTATATAAGTCATATAATCAGGAGTTGTTGGAATATGAAGGGACTTTGGAGAGCAGCAGTAATAGGAATAAAAAAAAAAAAAAGAGTCGACAGATGTGAATTTCAATTCTGACTCCCATTCATTAGCCAAGTAAACAAGTTACTTAATTTCTTCAAAACTCAGTTTTCCTAATTTGAAAAATGGTGATGAAAACAACATCACCTTTATCCTGCAACCATTCTTCATTCATTCATTCATCAGATCTGTACATTTAACATATATCTATACAATGTTTACTCTATACCAGACATCATGCTCTGACGGAGGCATATGGTAGAGAACCAGGGTATGGTTTTTGGTTTCATGATCCTTACAGCCTCTCTGCTAGGGAGGACAGATATCAATAATCACATAAATAAATATATCAATATATGTGACATGAAGTCAGAGGATCTCAGCATTTCAGCTGAGATATGAAGAAGCCATAGGAATTAGTGGGGTGAAGTAGGGTGGCAGTGGGGTAGGGTGATACGTTAGGCAGAGGGAACAATCTGTTTGATGGTGCTGACGAACAACTGAGTTTCCATAAACAAAAAAACAGTATGAAGATCATGAACAAAATGAAAACAGAGGTGAGAGAGAGTTGAAAGGAAGAAAGGAAGGGTAGCCTTGTGGACAATTTAATGGATTTTGTATAATATCTGAAGTGAATAAGGAAGCCAGAGAAGGGTTTTCAGCAGATGAATAACTATTTAATAATGTTTGTAAAACATCACTTTAACAGTTACTTCCTGAAGTGTTTTCACACACACACAAAAATACACAAAAAGTGTGTTTGTGAAAAAACACACAAGCAGTTTAATTTCTTCATTTTTAAAATGAGGAGTCATAAAACATATCATATGATTTCAGAATGGCCGAAGAGAATAAGAGTATGATAATGCTGAGTCCTGAAAACAAACAAAGAAACAAAAAAAAAAAACTGTGTACTTGGACTGATTTTAAATAAGGAATCTACTGCAGTTTCATTAATTGATGGCGTTTAAGAAAAGATTATCTATTTGACTTTGAATCCAGGAATATTCTCCTTGGAATAGCCCAGGGTCAGGCATTAGGTTGATGAAGAAAATACAATCCTTGCACAGGGCATTACCTTGTAGGCAGTTTACCAAATAAACCACAAGTGTTCGAATTTCAGATAAACAACGCTCTTTTGGTATAAATATGTCCCAAATATTACATGGAACATACTTATACTAAAAAAAAAAAAAAAAAGAAGAAATTATTTACCTGAAATTCAAATTAGGGATTGTATAATTTTATTTGCTTAATCTGGCAACCCTACAGTCTATAGGGAGCATCAGTCATATACTCATAGTAACATTATCTGTTGGTTTTCAACTTTCACAATTGCTTTATAGGTAAAACGTCAAATACTTTATAATAGATCAGAATGTAAATTTTAACAACTTATTTTCATTGTAAAATAGAAGACATAGAGGGTGGAGGGTGAGCAAAATGGGTAAAGGATTTTTTTTTAATAAAAAAATATAGAAAGAAAGGCATAGAAGACAGAGGATTGAGAGACAGAAAAGAGTGAGGAGAGGTATGGGGATGGTAAGGGCATCTGTGTCTTTATCTTAGACAGCTGAGATGTTGGTAAAAGTTGATGTGTATTGCATGATCCTTCTATTTCAGTATTCTTTTGTGCCAGACAAAGTTGTAAGAGATTTTATTGCCATGTTTTACTTAAGGCATAGATTCCTTATTGCTTCTAAAAGACCTCCTCCCTCCCTTCCATATACTTTCAAAGTTTGCTTTGTACCACCTTAAGAAAGGAGGAGCACTCCAACTTTATTAACTGCTATATAAAGTAGTTCACTAAAAGTCATCTTTAGCCAATGTGGTTGGGACCAGTAGTTAATGTGTTGGTCAAAAAAGCCAGTTAAAGTGAGAAATCATAAAAAGTGATACACACATACCTTATACATTTCATAATAATTTAAAACATGTGAATGACTATTTATGTGCCAATCTTTTGATGCAGGGCCAAGACCTTTTCTCTGAGTTTGAATCCCTGAGTATGAGTTTTGTGTCACCAAAAAGCAACATCTCTCATTTCCATTTATAGTTTCCATAAAATGTAATGAGAATTTAAGTACATTTTTAAAGCAATTTGAGTGCAGAAGCGCTCTGTGTTTTTACAGAAATTTCCTACATCTTCCACACTGTCCTGGCCACAGAGATTTTTTTTTTTAAGATTTTACTGAATCTTTCCAAAGCATTCAGTGTGATTTCTTGTAGGAAATACACCCCAAACAAAATTATTTTTGCATTTCATTGACTTTAATACTCTTCCAGTACATTATAGAATTATATAACCAATAAGACTGAGATACACAGGGCCAGTTTTTACCCTAGCATAGGGTATCTACTAATTCTTTTTTCTTTTTTTTTAATTGAAGTGAAATTTACATTTTGCCTCCCAAAGGCAGTGGAAATAAAATAGCTAAATTATCTACGCGATCAAGTCTTCTTAGAGGCTAAACTACTGGGAGGCAAGAAACGAGATTAAACAATTTCTGAAGGCCAATTTCACTCAAAATTTACAACATGATTATGTATACTGATGTCACTATTCAGTTTCTCAAAATGTGACGTTTTCGATTTTCCTAAAATTTTAGTGCTTCCATGAAAGGGTTTTAATATTTCTCTTGCAGCTTCTTTTCTTTACCTGCTTAAGGGTGACACGGGGGAAGCAGGAATAACCTATTTGTTTAAGAGCCTAGGAAAGTTTCTAGGAAGATGGCAGGTTATACTGAGGCTTAATTTTCAGATGACTTACTTTATTCTCAATTCCTTCAAGAAATCTACTTTCATGAATATGTAATCTTACCTTCCACCCTACATCCAGCCAGAAGGCTACAACTGACATGATCACATTAATGAAAAAATGTTTATATTCAGTTTTCAACAGAATTGTAGCAATCCTTGCCTCTCAGTCAAAAACATCTATGTCTTAAAGCATTAAATTCCTTCTTCCTTCTAGAAATAAATTGTTTCATAGACCAGATTATAGTCCCAATTTTTCTTATCCATAAATATAACACTTTCCATTAATTTCTACAACTGAAGTTTAAATTGAGCTGTTTTCCTTGTGACTAGTTTTCAGTAAAGCCAAATTTTTACAAGTAACTGTTTTTTTTTAAGCGTTCTTATATGGATTTTCAGTTTTTAAATGTTCCTTTAAACCAAGAAAAGAGATTCATTGTTGGAATGATGGATTTTGCTTTTTGTTAAAAAAGACAGAGTGCTCAGGGTGGGGTCTGGCCATTTCCTGCCCCAAAACACAACTGTAAAGATCAGTCACGTTAAAGGCCTAAACAACCTGACAAGATCACGTTAAAGGCAATAGCAAATAAAGGTGATTCCCAACAGGGAGCTTAGGGAAAGGTAGCTGGGTTTAATTCACCCTTAATGAACAGGCAGTTTGTCCTACTGGTAACACTGCCTCAATACCAGAGCCATCAGAGCAGGCCAGGACACTCCTCAGGAGAGCATGTTTTCCTGGCTAAAATGAATGGATCTTGGTACAGACTTAAAGGGTTTCAAGACTGTTGAAATCCTACCCTTCCTTACAAACACAGATTAGAGGGAAACTCTCCTCTAGATTGAACAAGTCTGAATTGACTTTCCTTTTCTGAAATCCCACTGAATTTGCTTCTGTTTATTTTAATTCATTGAGATTATACTTTAATTTTATTTTTAACCAATCAGAACTCCCCACTAGATTATAAGCTATCCGAAGAAAGGATATCGTTTCATTCATTATTGTATCTCCAAGGCACTGTGCTAGGAAGAAAGGGTAAGACAAAGATGCATTGATTCCTGAGATCACAGTCTAATGGAGAGGAATAATCTCTAAATAAATGTTTGCAATTCCATTTGCTAATGGGTATGTTAAAAGTGTACACAGGGCAATATGGAAACCAAGAGGAGGGAAGAAGCTGATTGCATTTTGAGATCTAGTAAAGCATTCAAAAAAATGTATTTTATACACAAGAGACATACTATCTCAGCTAAGCAAACTGCATGAACTTCTAGTCCCAAGATGCACCTACGTATACACAGATACCTTCGGTCTGTAATTGACACACTTTTGAGTTGTGTGAGGGCTCCTCCACTCTCCTTCTCTGGCAAGTACCCCTAACCTCCACTTCAGGTCACATCTGTAACTCCATCCTTTAGCCTTAGGTGATTGGCCCAGGAGAAGGATCTACCTCAAGGCAGACCAATCCAGCAAGTATTGAAAGTTGTGGTGCACTGGGTCCATAATACCTTCTAATACTTCTCATCTTATGCTACTCTGGATACCATTATAGCATGCATAGGTTCTTTAAACCTATACTGAGTAAAAAATTACATCCTGGACATAAACTTTGTTAAATAAATCAGTGGGATCAATGTGAAAAATTTACTGGGCCCACATACTTATGGTCAATTAATTTATGGCAAAGGAGGCAAGACCATACAACAGAAAAAACAGGGTCTCTTCAATAATGTTTCTGGGAAAATTGGACAGCTATATGTCAAAGAATGAAACTAGAACATTCTCTAACACCACATACAAAAATAAACTCAAAATGGATTAAAGACCTAAATGTAAGACTAGAAACTATAAAACTTCTAGAAGAAAACATAGGCAGAATGCTATGACCTAAACTGCAGCAAAACTGTTTTGGATGACTCCTAAAGGAAAGAAAATAAAAGCAAAAATAAACAAATGGAACCCAATTAAACCTAAAAGCTTTTCAATGGCAAAGGAAAAAACGACTGGCAAAATGAAAAGCCAGCCAACCAAATGGGATAAAATATGTGAAAATAATATGACCAATAAGGGGTTAATATCTCAAATATATAAATACCTCATACAACTTAACATCAAAAAAAAAAAAAAAAAACCAAACAACCCAATTAAGAATGAGCAGAAAACCTTAACAGACGTTTTGTCAAAGAGGACATGCAAATGGCCAATAGACACATGAAAAAACATTCAACATCACTAATCATCAGGGAGATGTAAATCTAAAGCACAATGAGATATCTCCTCACACCTGTCAGAATGGCTATGAACAAAAAGAACGCAAAGACCAAATGTTGGCAAGGATATTGATAAAAGGGAACCCTTGAACATGGTTGATAGGAATGTAATTGACGCAGCCACTGTGTCAAACAGTACGGAGGGTCCTCAAAAAACTAAAAATAGAACTACCAAATGATCCATTGATTCCACTCCTGGGTATATAAAAAAAAAAAAAGCAAAACACTAATTCGAAAAGATACACACACCACAATGTTGCTAGGAGTATTATTTATAAATGCCAAGATATGGAAGCAACTTAAGTGTCCATCAATACATGAATGGATAAAGAAGATGTATATACATACAACAGAATACTACTCAGTCATTAAAAAGGATGAAATTTTACCATTTGCAGCAATATGGATGGACTTGGAGGGTATTATCTAAGTGAAATAAATCAGATAAAGACAAATACTGTGTATTACTGCTTACCCATGAAATCTAAAAAAATAAAACAAACAAATGTAATGAAACAGAAACAGAATCACAGATAAAAAAAACTAGTGGTTACCAGTGGGGAGGGGAAAGGGAGGAGGGACAAGAGAGGGGCAGATTTTAAGAGCTACAAACTATTACGTATAAAAATAAGCTACTAGGATATTTTGTACAACACACGGAATATAGTCAGTATTTTAGAACTATAATATACAGCCAGTATTTTATAACTATAAATGGAGTATAACTTTAAAAAATTGTGAATCACTATACTGTATACCTATAACTTACATAATGTACATCAACTATACTTCAATAAAAAAGTGGAAAAACACAGAAGTTTACTGGGAAAAGTCCATACTGAGTGCTTATTGTTTCTCCATGGCTGACAATGAGTCAATAAAGGATAAATGCGATATACTCCCTTCCATCCTGGACAGGCACATAGAGAAATAATCACAATACACGGAAAGCTACAGGCAACAGCAGCAAAGAGAAGGTCTAGCTCTGCTTAGATTATGACTCCCTGGTTTTAGGTCACTCTTCATTGACCTCCTAGGCACAATCACAAACAAGGAAAACGTTTTTCAACAAGATTTTGGTGTTTTCCCCGTCATCAAAATTTAGTGTAAGAAACCTGCTTGATATGAGTTCGGGTTAGATTCCCCAGCTGAAATTATTGTAAACTTTCTCTGCAGGGGTTTTTCTCTTCTTCATTTTGGGTTATCGAGCAGAAGCTGAACTACTCCAGTTTGTTCTTTCAGTCTGGAAACCAAGGCCTTGTGGGCTGCCTGACCTAAGGGACAGAGCTCCAACATGGGAACTCTTAAAGGAGTGGCATCACCTACTGAGGGGTCCCCAACTGGGAAAATCAGGGATGACAGATTCTTTTCCTGGTCTCTGTTCCTCTATTTGCCCTGTTTTACTGGGATATGAGCCTCACTGAGGCAGCTGGGGTATGTGTGTTAGCAGCTAACAGGGGCAAAAAAGCTGGCACTGAAAGGAACTGCTTCCAGAGCAGAGATCCTGTTTCCACCGTTACCACTTTCCTAGGACTTATTCAGCACCCAGGCTCTGGGAAGATTTACGAGCTGCTTAAAACATTCATGTTTGCTTACTGCTGATCACTGGAAATTCAAGGGTGAGAACTGGATTGTTAGCAGTCAGGGAGCCCTCTGTTCCAGGCCCCTGGGCTCTGCATACCCCTTTAAGTTTATCTCTCTATGCCTGCCTTCACAGCTTCCCCTGAGGCACATGCCACAGATTTCCTCCTGGGCTTTACTTGAATTTGCCAAAATTCAGTAAATATGCAACAGATTGGGAGAGCTAGGAAAAAACCACACAACCTATATAAGAACTCATATTTGTGAAGTAGTTTATGGTTCACAAGGTACATTCACATATATTAGCACCTAGTTCATTTGTTCATTCATCTAACCATGCATCCCTATGTCCTATTTATTAGACCCAAACGTGGGCCAAGAATTGAGTCTTGACCTTGTATTTTACCAAAGAAAGAATAATGCTTAATTTCTGGGGACCTGTGCTTAATTCTGTAAAATCTACTTATTGAACATTTTTGAAACACCTAGGCTGTGAAAAGCAGTATGTGTGGTATTATGAGGAGGATGAATAGAAAATATCAAATTCAGTAGGCTGGGCTGAAGATAATACAGATATGATCTAGTGAAGGAAAAAAAGGTTACACAAGCAAAACGAAGAAATGCAAAGGGGTGGGGAGAGGGAATGGGATTAAGATAGGACGTCCAGCTTCTAGGTTTCAAATGGGAACAAAGCCTGGTGATCAGGTTTGGTGGGATCTCTTTCGAATTCTGACTAGGAAGCACAATCAGCATTCATCCCAAGCAAGTCTAGAGGAAAGGGGGTTATACAAAAGAGCTTCTTTTAATATGAGGTGTTGGAATAAATCGGTGGTTTTAAAAACTATATTCCATGGAACCCGTAGGTATTTGTTTTGCTGCTGTTACACACTAGAGCAGCTTTGCTGTTTTCCTTTATTCACTCTGAACTACAGCAGTGAGCTTTACTTCAAATAAAGGGTTCTAAAGTTAAAAAAGAACACAAATGGGGAAAAAAACCTACTGGATTAGCCTCAATATCCTGTGACTGTTTACTATCACTGTTAGTACATCCTTGGAATATTTAAATTTTAATATAAAAAAAAACACGAACTAAAAATTTGTAGTGAGATTTCATACATCATGGTAGAGAAGACAGCGGTGGATTTGCCGAAACCTTCAATTCCCCTCCTCCAAACAACCAGCCCCGCAGCCCACGTTTATTTAATCCTGGCCCCAGTTTTACGCACTTAACAATTTTTAATGGTATCAAGACAGGCTAAGATTTGCCTTACCTTAGCTCAGGATAAAGATTTAACGTCTCTTAGTTTTCCGAGTTCTTTGTCACCTACTCCGCTTAACGCATTTAGAAATTTGGGGAAGCGCAAGCTCCTGCCTCTAGTCATTAGGAACGCCCCGTGCCCGCCTGTCTGCATCCGGGAACCCGCTACCCTAAGACTCATGGGAAGGCGGGAGTTCCCAAGATGGCAGCCGCACGCTGCTGTGTTTGGTACCTGGGGCTCCGAGCGAGGTGCCCCAGGGCGGCTTTTCATCGGAAACCGTGTCTGAACATCCCATATGTATGCACTCCAGCCTTTTAAAGATATCTGGAGGTGTGAATGGGAGCTTTCTCAGACACGTAGTGTTCGAATAATTCATTTATGGGGCCATCAGGGCCTCATGGAGTTTATGAGTGTGGACCATCACCTCGCAAAACAGGGAACCTCTCAAACAGCGACCGCTGACTGCATGCTGAGTACCAGCTTGTAAGTCTGTTACTGAACTAGACGCGAAGTCTTTCTCTTGGGGCTGCGGCTGAACCATAGTTTCTTCTGGAGGGATTCTCGAGGGGCTCACCCTCAGGTTTGCGCTGCGAATAACTGAATCTGAGTTTAGTGCCAGCAAGACTGGCTTTTATTCAGTGGCCAAAGAAGGGAGAAGGGGAGTTCAAGCTCTAAAGGCACCTTACCCTGGGAGGGAGGAAAATGGGTGACTTTTAAGGGGTAAGATGTAGATGCATTACGACACACTGGAAAAAGACAGAGCCAGAAAGAGGCGGTTCATGTGCAGCCCCTCAGGCTCCCTTGCACACGGTACAAATTGTGCCTAGCAGAGTACGAATCTCCCCCTTTGGGAGGAGGTCTTAGCATGGTGGTAAAGGAAAGGTACCATTTGGATGCCCTCAGGTTTTGTCTGTGGTTCCTGTGGTTAAGTTAGAGCAGGTTGGGTATGGTTTTATTGCTGGCCTTTGTGGTATGCTGTTAATAAAACACCATTCCGCGTGGTTTAAAATAATTTCTGCACCTGTGGCCTGGGCTGCATAGCACAGGAAACAAGTTCAGTCCCCATCCTTCTAGAATAAGAGAAATGTTTACTCTCTGGATCTAGAGAGAAATGTTTAGCCTCATTTTCTTGTTGTTCTACCTGGTTTTTCTGGGAAAACATGTAGACTTTTTGACTTCGACTGCAGTTCGGAACCATTGACAACCAACAGAAATTTTCATCTGGATGCCTCACAAGTATGCATATTCAACTGTACAAGAATTTAATATCTTCTCCCTTTCAATGCAGATTGCTTCTCACTCTCCTTTAGAGACCAACTATTGGTCTTTAGAGATAGAAATATCTTTTTTTCCCATTACCTCAACCCATCTATTTAGACACTAAGGCCTACGAAGTCTACCTCAAAAGCATCTCTGAAATCTTCCTCTTTTATTTAAATTTGTATTGAGCACAAAAAGCCTTGATAAAACCCTGCACTTTTTACTGATGATCATGTAAGTCCTGGGATATGGACAAAAAAATAGGAATTGCAGTCTGATGAGAGCAATGGTTCAATAGCATGGGATGCTCTGGGAGGGCAGAGAGGAGTTATCTTTTTTTTTTTTTTCAAGTAGCAGTGCTGGATTATTGTGGATATTCAAATTTTTGTTGAATCAAACTAATCTGAAGTGGTGATACATGTTTTCAGTCTTGAAGGATGAATTTGTCAGACAAGTATTTGTAGGGATGGCATTGTAGGCCAAGGAAAGAGCACATCTTACATAAAGACATATTAGTGAGACAGAGATTGATATAATTAGAGGAAGTAGTTAGAAATGGGGCTGGAGAGCTAGCCAGGGCCTTCTGTTTCTTGTTGTTGGTTTTGTACTTTAAAGGAAAGGGATACCATACAGTAATTTTAGGCATGGAAAAGAACTGACCCAATTCATCTAAAATGGTGCATGAGAGGGAGAGTTAAAATAGTCTTGATGTCAAAGAGGCAGTGTATTTCAAGAGGGTTTATGAGGCAGCCTCGTTAAGACACGGGTGATAAATACAGTGGGCGTGATGGGAGAATGAGGGATGGAAGAGTTTGGAGGAGACTCTGGAGTTTCTGACTCGGTCCTATGGGCCACTGCCATAATACATGTCCTCCTCTCTTTTTGGTGACATGGCAATAATCTAACTGGTCTCCTTGCCTTTGATCTTTCCATCTTCTTCACTGAAGAAAGAGTTAAATTTTCTAAGCCAATCAGATGACCATCCTTCATAAGGCCCTGGATTGATGTTCACTGGATGCAGCACTAAAAAGTCTAAACTCGTGATCAGTTATCTTTACCCACCATTCCAGTCCCACTCCTTGCCACACCCTCTGAAACCCTCACCTTGGAACCCCAGCCATACAAGCTGTGTCCAGGCATGTGGACATGCCTCTGTGCCTGTTCCCATGTTTTTTACTCTGCTTGGAAAGTTCTAATTTCTCTCTCCCAGTAATGCAATCTATACTATAAAAATCTTTCTCCCTCTCCCAGGGCATAGCTCACACCTTCTCTGCTCTCCATTCTGCCTCTCTGTCTCTCTCTCTGTCCCTCTCTTATTGCAACTCTGTTAACGTGAACTTGACATAATACTGAATTATTGTGTCTGGATCTGTTTCCCCCAATAGCCTCAAAGTTTGAAAGTATTCTTCAGTTATATATTGTATTCTTATCAGAGTTTATGGAGAATACTTCATAAAGGTTTTTTGAGGGAATTTAAAAACTATCCCCTTAGAATCTTCTTTTCTTTGACTGCCCAGTGTAACCACTAAAAAGAGGGAGGAGGAAGAAGAGAAGCAGCAGAAGAAAAAAGCAAGATTTCCCCTTTGATAAACATTACACTGGAGAGCAGATAGCAGGCTTGAGAGTTTGGGAAGGGTTTTTAAGGGTCTAAAATGAACAGTTTCCTTATGTAAGCATGGATATTACAAACAGAGCCCCCTGTAGCGTGTCTGGAGTGATCCTCGGGACTACGAGAGGATGTATTTTCAATCCGAAGAGTTTCTCTCATTCAGTTTTAAAGGCTTTGATGTATATGTTATGTATGTATACATGTGTGTATCAGAGAAAGAGAGAGGAAGGAGGGAAGGGAGAGAGAAGTGTGAGTGATCATGTGACTTTTCCTTTTTTTTTTTTACAGTTTTATTTATTTATTTGGTCTTTTGTCATTTTAGGGCCGCACCCACAGCATATGGAGGTTCCCAGGCCAGGGGTCTAATCGGAGCTGCAGCTGCCAGCCTACACCACAGCCTACAGCAATGCCGGATCCTTAACCCACTGAGCGAGGCCAGGGATCGAACCCACAACCTCATGGCTCCCAGTCAGATTTGCCTCCTCTGAGCCACAACAGGAACTCCTACAATTTTATTTGTGAGTACATTTGCAAATTTCTTTGTATGCATATTGTTTCCATGTGTTTATGTGGGTGTGTTTGTTTATGTGGGAGTGAGCTGTATAAAAATGTGTGGTTTTCCTGTGTGAAGTGATTCAATAGAATAATGTGTGTATGTGCATGTAGGTAGTAGACTAGTGTACTAGGTATATCTGAAATATTGTGAATTTCGAAACATGCTTATAAGCATATATAGGATTCTATTGTTATATTAAATTTCAACATGCAGTGATTCTTTCAGTAAGGCTTTACAAATGAACAACTTTTAGAAGTAATAGATATTAAATCTATACAATAATGCATACATAAGTCTTTAGTGTTTTTTCTTTCAAAATTGTAAATTTTGCAGAGAAATATCTTATCAGAAATTGTCAAAGCTGGAGAAGGTGCCAAAAGAGGATGGTTTTCATAGCTTCTTTATTCCTTTTTTTTTTTTTTTTGGACCACATTCAATACATGTGGAAGTTCCCTGGTCAGAGATCAAGCCTGTGCAACAGCAGTGATCTGAGCCACAGCATTGACAATGCTGGATCCTTAGCCCACTGTGCCACTAGGGAACTCTTCTTGATTAACTTCTTGATTCTTGGGATGAGGTTTGGGTAGGGTATTCTGTGAGAATGAATGATTGTTGTCCTACATCTGCAGTGGTGACCCCAGCCCATCTCTTTGTTCACCTTTGTTCTTCAAAAATAAACCAGGGACAGTGAAGAAGGGCTTGATCTAATGGCCATTTAGGGCAGGAAACTGATGTGGATCTGTAACAATGCCTAAAAGGAATCCGATGGTGGTGTGGTACAAAGGCAACAGGCTTTGGAATCATTTGGAATTGGGTCTAAATTTCAGCTCTTCCACTTCCCAGCTGTGCGGCTTTGAACACCTGACTCCACTTCTTCAAATCTTAATTTTCTCCCCTATTCAATGAGGTTAATAACACCTACCTCACCTTTAAGGGTGGTTGTGAATAAAATGCTTCGTATGGAGTCAGAGGAAAAGGTAGAAGTTTAGCAAGTGTCTAATGCCCTCATCAAAAGGAGTAATCAAAATGTAAAATAACGGCACTAAAAGAGGAATGCTCACTTTCATTTCTCTGAGATAGCTAGGTACAGAAGCCAAGTGTGAAGATTCTGAGCTAGGTTGGCTGGGAGGTGATTGAGAAATACATTAAGCCAAGTTGGCTGAGAAAAATAGTTTCAAGGGACTAGTGAGAATGATAAAGAGTGGAGAGGTACTTTAGTTAGACTGTAACTACCTCCCCGAAGTTTTTCAGAACCCAACTTTCTGCCTCTATCCCCCAACCCAACCCAATCAGGAGTTCGAACAGAAAAGTCTGTGCTTCCTTCCCCACTCTTGGGGCCCTCCTCAACGAAAGGAATTTGAGCAGAGACCTTGCACTGTGGCCAAGCTGCCCATGCTTCTTATCAGACTAGGTTTTATTTAGGGGAAACAAAAGAAAACTGTCCTGAGACATAAACAGGAATGTGTGTGAGCTATCTGAGTCTGAGATTCAGCAAGTATATCGATTCCTGCAAAGTGGAGCCAGTGTGAGCTCAGCATGGTACTTAAGGCCAGTATCATATTTAATCAATTGAATCATTAATTACTTTGAGGAGAGTGAACACTTAATTTCTAATTCATGTGTAGTTTAAAAGGGGGGAATGCAATCCATATGGTTTTGATTCAGTTACACTTATACCATCACCATCAAAATAGACTGTCTTTTTTAAACAAAGTTATATCTTGGCCAAGAAATTCAGTGAGCCTTTTTAACAAGCAGTTTAAGCCTTATTTCTTAAAAACAGGAAGTTATATTTGACTTTGGGTAAGCCAGTTCCCTCTGGACAAGTTTTAGGAATGGCTCTTTTGGACACCTGCATATCCTAAGTTGGTTTCAGCCACGTGGAAACCAGTTTTTTGAACTTCTGAGCAGACTATCTCAGACCAGGGGAGTGTTGACCACATTGCTCAACAGTTAAGTTCTTTGCAAAATACCCTCCTGCTGTGAATAGTCAGATGTTCAAAAACAGCTCTCTTTCTCCCTACCTACTGTGTGGTCTTGGGCAAATCCTTACCAGCCAGTCTTTTTAGTTCCATCAGTCACTTGAACTCTAGGATTCTCATGTTTACTTTTTCTTTTTCTTTTTCTTTTTTTTTGGTCTTTTGTCATTTTAGGGCCTCACTTGCTGCATGTGGAGGTTCCCAGGCTAGGGATCTAATCGGAGCTGTAGCTGCCGGCCTTCGCCACAGCCACAGCAATGCAGGATCCAAGCTGCGTCTGCAACCTACACCACAGCTCATGGCTCACGGCAACGCCGGATCTTTAACCCACTGAGCAAGGCCAGGGATCGAACCCACAACCTCATGGTTCCTAGTCGGATTCGTTAACCACTGAGCCACAACGGGAACTCCAGATTCTCATGTTTTCGGTGCTCTGTTCTCTAAGGTTCTTTTCAGTTTGAAAATGCGCTGTTTTTTGATTCTATAACCAGCACACATTTAGAACTATTGCAACAAGGTACTGTTGCAAATCTAGGTTAACATTCTGTAATAGTAGTTACTGGCTATTCTGTACTGGGACTGAGTAGCTATTTGACCTTGGGAAAATGATTAAAACTCTAGGCCTCAATTTTATCATCTGTAATTATTTGAGATAAGGTGTATTAAGGGCCCTCCACAGTACCTACTTCAAAGTAATCACATTATCTTTATTCCTTTGTTTTCCTCTCCCTACTTCTTTTCTCTTCTTTTCCTTCTCTTCACTTCTCCCTTTTTTTTCCCTACCTCTTGTCTTTAAATCATTTTTTTACCTTTTTATAACATGGTGAAGATTTTTACTGGCTTATACAATTTTTTCTCAAAAGATTTATCTGTGTGATTTCATCTCCTGTAGTTTGTGAGCTGTTAGAGAGGACGGAACAGTTACATATGTTCGATTGTGTCCACATTGCCTCACCAAGGGTCCCCAGAATGGTCATTCCTGGATTAGTGCTGTGGCTGGACTGGTCTTAATGTTTCTGATGGCGGTTTATACTTACGGAAGGTAGATTCTGTGAAAGAACTCACATTTTTATCTCCTTGAAGTTTACCTTGTAGCTTTAAAGTTATCACATCACCTTATTTAATCCATAAAACATGGGTTCTTGGTACTGGTTAAATTCTAAGACTTCTAAGGGTAAATTTATATTCCTTGAGGAAAAAGTCATGCAAAAACCCTTGTATGTTTCTAACTATAACACTGTTAATGAAATTTAAATCACAAGAAAATCAGAAAATTTCAAGTCAGACATGAGACCAATGAAGCAAGACTTACTGCCCTTCCATGCATAATGCTACAGTTCATTTTGAGACTATATCTAGGCTATAACATTGAGAACTTCTGATGCCTGAATTATTTAAAGATGTGTTGATTCTTACAAAATGTGAATCAAGACACTTTTTAGGATTAAAATTTCCTAAAAATGCCATTTTACTCTTCTAGCAGTTCCTGTACCTATACATTATAAAAATCATTTCAGCTGCACTTTCCTGGCAGATAACCTGTTTAGTTCAGAATTCAGCGTTTTTGACCCTTGATGTAAGACTGCCTCTCTTAGAGTAATGCTTCTCAAAATTAATGTACATGTAAATAAACTGAAGATGTTAAAATATAGATTCTGATTCAGTGGGTCTGGGATAGTACCTAAGATTCTGCATTTCTATTAAATTTCTATGTGAGGCTGAGGCTGCTGGTTCGCAGACCATACTTTAAGTAACTAAGTCTCAGATAAGCAAGAATTGAGATCAACTCGAATCTCAAATCACATTCTACGTGATAGGTGTGCCCGTGAGCTTTCATGATAATATGGACTTTAGTATCTCTCTGGAGACTGGAGAGCTGGTAGCCTTTGGTCTTCCTTGCTTTAGGAGAATTTGTTAAGAATTCATAAGTTTGTCAGTGTCCCACAAACCCTTCTTTTAGAACTTAAGTAGGTTCCTCTAGCTTTTGCTCATGTGAGTTAAGGAGAAAGTGTACGCAGAACGTTTATATATCGTTGGTGCTTTGGTAAAGGTCACAGCTGCCAAAGTGTTGCCAGCTCCTTCTCTACATTTCTGCTGAGTCAAAACAGTGCAGCTGAAGTATCCTCAGCTTATCCAAGGGTGATGAGGTCGGATCTTGTACTGTAAGGTCACCATCTCTACCCAGTGGTGCTTGTACACAAATCCTATTTAGATTATGATTTTATCCAGGAAATTTTAGTAAGGGATGTTGGGAATAATACAGAAGGTTTACAGGCTGTGACTTTGGTCAAGGAAGTTTACTTTTCTGTGTTTCAGGACCGTTCTCTGTAAAATGGGCAATAGCAACTTGTAGTGTTGTTGTAAGAATTAGAGATAATTTAAAAGTGCCTGCCAGAATAAATGGTAGATATTACTATTGGAAATAAATTATATTTGTCATTAATCACACTTTGATATAATTGTTTAAGGCTTCTGGGGACAGTGGATGAAACTATTTGTAATTATAGCAGTGTTCTCATTACAATTGCATTTAAGTTCATTCAGTATAAATTCATTCAGTACAAGTTCATTCAGTATAAAGACACTTTAAAAGTTAAATGATAAACATTAAAAATAGTTCATATAACTGAGTTTTATAAAACATGCTTACCAGGTGAAAATAGGTAACGGTTATTTGATTTGCACGTAAGCCCCTTCCCAACACACATTTTAAATTAGAAAATAGGCAAAACTCTGGGACAGTTGACATAATGATTCCTAATCAGGTTTGAAGTTGTAGCATAGTCTGCAAGGGTGTCTGCCCCATTAACTCTGTCTTACTTAGTTTCCCCTCCGAGTCTTCTGGGGTAAAGAGGGACATCCTCTTGCCTTCCTT
Source organism: Catagonus wagneri (assembly GCA_004024745.2). NCBI lineage: Eukaryota > Metazoa > Chordata > Mammalia > Artiodactyla > Tayassuidae > Catagonus > Catagonus wagneri. The sequence continues at coordinate 6,718,821 of PVHT020000034.1, read as the reverse complement.
AGCTCTCCTAACAAGGTCATACTAGAAAAAATTCAGCTTTGTTTACTGTATTACCTCTTTGCTTTGCTTTCCACTTCCCCCCATAACTTTGCTTTCTTTTCTTCCCTATCTGATGCAGGAGAAGAGTGATCCATGCTGGTGCAAAGGCCCTGATATCCACTTAGAGTTTAAGAGGCAGTAAATAAAATGAGTGGCCTGGCCATTAAATCACTTGGTGCCTAGCAGATGCACTAGAAGACTGGACTGGGGCAGGGCTTGTATCCATAAGGCAACTCAAAACCCCTTATCTTGTGTTAAAGACAGTTGCCATCAGGGAAAGGCTTTCCTGCTCTTGGCCCCCTCTTCTTCCTCTTTTGTTTTCACAAGTACAGTGATGTTTCTGAGAAGAAAGCATGCTCTTTTATGCCCTGCGTTTACACAACCTTCTTAAATAGTCTCCATCTACATTTAGTTGTTTAGGAGACCCTCTTCATTTATTCAGTTCAACAAACTGAAGAAGGAAAAGAATTGTGGAAATGACTTTTTGCTTTTAGGAGTTACCAAATCACTCAAACTATCACATGAAGGCTGTCCAGGCCCTTAAGTCATCCTAGCCAGTCTATGTGCACACCTTTGTACACAAATAAGTTCATTTATGCAAAAGCGAACAAATGGCTTCTGAGCTTGTCTATAAATTCTATTTAATTGAGGCAAGAAGACTGAGCATGAGCATGGTATATACTTATAAATGGTCTGATGCATACATTCGTAGGAAGTATATGTCTCTATATTTACTTGGTATGTACTTTTTAAAAAAATTATAGTTAATTTATCATGTGCCAGTTTCTGCAGTACAGCAAAGTCTGACTCAGTCATTTGTGTATGTCTGTGTGTGCTCAGTCATATATCTGTATGTGTATTCTTTTTAAAATTAATTTATTATTTTTATTTTCTTTTTATATAAGTATAGTTTGATTTACAATGTTTCGCCAATTTCTGCCTTACAGCAAAGTGATATAGTCATATGTGTATATATATTCTTTGTTAATATTCTTTTCCATAATGGTCTATCCCAGGAGACTGGATATAGTTCCCTGGTCTGTACTATAGGACCTTATTGTTTATCAATTCTAAATGTAGTAGTTGGCATCTACTAACCCGAAACTCCCAGTCCATCCCACTCCTTTTTCCCTCTCCCTTGGTAACCACAAGTCTATTCACCATGTTTGTGAGTCTGTTTCTATTTTAGAAACAGATAGGTTCATTTGTGCCATATTTTAGATTCCACCTATAAGTGATATCATATGGTGTTTGTCTTTCTTTTCTGACTTAATTCACTTAGTCTAGTTGCATCCATGTTGCTGCAGATAGCATTATTTCATTGTTTTTCATGGCTGAGTAGTATTCTTTTATACACACACACATATCTTCATTCACTGATGGACATTTAGGTTGTTTCCATGTCTTAGCCATTATAAAAAGTGCTGCTATGAACATAGGAGTGCACATATATTTTTGAATCATAGTTTTATCTGGATATATGCCCAGGAGTGTGATTGTTGGATCATGTAACAATTCTATTTTTAGTTTTCTAAGGAGCCCTCATACTGTTTTCCATAGTGGTTGTACCAATTTATATTCCTACCAACAGTGCAGGATGGTTCTCTTTACTCCACACCCTTTCCAGCATTTGTTATTTGTAGACTTATTAATGATAGCCATTCTGACCGTGTGAGGTGAGGTAGTATCTCATTGTAGTTTTTATTTATTTATTTATTTATTTATTTATTTATTTATGTCTGCACTTTTGGCATTTGGAAGTTCCTGGGCTAGGGATCGAATCAGAGCTACAGCTGCAGGCCTGTGCCACAACATCAGCAACAGTGGCTCTGAGCTGCGTTTGAAACCTATGCCACAGTTTGCAGCAAGGCTGAATCCTTAACCCACCTAATGAGGCCAGAGTTCAAACCTGCATCCTCACAGGCACTATGTCAGGTTCTTAACCTGCTGAACCACAATGAGAACTCCCTCGTTGTGCTTTGATTTGCATTTCTGTTATAATTAGCAGTGTTGGGCATCTTTGCATCTCCCTGTTAGCTTTCCTATGTCTTCTTTGGAGAAATGTCTATTTAGGTCTTCTGCCCACTTTTCAATTGGGCTGTTTTGTTGTTGTTAAGTTGTATGAGTTGTTTGTATGTTTTGGTGTTAAGTCCTTGTCAGTTGCATTGTTTTCAACTATTTTTTCCCATTCTGTAGATTGTTCATTTTGTTTATAGTTTCCTTTGCTGTGCAAAAGCTTGTAGGTTTGATTGGCCCCATTTGTTTATTTATGTTTTTATTTCTATTGCTTTGGCAGACTGATCTAAGAATACGTTAGTATAGTTTATGTCAGAGAATGTTTTGCCTGTGTTCTCTTTTAGGAGTTTTTTGGTGTCATATCTTATGTTTAAGTCTTTTAAGCTATTTTACATGCAGCTGTCCAATTTTCCCAGCACCACTTACTGAACTATTGTTTTCCCATTTTATATTCTTGCCTCCTTTGTTGGAGATTAGTTGACTGTAAGTATCCGGGTTTTATTCTTGGGTTCTCGCTCTCTTTTTTTTTTTTTTTTTTTGCCTTTTAGGGCCACGCTAACAGAATATGGAGGTTCCCAGGCTAGAGGTTAAATTGGAGCTGTAGCCACCAGCCTACACCACAGCCATAGCAACACCAGGTCCGACCCATGTCTGCAACCTTCACCACAGCACATAGCAATGCCAGATCCTTAACCCACTGATCGAGGCCAGGGATCAAACCTGCATCCTCATGGGTATTAGTTGGGTTCGTTACTGCTGAGCTATGATGGAAAGTACTATTTCTGGGTTCTCCATTGTGTTCCATTAATATGTATATCTGTTTTTGTACCAGTACTACACTGTTTTGATTACTGTAGTTTTTTAGTATTGTCTGAAGTCTGAGAGAGTTATGCCTCCTGCTTTTGTTTTTTGGTTTTTTTTTTGCTTTTTTTTCTTTCCCTTAAGATTGCAGTGGCAATTCTGGGCCTTTTATGTTCCGTATAAATTTTTGGATTATTTGTTCTAGTTGCATGAAAGATGTCATGGCCAATTTGATAGGGACAGCATTAAATCTGTATATTGCTATGGGTAGTATGGCCATTTAACAATATTAATTCTTCCAATCCAGGAGCATGGGATATCTTTCCATTTCTTTGAATTTCTGTAATTTTCTTTATTAATGTTTTATAGTTCTCCACATATAAGTCTTTCACCTCCTCGGTCAGGTTTATTTGTAGGTATTTTATTATTTTGGTGTGATTTTAAAAGGTCTTTGTTTTTTACGTTCCTTTTCTAGTATTCATGTTAGTATACATAAGTGCAGCTGATTTCTGAATATAAATCTTGCCTTGCTACTTTGATGAATTCATTTATCAGATCAAGTAGTTTTTGTGTGGAGTGTTTTGGGTTGTTTATATATAGTATCATGTTATCAGCATATAATGACAATTTTACCTCTTCCCTTGAAATGTAGATACCTTTTATTTCTTTTTCTTGTCTGACTGCTGTGGCCAGGACGTTTGATACTATGTTGAATACAAATGGGGAGAGTGGGCATCCTTGTCTTGCTCCAGATTTTAGCAGGAATGCTTGCATGTTTTCTCTGTTGAGTATTATGTTGGCTGTGTGTTTGACATAAATGGCTTTTATTATGTTGTTCCCTCTATACCCACTTTGGTAAGAGGTTTTATCATGAATGGACGCTGAATTTTGTCAATTGCTTCTTCTGTATCTATTGAGGTGATCAAATGGTTTTTTACTTTTGTTAATGTGGTATATTACATTGATTGATTTGCATATGTTGAGCCATCTTTGTGAACTTGGGATGAATCCCATTTGGTCGAGGTGTATCTTCTTTTGTATGTGTTTTTGGACTCAGTTTGATAAAATTTTGCTGAGAATTTTTGCCTCTGTATTCATCAAAGATATTGGCCTGTAATTTTCCTTTTTGGTGGTATCTTTGGTTTTTGTATTAGGGTGATGGTGACTTCATAGAACGTCTTTGGGAGTGTTCCTTTCTCTTCAGTCTTTTGCAAGACTCTAAGAAGGATGGGTATAAGTTCTTTGTATGTTTGGTAGAATTTTCCTGTGAAGCCATCTGATCTTGGACTTTTGTTTGTAGGAATTTTATTATTATTATTACGTATTCAATTTCATTCCTAGTGATTTGTCTGTTCAAAGTATCTATTTCTTCTTGACTCAGTTTTGGTGGGCAGTATGTTTCTGGAAAGTTGTCCATTTCTTCTAGGTTGTCAAATTTGTTGGCTTACAATTGTTCATAGTATTCTCTTACAGTTTTTTGTATTTTTGCAGTATCAGTTGAAATTTCTCCTTTTTCATTTCTTATTTTGTTTATTTGGGTCCTCTTTTCTTCTTGGTGAGTCTGTCAAGAGGTTTGTCAATTTTGTTTACCCTTTCAAAGAACTAGTTCTTGGTTTTATTGATTTTTTTCTGTTGTTTTTTAATCTCTTTTATTGACTTCTCTGATCTTTATGATTTCCTTTCTTTTGATGACTAGATTTTTGTTTGTTCTTCTTTTTCTAATTCTTTTAGGTGGTAGGTTAGGGTTTTTTTGAGATTTTTTTTCTTGTTTTTTGAGGAAAGGATGTATCACTATGAACTTTCCTCTAAGAAATGCCTTTGCAGCATACAATAGATTTTGTGTGTTGTGTTTTCAGTGTCATTTATCTCAAGGTATTTTTAATTTCTTTTTTGATTGACCCATTGTTTTTTTTAGTTGCATGTTGTTTGGTCTCCACATAGTTTTTTTTTTTTCTCATTTCTTTTCCTGTGGTTGATTTCTAGTTTCATGTCATTGTGATCAGAGAAGATGCTTGAAATAATGTCTGTATTCTTAAATTTATTGAAGTCAGTTTTGTGTCCTAGTATGTGGTCAGTCCTAGAGAATGTTCCCTGTGCACTTGAAAAGAATGTATATTCTGATTTTTTTGGATATAATATCCTGAAAATATCAATTAAGTCTAACTGATCTATTGTGTCATTTGCGATCTCTGTTGCTTTGCTGATTTTCTGTCTAGAAGATCTGTCCATTGATGTGAGAGGCATGTTAAATTCTCCTACTATTTTTGTATTCCCCTCAATTTCTCCTTTTATGTCTGTTAGTATTTGTTTTATGTATTTGGGTGCTTCTATATCAGGGGTATATATGTTGATGAATGTACTATCCTCTTCTTTAATTGATCCTTTTATCATTAAATTTTTATCTTTCTTTATGGCCTTTGTTTTAAAGTCTGTTTTGTGTAATATGAGTATTGCACCTCCCACTTTCTTGTTGTTTCCATGCCTGAAATATCTTTTCCATCCCCTTTCAGTCTATGTGTGTCCTTTGCCCTAAGGTGGGTCACTTATAGTCAAGATATTGTAGGCTCTTGTTTTTTTATCCATTCATCCATTCTACCACTTTATGTCTTTTGATTGATGCATTCAGTCCATTGACATTTAATGTAGTTATTAATGCATAAGTATTTATTGCCATTTTAAACCTTGTTTTCCAACTGATTCTATGTTTCTCCTTTGTTCCTTTCTTTTTCTTTTTGTGGTTTGATGATTTCCTTTTATTTTATGCTTGTATCCTCTTCTTTTTGGTTTTTGAAAATGTATTGTTTGTTTTTGGTTTTTGGTTGCCCTGTTTTTGGACTGTGTTAACCCCTTCATGTATCTGCTTTCTTTAGACAGATAATCATATAGGCTCAAACACATTCTTAAAAAAGGTCTAGATGTTCTTACTCTCCTTCCCTACAGTTTCTTATTTTGATGTCCTTTTTTACATTGTCATGTTTATCCTTTTGCTGTCCTTTGTTGTGTTTATCATTTCTTTCACAATTAGTTTTTTTCTTTTTGATCTGTATACTGGCTGTATACTGTATATTTAAGTGATAACTTTCCAATTGTGATTTCCTCCATTCTGTATCCCTTTTTTCGTATTTAGGGGTGACTTCAATATTTCTTTTAGGATAGGTTTGGATTGCACTATTCTTTTAATTTTTGCTTGCCTGAAAAATTCTTTATTTTTCCTTCTATTTTAAATGATTATCTTGCCGGGTAGAGTATTCTAGGTTGCAAATTTTTCTCTTTTAGAACTTTTAATGTATTTTGCTGTTTTTAATATATTTTAAGGAGTTCCTGTCATGGCTTAGCAGAAATGAATCTGACTAGCATCCGTAAGGATGCAATTTCAATCCCTGGCCTCGCTTAGTGGGTTAAGGATCTATCTGGCATTGCTGTGAGTTGTGGTGTAGGTCACAGACATGGCTCAGGTTCTGTGTTGCTGTGGCTGTGGCTGTGGCGTAAGCCAGCTTCTACAGCTCCAATTAGATCCCCAGCCTGGGAACCTTCATATGCCATGCATGCACCCCTAAAAAAGACCAAATATATATATATATATTGGGGGAGAAATTTTCAGCCACAATTTCCTCAAATACATTTTCAGCCCCTTTTTCTCTTTCTGGGTTCTCTGTTATATGTAGATAGGTGTGCTTTATATTATCCAAAGATCTTAATATGCTTTCATTTTTTCTTTTTTTTTATTTAGCTTTCTGTATGCTGTCGTGATTAGGTGATTTCCATTACTCTATGTCCCAAGTCACTTATTTGTTCCTCTGCATGATTCATTCTGCTATTCATTACCTTTAGCTGATTTTGGAAAATGAATTTTCTAATTTTTCTTGGCTCCTCATAGTTTCTAGTTCCTTTTTACAGTAATCTGCTTTACCATTGACAGTCATTCTTAACTCCTTCAGTATTTTCATTACCTCTGTTTTGAATTCTGTGTCTGTTAGACTGAAGAGGTCTCTTTCGTTGTTTGCTCATTCAGTGGAATTCTCCTATTCTTTTAACTGGGAATAGTTCCTGTGCATCTTCATTTTGCTTATATTTTTCTTACTGTCTGACTTTATGGGAGACAGTTATTTACAGTAGTCTTGGAGAGTTATTTATATGTAGGAGCTTCCCTGGGTAGATTGTGTGGGTTTACTCTGTTTTTGGTGTAAGGGCTGCTTTTGGTTTGAAGGTATGTGCATGCTGTTGATTGGAGAACTCACAGGCTATGGAATCTCAGAGTTGGAAGTGTCCTCAAAGACAATCTTTTAAAAAGCAACTCATTTGATACTTAAATCCTCTGTATGACTTTCTTATCCTGGGGTTTACCAGCAAAGGCTTGAGTACTTCAGTTGTCAGGAAACTTCCTACATCTCCAAGCTGCTTGTATCATCAGTTATATATCTTCACTTCGTCTGTGTGTCACACATGTGGATACCTTTCATAGTCACCTATACCTGAGGCAAGAGTCCCATCTGTGACATGTGTAGTGGGTAGATCAGGGTTCTGCCTGTGGGAATCTAGGCATCACGAACAAGTTGTACACAAGGCAGACATCTCACCAGTGCAGAGAGCCCTTTTGGGGTCTGGGTGCCCAGTGTGTGTGGACCTCAGACTCTGAAGACTGCCAGTGTTTATGGATTTCTCTCAGCTCCTCAGGAGACTCTCTTAACTGCATACTTGGAATATTTCTCTGTTCACCTGCCAGCAAGGAGAGCTTTAGGGCAGAAACACAGGACACCGGGTTCTTAAAACCCCTTGGAATGGCTTTCATTAACTAATAATACTTGTACTTGTTTTCAACAACAGTTCTCAGGTTAAATTTCAGAAATTTCTATTTTGGTTAGAGAGCTATGGCAGAAATCTCTCCAGATTCTGGGTGGCTGTAATGCTTCTGTAAAGCCACCTTTCAGCCTGCTCCATTTGCTGTGTTCTCAAGGACTCAGCTGTGTTCATGCATTCACAATATCCAGCCCTCAAAGGCAAGTAGGGAGACCTGGGAAGGGCTTTTGAGGAGAGGAAGCCTCTGGGAGAGGCCACTCCAGGAATCTCCCTGCATAAGTTGATTCACTCTTTGATATGTAGACGCAACAGCAAGGGGTGGCTTCCAAGAGCTTGTCTGTGATGATGGATGAGCTTGGCCTTGCAGCCTAGGGAACAGATAGGAGTCAGCAGAACACAGATGTTGCAAGGCAGCCAAATTAATCTTTAGTGGGAATGTACAAGTTGGGCACTCATTGACTAGCTAATAGCCTAACCTCATTGCAAAGCAAGAGCTAACCTTACAGAATGGGCTCTGGCCTAAAACATTCCAAATCTTGCTAAAGGTTGAGGCATCAACTGTGAGGATTTCTTAAAAATCTTTCAATTGTGGGGGAAAAATTTCTGACTGAGAAGACATGGTTTCTACATTTCTGGGAAAATTGGAACTCTGGGTAGTAGCCACTTGCACTTTATCTAATCAGACCGAATCAGGTACATATATGTATGTATAAGGCAAAGCAAGAACCTAAACTCTGGGAGGCCTTAGGTGAGAGAGGTACCTTCCTTTGCAGAAATATTAACAGATAAATAGACATTTCATGGGTTAAGAGACTGAACTTACTCTTTTTTTTTTCCATTAAGGTGGACTGTATGATAATTAGTCTAGATTAAAGTGGCTACTTGGCTGTGTAAAAATGTGTGGAAAGTGTTGTTGAAATACACCTTGGTTAGCTTTTATTCTCCTAAATTATAGGTGGTATCTTGATCTCTGCATTTATTTCTAGGTTTATAAAGCTTTTGTGGTATTAATTCTGAGTCTAAGGGTGCCATGTAGAAGTAGACACTCTGATGAATCAAACCCTCTTTCAGTATAATTTCTGAATAAATAAGAAGTGGGAATTGAGGAGAGAAATTATTACCATAAATGGAGTGAGAAAAATGTATGTAGCAATTGAGTGGCTTACTGGTTGTACATCAGGACCATATATAGTGAGTGGGTCTTTAGTGAACATTCATAGAAAAGGTATCGAGAGACAAGAGTCAATAATGCCAAATACACAATATTTGGAGAGACACACACCTATTTGGAGCTTCTGTGAGTTAGAATAGTTTTCTAGGAAATAAAGATAATGATTCTCATCTTTTAAGACCATCAAGAGGATTCAGATCTAATTTTTAAGTACTTGAAAAACGAAGACCTTTCCCTAACAGTGTGATGATGGATATTAATACTCACGGTTGCTTCTGTAGTTCATTATCATGGAACAAAGTATAGGTCTGAGGAGCTTTCTGAAAGAGCATCAGGGCCTTGCTGGTAACCTAAGCTTTTATCCCTTTCCCCAGAAAAACAGGAGATGTAAGTGCCATCCATCCCAGGAAATTTGGTAGAGAATTTGGCCCATGTCTTCTGGAGATGAGCTATCCTTATCTGATGTAGCCATTTCTTAGACTCCCACAAATAGAGTTGAAACTAGCACTCTCTAGAAGAAAAATTAAAAGAAAGAAAAAAGAATTAATAGAATTAACACAAAAAATAAACATCTATTATACTCATGAGTTTAAAGGGAAAATTTGATTATAAATAGGAAACAAGTAGGAATCACAGTAATGGAGACTAACAAAAGGAACCAAATGGAAATTTTAGAACTGTAGAATGCAATATCTGAAGTGAAAAATTTGCCTAATGGGTTTATTATCATATTAGATACTACAGAAGAAAATATTAGTGAATTTGAAAACATTGCATTAGAACTAGACAAAGTGCACAGGGAAGGAAAAGGCTGTCAAATAGAAATAATGAACAGAGGAGTTCCCTTCATGGCTCAGTGGTTAACGAATCCGACTAAGAACCATGAGGTTGCAGGTTCGATCCCTGGCCTTGCTCAGTGGGTTAAGGATCCGGCATTGCCGTGAGCTGTGGTGAAGGTTGCAGACGTGGCTCGGATCCCGCTTTGCTGTGGCTGTGGCGAAGGCCGGCAGCTACAGCTCCTGTTAGACCCCTAGCCTGGGAACCTCCATATGCCGCGGGTGCAGCTCTACATAAAAAGGCAAAAAGAAAAAAAGAAAAAAAAAGAAATAATGAACAGAAACTTTAGTTATTTGTGGGAAATAGTGAAAATTTCAATATATCTATAATTATAGAACCAGAAGGATAGGATAGGTGGACACAGGAAAAGAATATTTTAAAAAATTAATTGTAGAATATTTTCCAAATTTTTTAAAAGCATAAACTGACAGATTCAAAATCTCAGTGGACCCCAAGTGGTATAAACAGACATACAGATAGACATGCATAATAAAATTGCTGAAAATCGATGATAAAGAGAAGATCTTTAAAGGAATCAGAAAAAAAGACGTATAACAGAAGAAAAAAAGACCTAATATAGTAAGTTCTCATCAGAAATGCTGGAAGCCAGAATATTCTGTAATAACATATATGAGGAAAGTATCTGGAAAAGAATGGATATATGTATGTGTATAACTGATTCACTTTGCTATACACCTGAACTAATACAACATTGTAAGTCCAATAAATATTCTCCAATAGAATTTTAAAAATAAGGTACTGGAAAAAGAGTCAACCCATAATAAAATTCCAGTGAAAATATTAAAATTTGGATATAAAGAGACATTTTTTGGTGAAAGAGTGGAGAGATTTCATTTCTAGGAGACCTGCACTACTAGAATTATTAATGGAAGTCTCTCAAAGTGAAAAAAATGATGCCACATTGGACACTGAGATCTACAGAGAGTACTGAGCATTACAAATATATGGGTAAATATAGGAGACATTTTTTCAGTTACTAATTTCTAAAAAGAGCATTGTCCCATTAAAGCATAAATAAAAACAATGTATAGTGGGATTTACAGCATGTTTAAAAGTAAAATGTGTAATAAGAAAAGCAAAAATAACAAGAGAAGGATAATTATAGAATAGTGTTGTAAGTGTCCTATATTATACATGAAGTGATATGATATCAATTCATAGTAAATTCTGATAGAGTCAAATCACTAAAGAAATCACTTAAAATATAAAACAGGTATAGTTAACAAGCCAGTAGAGGAGATGGTAAACTGAAAAATACCCAATCCATGGTAAACTGAAAAGGAGAGAAAAAGAATAACTGCAACAACCAAGAAATGTCATAAATAGAAAACAAATCACAATATGGTAGACTGAAACTAACCATATTGATAGTTGCATTAGAAAGTAAACCAAATATATTCTCTTTATAAGTAAGACACTTTAAGCATGACACAATTAAAAATAATACAGTGGAAGCTGTAGCATGCAGTCCATACACATAAGAAATATGGCCTGGCTACGTTAATATTATACAAAATGAACTTAAAGACAAAAAGTATTACTAGAGGTAAAGAGAAATTTTTCATAATGGTAAAGGGGTCAATTTATTGGAAAAAAGAAAAAAACAGTCCAACAAAATTGGTGTGATATAGGTCATAGATGCAGCTCGAATCCAGTGTTGCCATGGCTGTGATGTAGACCACAACTACAGCTCCGATTTGACACCTAGCCCAGGTGTAGCCATAAAGAATACGTATATATAAAATATATATGTATATATATGTGTATGTGTGTATATATATATGTGTGTGTGTATGTATACGTACATTGATATAAATATGTAAATTGATGCAACCTGTGCAACCAGTTGGGGAAAATATTTGGAAATATTTAGAAAAACTGAATGTGCACTTACCCAAAAAATCAGTTGTTCTTTCCTTGATATATAGCCTAGAGAAGCTCTTATACATGTATACTAGAAAATATATATATGTATATAAAAGGAAAAGCTTTCTTAAACCTATAATACTCAAGATCTTTGTATTTTATTACATAAAATGGCATATAAATATAAATCTTGATAGGCAAAATATGTCGTAATTCTTTTCATGCCCGATAACAAACAATAATTTTAAAAAATGTGTAAGATGAATTTATATAATGCATGGTGTGGAAAATTGGTCTGGCTCTTGGAGCAAAGGTTGACAGAAAACTCTGGGGCTTTATTCCATTCTAAGACTGAGAGAAGAAACAGGATTCTTAGAGACATTATTCTGAGTTTTTATTTAAAGGATTGGGCTTTTGGCCCCAAATTCAGAGTTTGGCCCAGTAGCAGCAGAAGGAAGTCCCCAAAAAAAGGACAGATGGAAGTCTATCTTCAGTGGGTGGGAGACATAGCCTGATGATGTCCAAAACTGAGTGATTTTCGGCTGAAAGCAGCGATGACAGGATCATTGGAACAGGTATACTAAGGTAAAGGAAACAGTTTTTTAAGAAACAAAATATCCAACCTCAATGCCTGAGTCACTGGAAACACTAAATATTATGCAAAAGTCCTTTCATGCTTCCTGTCCAGTTAGGCTTTTGTCAGCCAGCTGTAGATGTTCCTAAATGTGTGTATGTGGGGGAATTTCAGCAGTCAGTTTGCAGTAAATTTTTGCTGTACATATTGTTTGTTGGCTCAGCAGTTTGTGCTTCAGTGACATACAAATTCTTGAATTTGTTGTGGGATCAGAACCTTATTTTCCCTCAGAATCTCTGCTTGCTGTAAACAGGACTGGGGTTTCAACTTCTCTTCAGCAGCCACAGGAAGCCACTAAATAGACTCTGATGAGGAAGACCCCAAGGAATGGGAAACCTGGTATAGTGCTTAAGAATGATATCTCCAGGAGTGCACAATCAATAACAATACTGAAGTTCAGTCTCTTGGGGACATTTGTATTTGATCTAGAAGGAGGCATTGTATTAACATTCTTATTTTTTCCAAGAAGGATGTGGGTGAGAGGTAAAAAATGCAGAGATTTTAAGATCAGTTAAGTAGTCTCTCTGTAATAAGTTAAATCATTTATTCACTTATTCAGAGAATATTAGTTAAGTGCCTCCTATGCACACACATACTGTAGAAGGGAAACAGGAGACAGTGTCTCTGTTCTTAAAGAGCTAAAAATATCTTTAGTAAAATAAATGCATTCATGAGAAATTCAGTAGCTATACATGGTGAAAATAATAATAGCAAGCATCATATTGAGTGCCATTTTTTTCTCAGTAACATATTATATTTCCTTTGAGGGTATGTAGTCTCTGGAACCTCCTGGGTTTAAATCCTAGAACTTCTACTACTCTAGAACAGTGAGTGGCACAAAGTTAGTTCTGTGTAAGTGTTTGTTATTGTTATGTTTTCTTTCAAAAATATTATTTGAGATTTTCAAAGCAGTCCTATGAAACAGGGATAATAATCCCTCTTTTGTAAATGAAGACCTGAGGTTCATAGAGGTAGTGAATGATGGAACTGAGGTACACTTCGCTCTTGACTGAAGTAATCAGAAAATCACAGTGACTGATGTTAAGATTTTATCTATACCATGAAGGATGAAGTAGGATTTCCAGTATATGCAGAGAAGAAGAGCAGAGACAGAACACAGTATAAGCAAAAGGATAGAGGCAAAAATAAATCTAAGGGATGAATAATCCATATTAGTTTGAGTTGAGTTTTCCTGTGGGGTAGGAGTAACAAGATAACATATGAAAAGTAAACTAATTTAATCTGTAGAAAGATTTGAATACCAAGCTTAAGGAGTTTGGAATTTGCCCTATAGGAAAGCAACAAAAACAAAAACCTAAAGGAAGGGACACCAAGCCGTTGTGAGCTGAATTGTATCCTCCCCTCCACCCAAATTCATGTGCTGAAGCCCAAAACCTCAGTACCTCAGAATATAGTCAGATTCAGAGATAAGGTCTTTGAGGAGATAATTAAGTTAAAATGAGACCCTTCGGATGGGCTCTAATCCAGTTTTACAGGTGTCCTTAAGAAAAAAAAAGATTAGCAAACATAGACATCAGAGATGCAGTTATACAGGATAAAGGCCATGTGAGGAGTTCGCATCATGGTTCCCCAGAAACGAATCTGACTAGCATCCATGAGGACGCAGGTTCAATCCCTGGCCTCACTCAGTAGATTAAAGATCTGGTATTGCTGTGAGCTGTGGTGTAAGTCACAGCAGACATAGCTTGGATCTGGCATTGCTGTGGCTGTGGCATAGGCCAGCGACTACCGCTCCAATTCAGCCCCTAGCGGGAAACCTCCATATGCTATGGGTGCAGCCCTAAAAAACAAAAAAAGACCATGTGAGGGCACAGTGAGAAGATGGCCATTTGTAAGCCAAGGAGAAAATCCTCAGAAGAAACCAAATATGCTGACACCTTGATCTTGGACTGCCAGCCATCAGAACTATTAGAAAATGTATTTGCTGTTTAATACCCAGGCTGTGGTATTTCATTATATCAGCCCTAGCCAACTAATACGCAGGCCTTGATACCCCAGCACCAATGATGAAGCTGGCTGTAATCCAAATATGTAACCTAGACCAAAGCATTTGCTGGTATAAGCAGGAAAAAAGTAAAAGAATGCTGGAGTGAGGAGAGTGAGGGAAGAAGAAAATAGAGATCCTTAATAAAAAAAAACATGAGTTATTATGGCCAAGTAACTTCTATTGGAAAAATCCTCTCAGAGGTAGCACCTGCAAACTCTGGAAAAAAATAATTTAAAAATCTATCTGAAAGCACCAAAGATAGACCAAAAACAGAGAGACACTGGAGAAGATATGATGCTTTGAAGAAAGAGATGGTACTGGGTGAGTTTTCTGTTTTTATGGCTTTTACAAAGACAGGCCCCAGGCAACACTGTCCGGATAGCCAGAACTCTGATAGAAGATCTTCAGTTTTATTGGTTTGAATAACCAGAGGACAGAATTTGGAGCAGTCACAGTTACTGGAAAGTGAAGGTAGGAATTCTGGAAAGGAAAAATCCAAAGAGAGTATTTATAAATCTGTAGGTAACTTCCAGCTTAAACTCTGGCTGACTACTGCTGAAGTATGCGTTTGTGGGTAGATTCAAAGCAGTCCAGGAAGGAAAGAAAAAAGACCTGAAGTTATTTGAGCTGCCACTCCCCACAGGGAGATAGAATTTCCAGTACAAGTCCAGTCAAGTCAAGTGTCTGCTAAAAACACACACATAATCAGCACTCTTCAGAGGAATATAAAAGAATCTGATGTCTACAATGTATTATTCATAATGCCCATGATATAATGTAAAATTGGTTGATGTACAAAGAAACAGGAAAACCTGACCAATTCTCAAGGAGAAAAGCAATCAGTGCAGACCAATTCTGAGATGACCCAAATGTCAGGATTAATAAACAAGTGTTTTAAAGCAACAGTTATAAAACTATGCTTAAGAAGGTAAACGAAGGAGTTCTCCTTGTGGCTCAGCAATAATGAGCCTGACTAGTATCCCTGAGGATGCAGGTTCGACCCCTGAACTTGCTCTGTGGGTTAAGGATCTGGTGTTGCTGTAAGCTGTGGTGTAGGTAGCAGATGTAGCTTGGATCCCTCCCTTGCTGTGGCTGTGGTGTAGGCCAATGGCTATAGCTCTGATTAGAGCCCTACCCTGGGAACTTCCATATGCCACAGGAAGAAAAAGAAAAAACAAAAAGTAACGTGAAAATATTCTCATAATGAATTAAATGGTAGAAAATCCTTAGCAGAGAAATAAAAAGGAAACTAAGAACTGAAAAATACAGTACTTGAAATACGAAAAATTTGCTGTATGGGCTTAATAGAATGGAGATGATTACAGAGTCACTGAACTTGAAGATAAAGTATCCAGAGAGAAAAAAGCTTTTGAAGCAGATGGAGGGAAGAAAGGGATGAAGAGACCTGGGGGACCTATGGAATAATATTAAGATGTCTAACATACATGTATTTGGAGTCCTAGGTGGAAAGTGTAGACATAGGAGTGCAGAAAATAATATTTGAATAAATAGAGACATGAATTCATTAAATGCTTCATATATTGCTCATTAGCGACGTAACTGGGATGGGGCATGGGGAGCAATCTGCTCTGGTATAGCCAGTAAGGGAGACCTTTCTTCTGACGATAGTTTGTAAACAAAATAAAAGTTACTCAGAGTTTACCTGCTTTCTATTATCAACATGTTCTAGCAATTTTGAAGAACATCAATGATAAAATACTTCTCCCAGAATTCCTTGTTGGTCCAAGTTCTAAACAAGTGCTGTGGTTAATGTTGATTTTTAATAATATATGCTTAAGCTTCTAATTAGCTCATTTTAAACTTAATTTTTAATAAATATTGTATTCTATAAAGAAGTTAATTTTAAGTACTCCCGCTTGTATGCTTAGCTCTCAACGCAGACTCAGTATATGCATTCAAGAGTAAGTTTAAGTTTGAATAATTTGAATGCACTTTGTGTATGTTTTCATTTATAGTGCTTATAGTGCAATATATTCCTACATTTAAACTATAGATTTGAAATCAACTATAATAGCATTGTGATTGTAAAGATGAAGAAATGGATTATAATTACTTCAATTTTGTCATTCTCTGTGGCCAGATGGAAATATTATTTGTGTTGAAAATTTAATTAACAGTGGGACAGAGTGAAAACTGTGAGGTGTGATATTTTTCTTTGGAAATAACAAATTTTAGTTCATATATAACATTTTTAAATTATCTTGGAAATATTTAAAATATTGAAATATATTTAAATTGTTTGAATTGTTAACTATTTGTTTTAAGCTAAAGGACAAATCAAGAAATAAAACATTACATCAGTGGTACAATTTAGTCATTATATAAATTGATGTTTTTGCAGATATTTTGGTTGTATTAAATTTCACTTAGTTATTATACAATTATTTCTGTAAAATATTTTACATAAGATTTTAATAAAAGCATCAAAGTTAAAACAGCCAGGTTTATATAAAAGTTATTGAATTTTATACGTCTGTCTCACAGGAATTTGAAGCACCTTTCTTTCAGTCATTTGGAATATTGTTCTAAAAATAGCAGCTGTTAAATAATTTTTTTCTGAATTTTGTAAAGTAATTTGAAGTGAAACACCTATACCAACCAGTGGAGCTAAACAAAGAAAACAACTTAAAAAGCAAAGGAGGTAGTTGCAGCAGGATCTGGATCTATTTTGAAATATGTAATGCCTTCAGTGTTGCATAGAGTTTATGAAAATTGTGAAGAGTGCAAGTTGGCACATCCTAAGGGTGGATACTAGAAACAGCACAAGATTCCGATGACACAGGGATGAAAGGAACAATGAATCATTTTCTATAACCATTGACAATGACGAGAAAGGAAATGTTAGCAAGCCTCAACACTGACAGGTTTTTTTTTTTTTTTTTAAATAATGGTGTAGAAAATGGAACTAGTAAAGCCAAGGCTTTGATGAAGAAGAGACAGTGAATGATATTTTAATCTATTTTGATATTTCTGTTTGGTCAATACTATTTCCAGATGAAGAGAGTTAATCCAGTTAAGAAAGGAAGTGAACCTTTTCAGAATGAATATGGACCTTTCTCTGCAGTTCAAAGAAAAGCAGAAAAGAGCAAAGGAAGCAGTCAACACTTGACAACTTCATGATGTTATAAATTCTTACCAAACACTGAAAAAAAATCTAGTTTTTTCCAAATTGAAGTAATTATTTTTGGGTATAGACTGGATATTGGGACAAAAAAATGAACAAATAAACATCCAATCTTGTAACAGGTTTTAAACCTAGTAGAAATTAAATTCTGAGATCTAAGAGATATCTGAATAATACCTCTTCTGTTTTTTAGACTATTATTATTTATTTTATTTATTACTGAAAATTTTGTAATACAGAGGAGGGAGTGTCAAAAGGAGTCACTCAAGGTATAAAATATGCCAGTATGCCATTATTAATTAATAATAATATAATCAATAATTCTTCTAAAGTGATCATTTTGATGGTAGATATTTTTTATGATTCTTTTTTTAGATTACGAAAAATCCACAGATGAGCATCAAGTAGTAAACAAGTATAAAAATTGCTTATCCTTTGTATTAATAAAAGTAGTGAATTAAAGCAGCATAATGGTATCATTTTACATATACGAAAGTAGATTTTTCAAATTATTGTTATAATACTTAATACTGGTAAGACTAGCACATCTATATAGTGCTAACAGCAGTGAAATTTGGACATTGACATGATAACAAATAGTAAAAACAAAACTAGTGAAATGTACATATATAAAGCCCAGGAGTCTTAAATCTTACACCTGGGAGAAAATATACCCACATATATCCGTATTTTATATATGCATTATAAATTACAATATATAATATGTAGATATACCATAGTTTATTCTACTTACACTTATTTGAGGATTTAGAGTGGTTCCAGCATTTTGCAATTACAAAGCTGTAATGTGCACATTTATTTTTCTGTTGTTGGAGGAGCACTTTAAGGTAAATTTCTAGAAGTGAAATTACTGATTCAAATGGTAAACACATATATAGTTGTATTAGTTATTTCAAAATTTCCTGCCAAAAATGTTTTTGCCATTGTGTATTCATATCAACAGTGTATAACTATGCCTGTTTCCAAAAGCCCTGAAGGCAGAATGTTTTTGTCATGTTTTTTTTCTTCATGATAATATTACAGGTAAAAAGCGACATCTCAGTTGTACTTTTTGATTTGTTTTACATTTGGGCCACCACCCATTCTATTAGCTTAACCATAGTCATAAATATTTTAAGTTAGAGAACAACTTTAGGGCTTTTTTAAAATTGTGGTTAAAATACATAAAATAATTAATCTTAACATTTTAAAATGTACAATTCAGCATTAAGTATATTCACATTGTTGTGCAACCAATCTCCAGAACCTTTTCATGAGGCAAAACTGAACCTCTATACCAATTAAATAAATAGCAATTACCCAGTTCTTCTTCCCCAGAGCCCCTGGAAACTACTTTCTGTATTTATGCATTTGACCACTTTAGATATTTTCTATAAGTGAAATCAGTATTTGTTATTTTGTGACTGGCTTTTTTTTCACTTAGTATAATATCCTCAAAGTTTATCCATGTTGTACCGTGTGTCAGAATTTCTTTCCTGTTTAATATTCCATCGTATGTATGTCAGAATTTCTTTCCTGTTTAATATTCCATCGTATGTATGTTTACATTTTGTTTATCCGTGGATACTTGTACTTGCGTTTCTTCCACTTCTTGGCTTTAGGAATAGGGTTGCTATAAATGTGGGTATACAAATATCTCTTTGAGATTAATGAAAATTTTATAACTGTACACTAAGAAAAACAGCATATGTAAAAATTTGTTAGTTATAGCTGAGGTAGTGGTTAAAAGGAAATTTATAAATTTGCTACTTACACTAGAAGAAAAGGAAACCTGAACTATGCATACAACTTAATGAGAAAAAAGAACAACAAATATGCCAAGTAAAAAAAAGAAATAGCCTTGTCAAAATAAGAGGGAAAAAACAATGAGAGAAGGCACAGATATTAGACTTTGAAAGAGTAACTACATTTGAAGCGGGGATGAAAAGATAAAACAGAGTTATGATTCACTTTGCTTAATAATTTGAAAAGTTGTGAATATGTAATTCCTGGAAGAAATATAAAGCATTAACTATATTCAATAAGAAACAGAAAACCTAAATAGTTCTAACTATGAAGAATTAAGTAGTATTTTAAAAAACATCATATATATGAAAATAAAAGGCCCAGATTTTTGTGGGTAACTTTTACCAAACATCTACAAGTTAGAAAATTCAAAGACTACAAAACATCTTCCAGATCAGTTATCATCTAGTATAATTTTGATATCAAAACCAGACAAGAACAACTTAAAAAATGAGAAATAATATAAATCAAAATCACTCATAAACATGTAAGACAAGATTCTAAACAAAATATTAGCAACTGAACGTAGCAGTACATGGAAAAAATGCACTGTGGCTAAGAAGTGAATATCCCAGAATTCAATTTAATTCAAAGTTGAAAGAAAAAAACCTATCGATGAAATCCACCTTAAGATAAGCAAGAAAAATGATAAGATTTTTTCTTTTTTTTTTTTTTATTTTTGCATTATAGCTGGTTTACAGATTTCTGTCAGATTTTCCAACTGCACCATGTGGTGACCCGATTACATGTACATATATGGATTTGTCACATGTAATTAGATATAGTTCCCCGTGCATTACAGTTGGAGCTCCTTGCTATTCCATCATTAAAGCAGTAGTTATCCCCACTCCCTCCCAC
>PVHT020000034.1:6674862-6693411 GCA_004024745.2 Catagonus wagneri | reverse complement strand
TTTTTTTTTTTTTTTCTTCACTTGTTCTACCCAGTTATTTCAAGGGTTTCTTGCAGTTTTTGGAGGTTTAAATTGATCAACATTCAGATGATGATTTGTCCAACTTGTTTTATATTTAGATGCGTTTTTTGATGTATTTGTGGGAGAGGGTGAGCGCAACCTCTTACTCCTCTGCCATCTTGCCGCCGGCCCCCTCAAGATTTTTTCAAAAGATACAGAAAAAATGTAAGAAAAAATAAAGAAGTAGAGGAAAGAGACACAAAAGTGTTAGACATAGCAGATAGTATAACTGTTTATATGGAAAACAAAATGTTAGAAAAGTGTGAAATATAAGATCAATATAAAAAGTTATCTGCATTTCTATGTGGTATTCTTTGTAAAATAGCAACAGTGAACATAAGGTACTTCTGAATATGCAAATCCTTTATGGAAAAATTATATTGAAAATTATTAAAGTTCAAAATAAATAGAGATATATACTAAATTCATGGAAGGGAAGACTTGAAAATGTAAAGAAGTTAATTCTTGTCAAATTTAGTGGAGGTTTGATCAAAATCCCAACAGTGTTTTTATGGAATTTAGCAAGCTGATTATATAATTTACCAGGTATAGCAAACAGCCAAGAATGGCGAAACCGCATTTGAAGAAGAGGGTACAGTAGATTTGCCCTACAGATAAAAAGACAATTTATAAACCTGGCATCATTAAAAATACGGTTTCGATACAGAGATAAACAGATCAGTGAAATAATGACTAGAAAGCCAGGAAACAGTGCCCTGTATTTATGGATACTTGGTACATAAAACATGATTATCTTTTCAAAAAATAGTGTTCAGTCAATTATCTAGCCATATTACAGAAAAATAACTCCTCTCCTACACAAAACTTAGTTTTATGTGGATTATAAATGTAAATATGAAGAATAAAAAAATAGAACTAGAAAATAACATAGGAGTACAGACCATTAAAGGAAAATATTAATAAACTGGATAATGTTAAATTTAAGAACTTCTGATGATCAAAACGTAGTATTAAGAGAATGAAAATGCATGCCACAGTTGGGGAGAAGATATATTCAACATATATAAATAACATATATAAATATCTATTTCTAATAAGTATCCTATATAGTATCCAGTATTACAAAAATTTCAATCAATAAGACAATTCAGTAGAAAACTAGGTAAGAGCCTTGATTAGACATTTAGTAAGACAGGATATCCAACAGACCTATAAACATGAAAAGGTGCTCATATTTACTAATAATTAGAAAATTGTGATTAAAATCAAACAAGGTACTGCTATATATCCATCAGAATGGCTACAGTTAGAAAGACTGACAATACCATTTGATGACACGGATGTGGCACAACCCTCATATTCTGTGGGTAGAACTGTAACTTGGTAACAATTGTTTCAGAAAACTCTTTGACCATATCTGCTAGAGCAGTGCATACCCATGCTTTATTACCCAGCACTTCTACTCCTAGGTATATACCCAACAAAAATATGGCACGTTTTCCAAGAGATATGTGCAGGAATGTTTGTATTGATGGTAATTATTGGTAATAGCTCAAACTGGAAGCAATACAAATGTCCATCAACAGTAAAGTGGATCAATAAATTGCAGTGTAATTTATTTAACAATGTATTTCATATCAGTGGAAAGGAACAAACCTGCTGCTAAAGGCAACAATGTAGATTAATATGAAAAACATAATATTGAAGGAAAGACACTGAACAGGAAAGATTACCAGTCTTTAGGTTTCATTATTTGAACTCTGAAAACAGGCAAAACCGAACTACCGGGTTAGAAATCCAAATAGTGGTTATACCAGGTAAGTCAGGTAAGGAATTGTCTTTGGAAAAACTATGAGGGGAACTCTGGATGACTGGCCTACCTTCTATTTCTTGACCTAGGTGGTAGTTACATAGATGATCACTTTATGATAATTAGGCTATATGTTTACATTTTATGCATTTTTCAGTGTGTAAGTGTACCTTACAATAAAAAATATTTTTACAGTATCAGACAAAATTAGGACAAATATGGGAGACAAAAACTTTAGAATCACTAGAGTAGAATCCTGTATGACCCTAGGATATGGAAAGATTTATTGTGCAGGACTCAAAATACACAAAAAATAAAGGAAGATATGAAGTTAACATTAAAATTTTTTCTTTTCTTTTTTTTTTTGTCTTTTTTTTTGCCTTAGCTAGGGCTGCACCCGTGGCATATGGAGGATCCCAGGCTAGGGGTCTAACAGGAGCTGTAGCCGCCAGCCTTCGCCACAGCCACAGCAACGTGGGATCCGAGCCACGTGTCTGCAACCTACACCACAGCTCACAGCAACGCCGGATCATTAACCCACTGAGTGAGGCCAGGGATTGAACCCACAACCTCATGGTTCCTAGTCGGATTCGTTAACCACTGAGCCATGACAGGAACTCCTAAAGTTATTTTTTCATCAAAACATACTATAAATAAAATATAAGCTACAGACTCAACAGAGATATCTGTAACACATAACTGGAAAAAGGTTAGCATTCAGAATATATAAATAGGAAAAATAGGCAAACAACCCAAAATAAAAACAAGAGACATAAGCAGGTAATTCATAGAAGAATATATATGAAAGACCAATAGTCATATCTGAATATATTCAACCTTAATAATCAGGAATTGCAAATTAAAACCCAGATTAGCCAGATCTATAAAATATGACTTTCCAATTGCTGTTATGAATCTGAAGCAAAAGACACTCATACACTATTGGTGAAATCATAAATGGGTATAATCACTCCATTGGTTGACACTTTTCCATTATCTGACAATGCTGAAAATACATATGTACCCCTGACCAGCGATTCCACTACTGGAGACATACCTTGACAAACTCTGAAATCTGTACCACAGAACATGTACAAACAGATCCAAAGCAGTATTACTTATAAGAGAAAAATACTGGAAATAATCCATATGTACGTGAATAGGAAAAATAATAATAAATTATGTTTATCCATATGTGGAATATTTTACAGTGGTAAAATTTAAAGGTCTGTATGCATCAATATGGATAAGTCTCAGGAACGCCACTGAACAATAAAAAGCAAGTAATGGGAGTTCCCTTCGTGGTTCAGTGTTTAGCGAACCCAACTAGGATCCATGAGGATATGGGTTCGATCCCTGGCCTTGCTCAGTGGGTCAAGGATCCGGTGTTGCCATGAGCTGTGGTATAGGTGGCAGACATGGCTCAGGTCCTGCTTTGCTGTGGCTGTGGCGTAGGCCAGAAGCTGTAGCTCGGGTTCAACTCCTACCATGGGAACTTCCCTATGCCGTGGGTGTGGCCCTACAAAAAAATAAAAAGGCAAAATAAGTAAAAAATAAACAAAGCAATTAATAAAACATTACTTAGGATGAATCCATTAAATTAAGCTTAAGAAATAGGCTGAAGTGATCAGTTCATTATTTAAGGACGTATACGTTTGTGATAATGATAAAAAGTAAGGAAATAATAAAACAAAATATAGCATTGTGATTCAGGAAGAGGGAGGGGGAGAGTCAGGAAGGACCCACAGAAAGCTGTAGGTATTGGTGAAAATCTGTATATTGGATGTTTATTATTGTTCTTAAACTCGTCATATACATATATATTCATATGCATGATATATTTCATAATGAATTGTTTATAAATCTCACCTATCTTCTGTAGAAAATTCATTATTGGGGACCAATAGCAGAAGACAGGAAATGAGCTATGTTGCCATTCCAGAGGTCCTGCAGTAGCTGATGTTGCTCTAGAATATTGATAAAGTAGAGAGAAATACCTAATAATCAATTCTAGTTTTCAGTGTTGTCATTAAATTTTAATTTTGTTCTGGGTATTCTTAGATTCTTTGTAGGAATGAGGAAGAAAACACATTACAAATTCATGGCCAAATGACATTTTATACTGGATTTTGACTGATTTTCTCAGCAATCCAATACTGTTAGAGTTGGCGCAGATGCTCTCCATTTTGCTTGATGTATCAAGAAACTGGGTTGAAAGAAGTTAAAGCAAATTGCTTTTAGGGCACACAACTCATAAAGGTGAAAGCCATCTTGGACTTCCTTTCACCAGCTTTACTCTGTGTGTCAGTGCACACAATTGTCAGCAACTTCCAGCATCGCAAGCACTCAGGCTTGGAAGCACTCAACCTGCCTCACTCTTTGGGGACCTCCTCTGGGCTGTGAGGGAGGTGTGATATACTGGGTATGGTAGAGGTTAAGTATCCATTTCCTCTGAATTTCTTCCCCTGAGCAGCCTTTGGACTTAAGCCCCCTGTTCTCCTGAAGGCTGAGGCACTGGGCCTACAGAGGATCTAGATATTTAAAGGTACATTTGTGGCGAGGAGACCCTCTGCTGATCTACGGAACAGCTTGTGAGAGCGGGGGATGGGTGAGGGGGCCGAACATGAAGCTTGTGAATGATAGCTTCATCAACTTGACATTCCCGCAGGACCCACCACCTACATAGGGGTTCTTTCCTGGCTATTTCTCCACCAGATGTAAAAATTATTAAATGTATTTGGCTAGAGTTTCTTGGGGACTCTTCTTTCTCAATTCTTCTCTTTATGTTATTTCCCTCTCTGCCCCCAGTTTTTATCCCTGTTTTTATTTTCTGCTTTCACATAAGCTATAGCCAAATGGTGTCTGGATTTGCTCATGTATCAAGGCGCAGAGAAGGAGCTCCTGTGAATCCCAGTCTTAGTGCTGGATGCTGAGGTATTTTCCCAGGAGCCTGCAACATTCTGGGATGAGCCAGACCTAGTAACAAAACCATTTCTTTCCCCAACAGTTCATTAGTCCAGTAACTCTGAACTTTAAAAAGACTTAGAGAATCTCTACAGCTTAAAAGAATTGAAGCAGTTGACCGGTAAGTGGATGGGTTTATGAAATAAAGTAGAAAAATTGTCACAGGAGTTTTTCATTGGATTGTGTCACTGAAGTTTAAGGACTTGAGAAAATAATGCGTGAGTCAAGGTCATTAGAAAAGCTAGGGCCTTGAACAACTGGTTTTGTATGTTGTATATGTATTTGTGTATACTTACGTGCATATGCATAAATATATATGTACATATTAGTAATATGTGCTCCTAATCCACATACTGAGATCTGGAGACCCTAGATAGCCCCTCATTTGCTCTAAAATCTATTCATTAGTGGTTTTCAGATATATCTCTGATATACAAAAGTTGTTACAGTGGCTTAGTTCTTAGAATTGTTAAAATTCCATTGTTAAAAATGCATTTAGTTCTGAGGGAGTCGTAGTAACCACCTCAACAAATATTTGTTGAGCATTTTGCAATTTACAAGCACATTTACACACAGTGCCTCACTCAAAACAACAATATACCTCACAATATTAGAAGGATCAAGAATCTTAGAAAATTGTTTCCAGTCCTGAGATATAGAAGCTAGAATTTGAATCTGATGTAATACTTTAATTCTGGTCATTATCTCTTATTCCCAATACTACCTATTAGTCATTACTGTCTTAGCATAATTTTGGTGCTGAAAGGGGGACTCCTTCCAGCATCTGAGTGTGGGCTCTCATCTAACACTCAGAAATGAATTAATTATACAAGGAGACACATTTGCTGACAAAGCAAAAGACTTTATTGGGAAGGGATACCGGGTAGAGAACAGGTAAGGGCCCAGAAGAATTCCTCTGCCACATGGCTCACAGCCTCAGGTTTTATGGGAATGGGGTGAGTTTCTGGGTTGTCTCTGGCTAGTCATCTTGCTTGGCCCATATTTGGTCTCGCTCAAGGTCCTTCCTGGTGGCACATGCATCTCTCAGCCAAGAGGGATTACAGTGCCATGGAGTCTAGGAGATTGATCATCCTGTCCCTCTTTTGGCCCCTCCCAAATTCTTCTGGTTAGTGTTCAGGAAAGCACTGTGTTCTTTCTGGGCACTCCCTGTTGTAAGACTGTTCTTGTAAGCAATTATTATTGTGCCTGGCCAAGGTGGGCTGTTTCAGTCAGTGATTCCCTAACAGTTTTATTGCATATGATCTCGATTGTCAGCTTCGTCTGACCTGGGCCTCAGACTATTTAACAGCCAATCCCCAGAATCCGTTCAAGGCAATTATTTACTCCCTCAAACACTGGTGTGCAGATCGCTTGGAACATAATTATTCTAGGGGAGTGGGGTTATTGTTAAACCAACTGAGCTTACTAGGGACAGGAACCTGCTTTTTAAAAACAAGCACAAAGGTGAATTTTAAGTGTTGTAGGTTCTGATGGCTGTGATTTAGTAGCCAAACAACCCTCTCTAGGGCCACTGCTAAATAATTCTGAGTTCTAACTGCTTGGGTGAAATAAGTCACAGTCAAAACAGATTTCTAAAGATTGCTGGTTGGAATTTGATCCATTGGCCAAAAAATTCTTCCCCATCCCACCCAATAATGTAGGATTTTTTTCCAGACTGGCCCAAAGGAAAAGCCAATCATTGTTCTCATTCTGACTAATTAAAGACAGTCTGGCCGCAAATATCTCCCTTTGTGCCTTTTCTCTTCTACGGGCTTTGGGCAGGGCTGCAGGGAAGCTGCTGGAGGGTGGCCCGGGTGGGACCCAGAGGAGAATAATTACCACTGCAACGCCTTCTGTCATTAAATCTTGAGTGGAATGTTGAGTCGAACAATGGAAAAGTTCTCTCTGCTGTCCTTGAGAACATTTTTGTTATTGTCGCAAGCCAAGGACTTGAGTGTCGAATGAGATTCTTTTATGTCTGTACTTTTTCACAATTTTTTGGAATTTCCTATGGTCTGTGCAGTAATGGCAATTTGCTTACAACCTTGTAGTTGACTGCCCTCAATTTGTTTCAGCTGGTCTGGGGGTGTCTTTGGGTAAACTGAACGGACTACAACTAGAGAAGACTTATTTCTTTTTGTTTTCTTACAGAAGGAAAGGGAAAACTATTGTCTCTAATGTATGGTGTGGAATCCCAGGTTTTCTATCAACAGCTGTACCTTTTTGTAGTAGCACAGTGTTGCTTTGAAATTTTTCTCCAAATGTAAATCCTACACTTAAATAGTAATAGTGGTAAACATTTATTGAGCATTTATTTTATTTCACTCCCTGTCCTAAGTGCTGTGTGTACATTTTTTCATTTAATCCCTCAGTAATTTTGTAAGAGATACTGTTTATTATTCTCATTTTAAAGATGAGCTTATGGAGTCTTAGAAAGTTGAAATAAGTTGGCTGGGGTCAAATAGGTAAGCATTAGAATGGTGGTTTGTACCAGGAAAGTCTAGCCCCAGAGCTATAATTCCTTTTTGTTTTAGCCTGTGTCCCTCCTGTCACATATAATCTCTCCTACACCTAGATTTTAAGTCTTTAATTTTTCATGATGAGAAAACTGAGTTTGATTATTATCGTGGCTATATTTTTAACTAAAAATTAGGAGACTTTAGAGGACATAAGAGTGACATTTTTGAATTAAAGCTGTTCCAAAAGACTGGAATAAAGTCTCTCATATCCCATGGAGACCGCACTGAGGATATCAATCAATTCTTCTCCTTTATCCCTTTAATAAAAGACTTTCATGTATACATCCTCAGTGTGTAGCACCATTTTAAAATAGGTATTGGAGTACTTAACAAATACTTATTGGATGGATGAGGATAGTTCTGTCCTCAAAGAATTTCTGATCTAGTAAGTAGAGTAAGTCAGTTGTAACACATGAAGCTGAGTGCTGTAATAGAGGTAGCTGGTACCTGGTAGGCAGGTAACAGTATTTACTGAGGATGTAAGTGAATCTATAGGGTGTGTAGGGATAAGGTAATGATATTTAGAGGCATTGTCACCTACGATGTGACCTTAAAGACAAGTAGGCATAGGCCAAGTTAATAGAAATGGGAAAGCATACCAGGCAGAGGAGGTTGAATGGACAAAGTACTAAGTGTCTGGCAAGGGTTTGGCCTTCTGGTTCAGAGATGGCCATCTTCAGTTATTTTCTCACTTCTACAGGGTGGAAGAGGGAAAGACCTTTCAGAAGCCTCTTATAAAAGGGTCTTAATTCCATTCATGAAGGCTATACCTTCATAGCCTAAACAGCTTTCAAAGCCCCCACCTCCAAACACCATCACATGAGAGATTAGGTTTCAACATAGGAATTTGGGGCAAGGATGGGCAGTGGGGGTGGGGCGCCACAGACCTTCAGTCACAAGACGTCTCATTAACATCTCAAGTCCCAGGATTTTCATCGAGCTCAATAAAAAGACCATTGAATTTGGAGTAAGATCTGGGTTAAAAACCCATTTCCTTGGCAAGTTACTTAACCCCTCTGAGGTACAGTGGCTTCATAAATAAAATGGGCATTACATTATTGATATCTCAGTTATTATATATATATTGAATGAAGAGTAGGAGAGTATAAAGTCAAAAAAGCATTATGATATTATGCTTTTTTTTTTTTACTATTTACTGTAACATCTTTTACACTGTTTCAGTCATTGGGATTCAGTCCTCAGTGAAAGAAAAAATTAATGAATTAATTGATGTTAGAAACCAAGAAACTCCCTGCAGAGCCATAATAAGAGAACTAACAGTTGATTTTCTCCTGAAAAAGGCAGGAATTAGGTAGAGTCCAATGAAAGATGTAGCTTAATGTGTTGCTTTACCTTTCCTCTTCTTTTCTGTGTGCTCTTGTATTGCTAAAGGGTAGAAAAAAAGATCTGACTTCTAGAAGAATACAATTATTTGCAAGACAAAAAATGGATACTACTTAAGCAGGAAAAAATTGGAAAACAAAATCAGCCTCCATGTTCCGGTGGGTGGGCCAGGGTTAATTACTTACAAATGAAATATTAGGATTCTTTATAACCCATCCCATGATGGTGAGTAATACATTATTTTAACCATATGAATATCCAGCTGGAAAGTTAATAGTTTTCGTATCTGAGGCTGTAAAATTTCTCAGTGTAACTCACCATACTTAAGCATCTTATGAGAGTGGTTGAATATCACAAGTGGAAAAAAGGAAGGAGATAACTCATCTAAAATTACTTAGAGACAGTTTAAGTTTAAAACATCTGGGTGTTTACAAAGCATTCAATTGATTTTATATTTGGTGGTCATGTTGAAAGTGTCTAGCCATTTGAAAACATCTGGATGATTGAGTGTTCATCCAGATGTTCATTCTTGAGTAGATGTTTGACAACTGTAAAATATAACTTTCCAGTTGCTTGGTGTGAATTTTGCTGAATTTTTAAAACACTAAGTTGAATAGTTGTTTTCTGTGTCAGTGGCCTAGTTTCAGACTGATCAATGAAGAACAGCCTTAGGAATAAAACTCCTTATGTCAATGTCCAAACTATCTGACTTTGCTCAACAGCAAGGTATTGTTCTTTTTTTAAAAGTTTACTTGGTTGTATTGAGCAAGAATATAAAAGTATTTGTAGATGTGTAGAGGAGAAGATAGTGTGTGATAATGGGTATAACACTGATTGGGGATCAAAAGACTCAAGGTCAAACCCTGGTTTATCTCTTACCAACTGTGTAATCTTGGGCACCTATGTTAACTTCTTAAGAACAGAGT
This sequence comes from Catagonus wagneri, assembly GCA_004024745.2. Taxonomy (NCBI): domain Eukaryota; kingdom Metazoa; phylum Chordata; class Mammalia; order Artiodactyla; family Tayassuidae; genus Catagonus; species Catagonus wagneri. Next base: position 6,683,827 of record PVHT020000034.1, on the reverse strand, counting down.
ATCTTCTGTGGAATAAGTGTAATAATAGTAATAACTTATCTCCAGCTTTGAGGTTTGTTATGGTAATCAAGTGAGACAAGAAATGTGAACGTTTTTGTTAACTGTATACATTTAAATACATGTCTATGCCTGTGTTAGATGTGAATGCTCTTGTTTCTATTTCCCTCCAGATAAGTACAGTTAGTATTATATGTGTCCACCTTTGTGTCAATATGAGGAATTTAAAAGAGATTGGGAAAGACAAATTTAAAACAGAAAAAAAAATGTAGATTATGGCCAAGATGACAGAGTAGGAGACTCTGAACTCACCTCCTCCCATGAGTGCACCAAAATCACAGCTGCTTGCAGAGCTACCATCTAAGAGAACAATCTGGAGACTAGCAGGAAAGTGTTTTCTCAAGAAAAGATATAAAGAAGGAACCACAGTGGAATGGGTAGAAGTGGCAGAGATGCAGCATAGTCAGGACCCATACCTGCAGGTTGGTGACACACAGATAGGAGGAATCTCATAATCGCACAGTCAAGGAATGAGGCGTCTGAACCCCATATTGGGCTCCCCTGTCCTGGACCCCTGCACCAGGCAGATAAGTCCCCAGAACATCTAGCTTTGAAAACTAGCTGGGCTTACGTTCCATAGAGCCAAGGGGTATAGGAAAGAGATGCTCCACTCTTAAAGAGTATGCACAAAATCTTACATGTTCTGAGTCCTAGTAGAGAGGCAGCAATTTGAAAGGAGCCTGGGTCAGACTCAGTTTGGATCTTGGAGAGCCTCCCTGAGAGGCAGGAGGCAGTTAGTACTCCCCCCAGGGATGGAGATACAGGGAGCAGTCATCATGGAGAGTTAATTCTACTATGAGGACATCCGCACTGACCAGCACCATTTTGGAATCTTTCCTCTAGTTTATCTGTGCTGGTGGCTTACTCGCCCAGCCATGGGTGAGCACCAGCCCAGTGCCCATCAGGATGCAATCCCAGCCACTTAGGGACATGGATCCATGAACCAGTGCATTGACAGTAGCCCTGTATCCCCTAGGCTGCACAGCCAGTCATGCAGGAAGCTTACCCTACCTTCCACAGGGGCAGCCAGCACACAGGGCAGGACCTTGCAGCCAACAGGACCTGGGGCTATACCTGTCTGTCAGCACACCCACAGTACTCAGCCCCACAACAACAGACAGAGACAAGCAGCCCACATAGGGAGCACTCCTGACTCATATAGCTCTGGTGACAAGGGGAGTGAGCTGCTGGACCCCATAGGATGCTGCTACATAAGGCCACTTCTCAAAGATCAAGAAATGTCACTGACCTATCAAATACATTGAAATCATCACAGAGAATTAGGCAAAATGAGAATACAGATGAATAGGTTCCAAGCAATTGAAGAAATAAGATAAAAACCTCAGAAAAATAACTAAATAAAGTGGAGACAAATACTCCATCTGATAGAGTTCAAGGGGAGTTCCCATCGTGGCTCAGCAGTTAACGAATCTGACTAGGAACCATGAGGTTGTGGGTTCAATCCCTGGCCTTGCTCAGTGGGTTAAGGGTCCAGAGTTGCCATGACCTGTGGTGTAGGTTGCAGACGTGGCTCGTATCCCATGTTACTGTGGCTGTGGCATCAGTCGGCGGCTACAGCTCCAATTAGACCCCTAGCCTGGGAACCTCCATATGCCGCGGGTGTGGCCCTAGAAAAGGCGAAAAGACAGAAAAAAAAAAAAAAAGAACTTGCTGATAGAGTTCAAGGTAGTGATCCTATGGGTGAACCCAGGAATTTCAAAAGAGTTAGAAAATATAGAGAAGAACCTAACAGAGCTGATGAATCCAATAACAAATAAAATATACACCAGAAGAAATCAAGAGTAGGTTAGGTAATACAGAAAAACAGAACAGACCAGTAATCTGGAAGACGAAGTGGTGAAAATCACTCAAGCTGAACAGAAAAAATAAATAAATAAATAAATGAAAAGAATTAAAAGAAATTGGGCTAGCTTAAGAGACCTATGGGATATCAAGTGTAAGAACATTTGCATTTTAGGGATCCCAGAAGAAGAAGAGACACAAAGGGGCACAGAACTTATTTAAGAAATAATAGCTGAAAATTCCCAGATCCTGGAAAGAAAACAGGCATCCAGGTCCAGGCCAAAAAGATGAACCCAAAGAGATCCACACCAATAAAATAGCAAGTTAGAGATAGATAGAAAATCTTAAAAGCTGCAAGAGAAAAGCAACAGTTACATGCAAAGGAACTTCTATAGAGCATAAGTTGACTTTTCAACAGAAACTTTGCAGACCAGGAGGAAGTGGCACAAAATATTTACAGTGATGAAAGGAAAAAACCTGCAAGCAAGAATGCTCTACCCACCGGTATTATTATTCAGATTTAAAAGTAAGATAAACAGTTTTAAAGTCAAGCAAATCGAAAGAGGTCAGCACTATTAAACGAGCTTTGAAAGAAATATTAAAGGAACTTCTCTAAGCAGAAAAGAAAAAGCCATAACTAGAAATATGAAAATTATGGAAGACAAAATCTCACTAGTAAAGGCAAACATACATTAAAGAGAATAGATCTATTAATCACTTATAAAGCTGGTAAAAAGTTTAAAAGGCAAATGTAGTAACATCATCTATATCCACAATAACTATTAAGGGATACACAGAACAAAAGATGTAAAATAGGACACTAAATCATTAAATGGGGTGGGTAGGTTCAGTGTAGTTAGAATGCGTTGAGATTTAAGAGATCATGAACTTAAAATACACGCACAGAGACATACTCATACATGGTTTGATATATGTGAACCTCATAGTAACCACAAACCAAAAACCAAAGAGATGCACACATAAAAAGGAAAAAGAGACCCAAATATAACAGAAGCAAAACTGTCATTGTTTCTCAGTGACATGATACTATATATAGGATATCCTAAAGATACCATCAAGAATGCTATTAGAACTAATAAATGAATTTAGTAAATTGCAAGGTAAAAAATTAATGAAGAGAAATCTCTTGTGTTTCTATATAATAACAATGAACTATCAGAAAGAAAAATTAAGGAGTTCCCGTCGTGGCACAGCAGTTAATGAATCTGACTGGGAACGATGAGGTTGTGGGTTTGATCCCTGGCCTTGCTCAGTGGGTTAACAATCCAGCGTTGCCATGAGCTGTCGTGTAGGTCACAGATGCGGCTTGGATCTGGCGTTGCCATGGCTGTGGTGTAGGCCGGCAGCTGTAGCTCTGATTCCACCCCTAGCCTGGGAACCTCCATATGCCATGGGTGCAGCCCTAAAAGCAAAAAAAGAAAGAAAGAAAAATTAAGGAAACAATCTCATTTACAGTTGCATCAAATGCCTAGGAATAAATGATGGCTAATGAACTCATGAAGATATACTCAGCATCATTACTCATCAGGGAAATGCAAATCAAAACCACAGTGAAGTATTATCTCATACCTGTCCAAATGGCTATATCAAAAATGCAATAAAAAAACAAGTGTTGCTGAGGATGTGGAGAAAAGGAGACACTTGTGCACTATTGGTGGGATTCTAAATTGGTGTAACCACTATGGAAAACAGTATGGAGGTTTCTCAAAATGATTAAAAATAGAACTTCTGTGTTACCCCACAATTCCACTTCTGGGTTTTGTACGTGACAAAAACAGATAATAATTTGAAAAGATATACGCACCCATATGTTCATAGCATCATTATTTACAATAGCTAAAATATGGAAGCAATCTCAGTATCCATTAATAGATGAATGGATAAAGAAGATATGGTATGTATTTATATACAATGGAGTATTTTAATACTCAGCAATAAAATATTAAATCTTGCCAATTTGGAGTGATCTAAAAGGTATTGGCTGAAATAAGTCAGTCAGACAAAGAAAAATACTATATGATTTCACTTATATGTGGCATCCGAAAAACAAATCTAAAGAAAATACACATAAACCCAGAGAATAAAAGAAGGGGGGAGTAGGTATAGGAGGTTAAGAGATATAAAAGAAATGTCGTGGGGACGTAATATAGCATATGGTCTAGAAAATTGTAATAACTATGTGTGGGAAGAGTTCGTTGCCAGACTTATCGTGGTGATCATTTCATAATGCAGGCAAATATCAAATCACTGTATAGTACACACAAAAGTAACAGTACTTTGTGTCAATTATGTTTCAAGAGAAATAAAACAGAAAAATGAATGTAGTCTAAAACGAATTTTAAGAAATTCTGCTTCATCTCCCACTCTTTTAGTCAGATAGTCGTTTGCCTATGATCTTCTTTCACTTATCAACTGTTTTTTTAAAGCTATTCACTATGATTGGAATATTCTGCCTTCATGTTTCCAGATGTTCAAATTCTGTCAATATGTCATGTTACATCTAAAATATGAGCTATCCCTATGATTATTCATCCTTTTACCTAAGAGTCATGGCTGGGTTTAAAACTTGACTTTAGCTTAATAATTGTGTGACTTTGGCTACTTTAATTATTCTCTTGAAATTTAGATTTCTTGAGTAGGAAATAATCATATCTCACAGAATGAATTGAGAATTGAATGAGCCAGAGTATACCCTTTTAGGAGCATCTGTTTTTTCAAATAGTCCTGTTTCTGCCTCTGTCAATGTCTCTAAAGAAATACTTCAATTTCTTTAGTTTCTGTTTTTATCAATATGCATGCTTTTAAAAAAAATCAAGTAGCACTACAAGGTTTATAAGAAAAGAGAATCCTTGTCCCACTGTCGCCCAGTATATGAAATCCAGTGTCAGCCACTTTCACCTCTTTTAGCTGTTATGTTTGACTCCAGATTTCTAATTAGCATCCTTATACTGTCATTTGTTGGTTTTTCAGTTTTAGTTAGTAGTCTTTTACTGACTTTTCACAATGGAAAATAGAAACTAACCTCTCATATTTTCTTCCCTGACATGGATGCATTTTTCCTCTCCAGTTCTCACAAGATAGTGTATTGTTTGCTATTGGGACTATTGAAATATTATTCGCAAGTAAGCTAAGAAGAAGACAATTTTATTTCCATTCTTGTTTTATGCTTTATGTTCCCTGGAATTAGTAATTGCTTTTTTTTAAATGATTTTTATTTTTTCCATTATAGTTACTTTACAGTATTCTGTCAATTTTCTACTGTACAGCAAAGTGACCCAGTCACAATAATTGTGCTTTTTTTAATATAATTTACTATGCTATTTACTTTCTGCTTTTCTAATATCTCTTTGAACTGCCCTCAGCCTTTTAAACAGTCTTCTTTTATGTGGTGGTTAAATTTAATAGAGAAGGATGTAAAATTTACTTTGACTGTCCGCTGTGATCTTATCAAACACACATTACATTGATTCTTTGTGTCAGTCCAATGTGATATCAATCTATGTATTCTCTCAATATTACATATTGGATGATACACTTCAAATTTTCCTTATTAACAACAGAAAGTTTTTAGAATTTTTTAGGAATTAGTTTCCAGTTCTCCAAAAATGTATATCCACTTCTATCTATAATTTTGTTTTGGTAGAACAACTGTTTGTCAATTAGATCCTTTTATCTATAAATCCATTATGTAGTATGTTTGTGACTCCCATGATTTTTGTCCCCTTTTGTATGTGCCGTTTATAAAGCACTCACCTTGAATATTATGTAGTTCACTCCCTTAATTATGTTATATGACAAAGGTGAAAGGAATTTGCAGATTTAACTTTGCAAAAATAATTTGCAAAATCATTTAACTTTGAGGTAATCGGGAGGGAAATTACCACTGGTGGGCCTGACTTCATCAGGGGAGCACTGTATAGGACTGGGACCTTCCTGTAGGCTGAAATTCAAAGTGAGAAAGATACTCTCCTGCTAGACAAGGAGAAGTAAATTGTGTTGTAGAGAGGGCCGCATTGGCATAAGACAACAGGCCATTCAGGAGCTGAGAGCAATCATCAGACAATAGACATTAAGAATGTAGAGACTTGTGAGCTTGGATAAGGACCATGAGCTGGCTGATACCTTGATTTCAGAATCTCAACAGAAGCAACGCTGTGCTTAGACATCTGCTCTATAGAACTGTGAAACAATAAATGAGTGTTGTTTCGAGACATTAAGTTTTTCTTATAACACTTGCTATGCAGCAGTAGAAAACTAATGCATTATTTGCACCTAAAAGATCTATCATTTTTAAACTCTGAAGCACATTGAATGTATCATAAGTGTAATCTCTCTTTTTTAGAGAAAGTTGTTTAAAGCACAGAAGTTATTTGAAATTGAATTCAAAAGAACATTTTAGAAAAGGAAATGAAAAAGTTCTGTTTGCCATTTTATGGTGACTTTATTTTTTAGTTCTACAAGCAGTTTTATTTCCAACTATGAATTTTTAAAAATTGATTAAAATCAATTATTTAATTATAGTTGATTTACAATGCCAATTTCTTCTGTACAACAAAGTGTATACCTATGTAGAGTCATACATATGTATACATTCTTTTTCTCATATTATCTTCCATCATGTTCTATCCCAAGAGATTGGATATAAAATCTCAATTTTTATACCATACCTCAAACAATTAAAATTAGACTTGCTGTGGATAGAACCCAGGCATGAATAGATTTTAAAATTCTCAGGTGATTCTAGTGCAGAGCAAAGTGGAGAATTACTAGTTAGCGCAGTGGTTCTCTAACTTTACATACGTGAAAATCACCTTGAGGACTTGTTAAAGCACAGATTACTGGCCTCTGGTCTGGAGCTTCCAGCAGTATGAATTTTTGTCACAACCTATATAACACAGACAACTCAGGTGCGGTTAGGTGATCCTTTTTTTGGCCTCTTTATGTCCTCTTCAAAGACCATAAAACAGCATAAGAATTTCTATTTTTATTTTCTATTTTTATAGAAAGAATTTCTATAATTATTTTCTCCATTTTCACCCTCAATATATTTCTAAATTAGATGAAAATATTGTTCTTATCTTATGCTTTTTTTTTTTAACTTCGGGCCAAATTTTAACATTTTCTCTGTGGCTGGCTGCCTCGTCCAGCGCTGCAGGGCAACAGGGAATCCTGGCAGAGGAACGGCACAGTATAACGAAACACACAAGACTCTTAGATATAGAAGGTGGGGGACCAGGAGGCACTCTGTTCTGCTCAACAGAGGAAAAAGGACCTGGGCTTTGGCCCACACGTCTTTTATTAAGGAAGGTGCGGTATGTAGATTAGTGGCCTGGAGCAGGCATAGTCAACGACAAGCCTACCTCTTGGTGAATAATAAAGGAAACTATTAGCATTGGTGCCTACTGCTAGCTGCATGTCTGTGAAGGAGACCCTGTGCTATAGAACCGACTCAGCAGATACTTGCCTTCTGCAAGAGTTCAGCTGTTCAGTGGTCTCCAACAGCTGGCAACAGTGATAGCTATCTTGTAGGCACATGTCTAAGACATCTAACTCCACCTTCCCCAAAGTTTAAAATTTCATTAAGTGCTTCTACATAACTTTACAGAAACTTCAAAGTGACCAAAAACTCACTATGAAAGTCTGTTTCACTTGTAAGCAAATCATATCCCCTTTCAGCAATGTAATGTCTTTTCATTTTCTTCAGAAGTTAAAGACAGTGTTATTTGCCAGAGTTTGCGTATGCACTGTCTTCCAGATATGCAGGTAGATGAGCAATGTCTGCTTTGTATTTTGATGGCCTATCACCAGTTTTTTATTTTATGCTTTCTGCATGTTTATAGTCATGTTTATAGAAATCTAGAGGACAGTTACAAAGTGTATTTTCACATTTCCATATGAATTTTAGAATTATTATATCTACTTTTGTAAAAAAAACTCCATTGCATCAAAATATTTTGGTAAAATGTAATAGAATCAGCTTTTTACTGTAGAGGGCTAACAAAATTTCCACATTTTGGTTTATACTTCCTCTACTTTTTTATTGAAGTATAATTGATTTACAGTGTTGTATTAGTTTCAGGTATATAGCAAAGTGACTCAGATATGTGTGTGTATATATATATACATACATTATATCTATCTACATATACATATATGTAACTCATTATTTTGAAAACTTTTTAGATTGAAGTTGAGATGATTTACAGTGTTTCAGGTATATAGCAAAGTGTTTTATTTATATAATTTTTTTCAGATCTTTTCCATTATAGGTTATTATAAGATATCGAATATCACTCCCTGTATTATACAGTAGGTCCTTATTGTTTATCTATTTTACATATAGTAGTGTGTATCTGTTCATCTCAAACTCCTAACTTTTCTCTCCTTCCCTCTTTTCCCTTTGGTATCCATCAGTTTGTTTTCTATGTCTATGAGTCTAATTTCTGTTTTGTAAATAAATTCATTCGTATCATTTTTTTTAGATTCTACATATACATGAGGTCATATGGCACTTGTCTTTTCTCTGACTTACTTCACTTGGTATGATAATATCTAGGTCCACGCATGTTGCTGCAACTGGCATTATTTCATTCTTTTTATGGCTGAGTAATATTCCATTGTATATATACCACATTTTCTTTATTCATTCATCTCTCAATAGACATTTAGATTGCTTCTGTGTCTTGTCTGTTGTAAATAGTGCTGCTGTGAACATTGAAGTGTATGTATCTTCCTCTTGAGATCACAATATAAAGATAGTAACAGAATTCTCTTAAGCTTAAACTCATAACCATGAAAACAGATAATGAATAAGAGACGTTAAAATCTGGAGAGATTGAAAGTGGATGACCAAGTGGTAACTGATTAAAGCAGAAGCCCAAATGTGAAGGGGAGGCCAAAAACAAGCAAATCAGTTTACACCCTTCCAGTAGGAAATAACAGAAACAAAGTATGACTGTTTCATTTTCCAATAAAGTTGCTCTTCTTTGAACCCTGGTGGTACTTCTCCTACCCTACCCTGTAACAGTACTTTGACCTCAGTTTTGCTGATTATTTTAATATGACAAACGTTATGTAATGCCCA
>PVHT020000034.1:6613281-6674762 GCA_004024745.2 Catagonus wagneri | reverse complement strand
CCCCCTCGCAACGAGCACACCAGAGTCAAAAGTCAAAGCCAAAACGGCAAGGGTCCTTTATTGCAGGTTCGAACCTGGACCCCTGCGCACTCGTTACCGGTGACGCAAAGAGGTCCCGACTGCAGCGAGTACAGGGTTTTTATGGGCACACACAAACAAGTCCGGGGCTTAGGGGAGGTTTTCAAAGGAGAGGGACGCCAGTTGGCTGATATTTGAATTGGGACACCGTCTGCTATATGATTGGCCTGGGATCGCGCGATTGATATTCAGCAAGCAAGCAGGTTTACAGAAGCAGATGTGGTGGTTAGTGACTGGCTATAATTGGCGCGCGCGGGACTTTTGAAAGTTGCAGACCTGGGGGGGATGGAAAATTTCCTAAATGGTAGCCTGTTATGTCTTGGCTGGTTTTATTGACCCTTTGTTGCGAAACACTGTCACAACTGATATTTAGCAAGCAAGCGATGTTACAGAAGCAAGAAGGGAGCGTTAAGTTTCAATTGCCTTAGGTTTCTTTTCTCAGTTAACCTTTTTTCCCTCCAGTGGCCTTGTGCTACCTTTTTTTTTGCTCAGAGTGATGCTTTATTTTCATATGGGTATTATAGTCAAGATGGTCATAAAAGCAGATTGCCTATGCAGTGCTTAATGGAAAGTGGCTTAGCAGGTTGATGATCAGGTACGTGCCAAATGAAAATCCAGTGAGGTCTGTGAAAGGTCTTTTCAAACTGTATTGTATACTGTAACACACTATAAAAATACTATATTATAATAAATAGATATTTGAATTGGTTCAGTGAATTCTAGGGAGGTACTATAAATAAAATTCATCAGACTTGGACTTCAGAGTTACTCATATCCTTTATTATTATGCTGTGTTTGAGGTTTCTTTATTGTTTTCCCCATTCCAGCTTTGCATTGTTTCTTAATTTCAGATAGCTGCTCTTTGTCCATGGTTACATGGTCTAGGGATGGGGGTGGGGTCTCAGTAAGGATCATGGACTTGAGGCGGCCTACTCTGATCCAGTATGACTGGAATGGCCATTTCAGAAAATAATTTGGACTACGCATTTTGCTAAAAACTTTTTCAATAAATACCAAGATAAAGATGTCATTCAGCTGCTTTATCATTTTGTTTTTATTCTTGAGCATCACTATGACCATCTTATTTGTATTACTTCAATATATTTAGGGATCTTCTTGGAGTTTGAAAAGGCTGTTAGGCTACCTCGGTTTTGGTATACACTCAACCTGCAATTTTGGCAGGCTTCTCTGTTCCCCTTGGAAGCCTCAGATTTGCCTTTCAATTCCACTCTGAATAAATATTCAGGAGAGTGTTAGATCTCTCTCCCTCTCTTTCTTTTTTTCCTTTTTTTGTCAATATCCAATCAGATAATGTAGTTTTAGGTCTATAGATTCCAGGCTATTCCACTTACAGATCAATATCAGACACTCAGTTCTAAAGTGCATTCTAAATTAGATAAACATCCACATAACTGAGTGGTAAATAATAGCAGATGCCCAGAGGTAAGACCAAAGTAGAAAAGGTAGTTTGCTTTGGGACCGGCAGGAAGGCATATTTCAGAGGGCAGGGGTTGAGTAGGGACATACCAAGAGCAATGATCCAAGTAAGTCAGGAACGGCCAAGCCTTAGAGACTTAACGTGTAATTGAAGACTTGCCAATAGATAAAAAAGAACCAAAGTCTTTAAGCAAGATGAAGTGTAGAAAGAAAGAAATCAACTGAAATTTGACCTCAGGCTCAGACAGCTAAATTCTTTGCAAGAGATATTTGTCTCTGCCTCTTTGATATATACTATAAAGTAGATCATATTTAAAAAAAAAAAAAAAAAAAGCGGTGGTTATCACTTAAGAGACCTGTTTTTTCATATGGTTCTACTACTAACAGGCTGTGTGACCCTGACCAAGTCCCCATTTGCAACCTTAGTTTTGTCATTCCTAAAAGGAAAGGGACTTGCATATAAGTTCCCTGAGCTTTGGTTTTGTGAGTTACTGATTCTGTCACCAAAGAATCATCCCAAGTAGACTTGGGAGCCCATAGAAGGAGAATCTCTTTCAATTTCCAATATAGTGAGAGAGTATTTCTGTAAGCAAAGATGGATATGAGAGTGAGATTTTCTGTATAATTTTGGTCAAGAATTTGAAATCTCATTTTACTTATTGATATAGCATTAGCCTATTTAGCCTAGTATTGAGACTAGCAGTAGAGAGCAGTTGTTTAATAATTACCTGTGGAATGAATGAATAAATGGAGGAGATTCCCACATGAACATTCCTGTGGGTGTCCCTGTTATTCCATAGTTTACATTTGTACTCAACTGCAGGCACAATTATTCATCCACACCCTTTCCCATTCCTTTTCCTCGTAGGCTCTTTTACTGTCCTTTAAGGAAGAGGGAAAGTTGTTTTTCTCTTAAAATGCAGAGGCACTTATATTTCTCAAATCACCAGGGAGATCCTTAACTAGAAAAGAACATTGAACAGGGAGGAAGAGAGGAGTAAAGCAGTAAATCTGTTCTTTCTCATGAAAAGCGAGAACTTATCTATTAGAGAGGCGTAGGTTTTCCTAGGAGTTGTACCATTTATGTTCTGCAGAAGCTAAGTTCTTAAACTGAATTGAATATTTTCAGCCTAGTGGGGCATATTAGTTTACTGAATGTAAGACTGGGCCTGTATATGTGAATTAATAAAGGGCATATTTTGGTAAATGAGAAGTAGTATTTTTAGGTTCTAAACTCTTGGGAAAAGGTAATGGAATATGGATATAGAATGTAGGTGATGGTTGAATCCACATTTATCTTTTCTACTGAGAATGAAGTACAGATAAATCAATCTCCTTTAGACTCATTTGTCCAAAAATTGTAAATACATGTTCTCTTTCCAGCCATCATGCACTGGGCTGTATCTGTAGAGTGCCAAGTATATGTTGTATACTTGGTATGTATTTGCAAGATGTTTATAAACATGCAGCTTTTTCAGGTTTCATCTTGTTTTTTATGATATAGAGGCCCCCCCCCCTTTTTTTTCTCTTTATCACTAGTTTCCTAGGACTGTGTTCTAAAATTCTTCTATATTCCTTGCCAGAGTCTTTTGAATATACAGAGAAGAAAGTAGGAGCCTATAGGAAAGGTACCTTCTGTTTCCTCATGGCACTACTAACGTGTGAAATCTGTGCTATCAATGTTACAAAAAGACATTTTCTAAAAGTTGTTGGAATTAATTCATTTATTTTATATTCTAATAATATTTACTGGGAAACTACTATATACATTATTTCTTAACTGAGGCTGATGACTAGACCTTATTTTTATTTATTTATTTATCTATTTATTTATTTTGTCTTTTGAGGGTTGTACCTGTGGCATACGGAAATTTCCAGGCTAGGAGTCGAAATGGAGCTGTAGCTGCTGGCCTACACCACAGCCACAGCAATGCCAGATCCGAGCCGCATCTGTGACCTACCCCACAGCTCATGGCAACACCAGATCCTTAATGCAATGAGCGAGGCGAGGGATGGAACCAGCATCCTCGTGGATACTAGATTCATTTCCACTGAACCACGACGATGGGAACTCCTGACTAGACCTTATTTTTGAAAACTTTTCACCATTCAGGCTCTTAGCTCAAATACCAACTTTTTTTTTTTTAATGGCCTCACCCATGGCATATGAAGTTACTGAACCAGGGATTGAATCTGAGCAGCAGCTGCGGCAATGCTGGATCCTTTAACCCACTGCCCAGGGCAAAGGATTGAACCCATACTTCTGTGGTGACCCATGCTACTGCAGTCGGATTCTTGACCCACTGTGCCACAGCAGGAACTCCTCAAATCCAAATTTTTAAGTCAACTTCTCCTTGATTGCTAATATAAAGAGTTATAAAACTCCAAACACAGCGTTTTGTTTTGTTTTTAATTTTTAAAAATTGTAATGTAGTCAGATAGACTTTTACCCAGAGGTAGTTCTTTGAATCTTTATAATGTATGGATTCATTTAACCATAGCATCAGGACACAGAACAGCTCTATTATCTCGAAAAAAATCTCCCTTACATTACTTCTAAAGAGTATTAAACTTACTCCTCTCCTATCTCCTGGCAGCCGTTGAGCAGTGGACTAATTATAGTTTTGTCTTTTAAATAATGTCATAGAATGGAATCATACATACAGTGTATAACCTTTTGAAACTGACTTCTTCCACTCAGTGCAATGACCAATAGATTCAACTAAGTTGTTCCTTATATCTATAGTTCATTCTTTTATATTTTTGACCAGCATTCTGCTGTATAGATGTACTAAAAGTTTATCCACCTACATGTTGAAGTATATTGGGATTATTTGGTTATTATGAATAAAACTTGTATACTGTCCTGCATAGGTTTTTGTATGATCATAAGTCTTAATTTCTCTAGGGTAAATACCCAGGAGTGGAATTTCTGGGTCATTTGTTTAATTTGATGAGAAATTATCAAGTTGTTTCCAGAATGGTTGTTACCATACTACATTCCTACCAGAAATATATGAGAGTTCCAGTTGCCCTGCATTCTCACTAGTACTAACTTGGTATTATTAGTTGTTGTTTTTTTTTCTGTTTTTTTTTTTTTTAATTTAGGGCAATTTTAATAGATGGTTAGTGGTATTTCATCATGAGGAAATTGCATTTCTGTGATGGCTGATGATGTTGAACATATTTTTGTATAGGTAATTATTGTCATTTACATATTCTCTTCTTTGAAAGATATGTTCAGGTTTGTTTTCTTATTGTTGAGTGTTGAGATTCCTTTACACATTCTGAATGCCAGTCCTTTGTTTAGGTATGTGATTTGTAAGTATGTATCCTAGCCTGGATCTTGTCCTTTTATTCTTTTAATAGGATCTTTGTTAGAGCAAAGTTTTTAAATTTTAATAGGCTTCAATTTATGAATTTTTTCCCTTCATATATCATGTTTTGATGTCACATGTAAGAACTCTTTACCTAACTTCTGGGTATGAAGTTTATCTCCTGTGTTTCTTCTAAAAGTCTTAAAGTTTTACATTTAGGTCTATGATTTTGTCTTGATTTTTGTATAAAGTATGAGGTATGGGCTGAGGTTTGTTTTTTGCATGTGGATGTACAGTTTTTCTAAACTTTTTTGTAAAACTATCCTTTCTCCACTAATTTGTTTTTGTACTTTTATCAAAAATGAAATAGTCATATCTGTGTGGGTCTACTTCTAGACCTACTATTCTCTTCCATTGATCTATATGCTGGTTCCTTTGCCAGTATGTCACTGTCTTTATTACTATACCTTTATACTAAGTATTAAGATTAGGTAGTGTAATTCCTCAGACTTTATTCTCCCTTTTCGAAATTGTTACAACTTTTGTAGTGTCTTTGTCTTTCCATATACATTGGAGGATTTGCTTATCCAGATACATTAAAATCCTGCTTGGATTTTTGTTGTAATTGTGTTATATCTATAGAGGAACTTGGAGAGAACTAACCTCTTTAGTATGGTGAATTTTCCAATCCATGAACACAATGTAACTCTCCAATTAATTTGATCTTTAGAACTTTCTTACCGATATTTTATAGTTTTTAGCAAACAGATACTACACATTGTTAGATTTATACTTAGGTATTTCATGTTTTTTTAGCTAATGTAAATGGTATTTTTTAAATATTTATTTTTCCAATTTTTAAATTTTAGAATGTAGAAATTTCACTTTGCCAAATTCATTAATTCTAGGAGGTTCTTTTTATTTTTGATAGACTCCCTGGATTTTTCTATAAGGACAATCATGTCGTCTGTGAATAAGGGCACTTTATTTCTTCATTTCCAATCGCTGTGTCTTTTATTTTTCTTGCCTTGTTGCATTGACTAGGACTTCCAGTGCAGTTTTAGTAGGCATCCCTAACTTTTATCTGGTTTCAAAGGAAAGATAGTCTGTCTTCCATCATTAATCATATTGTTAGCTGTAGAAGTTTTTTTGGTAAATGTTCTTTCTCAGGATGAGCAAGCTCCTTCTGTTCTTAGTTTGCTGAGAGGTTCTTATTTTTTTAATGTTTAATATCAGTGTTTGGTAATATTCCACAGTAAAGTCATTTGGGCCTGGAGGTTTCTTTACTAAAAGATTTTAAACTACAAATTCCATTTTTAAACTAGGTCTTTTTAGGTTATTTCATCTTGAATGAGTTTTAGTAGCTTAGAGATGTTGGGTCAGACAGACTACAAGGTGGCCCCCAATGATGCTTGCCTCCTGGTATTTACACCTTTATGTAATCCACTTCCTTTAACTGTCTTGCATCTAAACAGTAGAATACAGTAAACGTGATGAGCTATCACTTCCATAATTAAGTTACCTTATGTGGCAAAGACTATCAGTCCTATGATTACATTGATATATGACTTCATCTTCGTAGGCTTTTTCTAGAGAATTTCCTTTAGTGCTGAATTGTGTAAGTGTCCGTGTTGGAGATGTCAGTGTGGCAAGGAACTGCAGTCAGCCTCTAGGAACTGCAGGGAAATCTCAGACTCCAAAATGGCCTCCAGCCAACAGTTACAAAGAGCTAGAGCTGTCAGTCATGCAGCTGCAAGGAAATGAATTCTGTCAACAACTTGAATGTTCAGGGAAGCATATTCTTCCTCAGATTCAAGCATCCAGATGAGAATAACATTTTGTGTAATGTAAGTACCTGACAGCTTTTTAGATTATAATTAAGGGCCTTATTAAACTTTTGATTGCTGAGGCACCACTTCAAAGAAACCTATCTCAAATGAACACATTGCCATCTACCTAACTAGATAAGGAGCCCGGCCACCCCACCCATGAATTTCTTCTTTTTAGAAAGTTCTGGTTGCCTTACATATCTGACCAATCAACTAACTCCTTGTTTTCCCCTTCCTACACTTTAATTTCTGCTCTTATACTTTAAATTCTCCAGTAAATAGTGAACCTGTGAAACTATGCACCCTACCTTAGATCCTGATAAAGACAGAACCCTAGGTCTTTCTTTCTCTCTTTTCACAGCCACTCTGTTGGCCCTAGGTGTGCCATGTACCCTCCAGGACCTGTGAATAATAAACCCTGTTTTTTTGAAGTTCCCTGATGGTTGTTGCTAAGGTGTGTCTTGCAGTTATAAGAACCTCAAAAGCTGGTGCAGCCACAAAATCAACTCTGAAAAGGGAAATGTCTATGAGGGCTCATCACAAATAGCAAAGGAACAGGTGAAAGCCCTCAGGCATTTCTAGTTTATAACATGACCATCAATAGGCTGAGACCAACCGAAAACAATTTGATTACAGCTTTCTGAGATCTCAAGCAGAGGATCCAGCCCGATAAAAAGTTATATTGATTTTTGCTGCAAGGTTTCTGTAATCTGTTACACAGCAATAGAAAACTAATGTAGTGGTTTTTGAAGAATTGGTTCGTTTCCTCTTTGTTGTTAAATTTATGGATATAATTTTGAATTTGTGTATAAATCTGTAGGATTTTTAATGTCTGTGAAGTATATGATGATATCCCTTCTTTTACGCATGATATTGGTACTTCGTGTTCTAATTTTTGCTAGCGTTGTGTCAGTTTATTATTCTTTTTGAAAAACCAAACTAGTTTCATTTAGTTGTTTTTCTGTTTACAATTTTATTTATATTATTTTTTTCTTCTGCTTGCTTTGAGTTTACCCTTTTTTTCTCCTAGTTTCTTCAGGTGGAAACTTAGTTTGGTTTGAGGTCTTTCTTATTTTCTAATATAAAGCTTTTAATGCTATACATTTTCCTATAAGTGCTGCTTTAGCTGTATCCCACAAAATTCTATATGATGTGTTTTTAATTTTGTCAAGTTCAACATTTTAAATATTCTTTTGAAATTTCCTTCTTAACTCATGGATTATTTAGAAGTATGTTGTTTGACTTTCAAGTAGTTGAAGATTTTGCTGTTATTTTTTGTATTGGTTTATAATTTAATTGTATTGCTGTCAAAGAATACTTCCTATGGCTTATTCTTTTAAATTTGTTAAGATGTGTTTTATGACAGAGTGGAAGTAGGCTATGAGTTGGCCCTTAACGTGTGAGATTATGGTTTTGAACAGGTGGAGAGAAAAAAGAGGAGTTTCCAGTCATACAAGCAGTGTATATAAGTAGCAAAGGAGAGGCAGTAATTATTTTGAAGGATGGAGACTAACAAGTTTATCTGAAGCAAAAGGCTCATGTAGACGAGGTAATGGTTGTATGCAATGAGACTAGAAAGACAAATTGAATTCAACTTATGTAGAGACTTTAATAGCAGGCAAAGGCATTTAGATTTTTTTCAGTGGGTAAAGAAGAAGTGATAAAAGTTTAAAACAGGCAAACTATATGATCAAAGTTGTAATTTAGAATGATTGCTGTGATGAGCAGGAAGAGAATCAAGGCAGGGAGAGTAGTTAGAAGCTGTCTGTATTGGGAGGTAATAATTTAAAAGCATGAATCAAAGAAGTGATAGAAGAAATAAAGAGGTAGTGACCTATATATGTAAACAAAATCCTCACTGATTGATTGGTTCAGCTACAGCAGAGGATACAATTAAGGAATGGTCGGACCCTTGTCAAGAGACAAGGCAGCTTTTTCCAGATCATACAGAGAAAGACTTTAGCAGTGTTGCTTTCTGAAAACTAAAACTCCATTTTTAAACTTTCTGAGATGGAATGTGACTGAACACCCCACCCCCTTCTCCATTTCTGTTCTTTGGCTCACCAAGCCCTATTGCTCCAGGGGCTCTGACCTTTCTTTAGTTGCCTGGCATCCAGGCAAGTTCTTAGCCATCAGATTTCAATCCAGGTGGCCTCCATAAATATCTCAACAGAATTTATTTTCTTTAATTTTCTTTGGCCTTACTTGAGAATTTGCTGATTGGGAGACTGTTTGGAGGCCAGTATGCCCAAAGATGGATAGCCACATCTGCTAGCCATTTGGATTAATTATTACACCTGTGTCATAAAACCTGCATTAATAAAGAGGTGGTAAGGAAACTCATACTGCAGCCTAGACAGGACCCTCATTCCTTCCCAACATTCCATCCCCATCAATAGCATTCTACCATCCTATTCTGGCACACCACCTGGAGTGTTACAGGTTACTTCCTCCAGCACCTCCATGACTAGTATGTCTCTAAGTCCTCTTATTTTTTTTTATCTGAAAAACCTTTCAGAGCCATCCTTTCCAACTCTTTCTAGTCTATATTCTAGTCTGAGCCTTCTCTAATCATATGACACCTAGAATATTACAAATCTTCTCTCTTGCCCCCTGCCTGCCCCTTCTGTCTGCCCTTTATACAGTAGAAAGACTCTTCCTTCTCAAACATTTTGATCAAGTTACACCCCGGTGCTTTGACTGGTAAACATGAATCTCATCTTTGATCTGTTGATAAGCTCTCAGAAATTTACATGGTTTTCTGTTGTCTTTTTGTTTTTAATCAAATACAAACGCTTCATACTGGTCTTTAAGGTTGTCCGTCAACATCCCTCAACATTCTTATTCTTATTTATGATTGATCTTTAACCCACAATTACTTTTTACCCTAGCCAAGCAAACTTGCTTGTTCTTCATGTGCATAAGTGTTTGATTCTTGACTGCAGCGTTTCAAGCCTTAATTGCACACAATACCCCTAAATACCTTCCCCTTTTCTTTCCATCAAATTCCTCTGCAGGGGAGTTCCCGTCGTGGCGCAGTGGTTAACGAATCCGACTAGGAACCATGAGGTTGCGGGTTCGATCCCTGCCCTTGCTCAGTGGGTTAACGATCCGGCGTTGCCGTGAGCTGTGGTGTAGGTTGCAGACGCGGCTCGGATCCTGCGTTGCTGTGGCTGCGGCGAAGGCCGGCGGCCACAGCTCCGATTAAACCCCTAGCCTGGGAACCTCCACATGCCGCGGGTGCGGCCATAAACCCGCGGCCATAAAATGACAAAAGGCAAAAAAAAAAAAAAAAAAAATTCCTCTGCAGAATGCTTCCAGTAGTCATCCATGACTCAGCCTTCAGACCTCAGTACATGGGGTCCATATTAATGAGAAATCTAAAGCATTATGGGAAACTGTTGAGAATCCAGTACATGAAAGCCCAAAGTAGGTACTGAAAATGAAGAAGGGAAATAGCCTTTTTATCTTTAGGCTGAGGCTGTTGAAAAAAAAGACTACCCTTCATAATGTATGAGTCTCTGGCAGAAGTTTTTCCATGTTACAGAGCCACTTGACACATTTGGAGAAGTGAAAGAGAAAACAGACACTGGCTTAGGCAGTCAGATCTGGAAAATTGACCAAGTCAATAAATGAGGTGACAGATATTATAATCTCATATCCCTATCTAAACATAGCTAGCTAGCTAGATATAGACATATTGTATATCATATATGCAACATATATCATGCAATATATATTAATATATATGTGTGTATCTATGTGTATGTATCTATGAAATAGGAAGCCTGGAGGAAGTAGAAAGAAAGAATATCAGTGTGTCAAAAGCACATCCTGTCAATTCCTTGTCCTTCCCAATGTATTTAAATTCTCCTGTTGATTCCTTGCCCCTCCCAGTGCATTTAAATTCTTAAAATAAATCCATTAGCATACAGTTAAAGAGTGATAATGAAGCCTCATTCCTTTCTGAGGTCAGGAATAGATGACTTAAAAACGAAAGTATTATAAGGTGATATAGAGCCTCTTTAAATTTTCCTTTCCTTTTATTGTTTTCAGTAGAGTGTATCATTTAAATGAGAGACCTATGTAACTTGACATTCTTATGTAGAGTAGAAGTGGAATCTTTTGTATTAGGAGAAAATACACAATTCTGGCTAATTCTATTCCATACTGAAAAATTCTTTTCTTCCCTCTCCTCTCCTCCTCACATATAGTTTTTTTTTTTCACTTTTGCATCTCTGCCTTCTCTCTTCCTCATCCCACTTCTTCATTCCTTTTCTCTCCTTTCTTTTCTAAAACACATTGCTCTTAAATGTAAAGGGAAAGAAAAATCATTAATCACTCTGCAGGATATAGTGCTCTAGATGGCTGTAGTTGCTGAAGGAGGTCTGTTTAGCATCAGTCGATTTTTCATTTCCTTTCACTGGGGACAGTGGGCTGTTCTGAGTCCCTGGGGCCAGCCAGCATGAATGCAGGTATTGAGTGTTCAAGAGGAGACGATTAGAACCGAGTGCCAGAGATAAAATAGCATTTAAATTAATCTAGTACCTGGATGGGCATCCTTCAGCCCATCTTTTAATCTCTCTGGCTTAAAGATACAGATTTTACAAGCTAGACATTGATTAGTATTAACTCTGCACTGTCTGATAGACAATGATTCCTTACCACATAATTTATTCTCATCAGTTGCAAGTTGCCTTCCTGAATTTTAAAAGTTAATTTCTATACTTTCAAAAGGATTGAAACACACGACCAATTTTTACAACAGGACATTTACTGAGTTCTGGGAGAGCAGAGGAAGCTAGGGAGGTAGGCTGCAAACTTAAAAATTAGAGTGAACTCTTCATTGTCTTGAAGGACTCAGGAGATAAAGTTCCATCAATAACTGTTATATTTTGAAACTCTGTGGGGCTGGGTTCTCAGAAGATATGTTTGAAATCTCTTCAGGGTAAAACGGAATCTCATATTTCAGGGCCAAATGTGCCAGGCTGTCAATCCAAAAGCAATATATAAGACGTATACTACATTATGACCAAGTGGGGTTTGTTTACTCAAAGGTTGACTTAATATTCAGAAAAATCAACCAGTGTAATAAAGCATAATAACAGAATAAAGCAGGAGAGAAGACTTGTTTATCTCAGTGTATGCAAAACATTTGATAAAACTCAACACATGTTTATATTAGAAACTCTCAGCAAACTAGGAATAGAATTTTGACCTGATAAAGGCCATCTACGAAAGCCCTACAGATAGCATACTCGGTGTTTTGACACTGAAAACTTCCTTGAGGTTGAAAACAAAGTAAGGATATCTGTTCTCACTACCTTCATTTACTAATGTACTCCTGTGTAATAAGAGAATAAAAAGAAATAAAATCTAAAGGTTGGAAAGGGAGAAAAATGATTTTTATTCATAAATGTTTTGTTTTTTTTTTAAATCTCCAAAATTATAATTTGAATCAAAGAGTTAATTTAGCAAGGCTATTGCTGATAAATTAATTCAATAAGAGGGAGTATGTAGAAATCAATTGTCTAGATCCTAACAACAATTTGAAAGTGAATTATAAAATACCATCTAGAACATCTAGGAATTCCCTGGTGGTACAGTGGTTTAAGGATCCAGTGTTAATCACTGCTGTGGCTTGGGTTGCAGCTGTGGCACGGGTTTGACTTCTGACCCAGGATTTCTACATGCCACAGATACAGCCAAAAAGAAAAAAATATATAATAAAAATTAAAAATAAATAAAATATCATGTAAAGTAGCATCAAAATTAATACTGGGCATAAAGCTAATAAGACATTGTTGAGGTCCAAATAAATGGAAAGATATCCCATGTTCATGATCGAAGGTCTTATATTGTTATTGATTCTCACCAACCTTGTCTATAACATCACCTAATTATTTGAAAAGGATAAAATCAGTAACTCCTTGCAGAAGTGTTCAAGAAGAAAAAAAGGTAGTGAGATGTAGTTATAATCACGGAAAATATAGGTTGCCTAAATTCACCTAAAAGACATAAAATTTAAAAATTAACTGTTTTTAAAATTTTTACATTTAAAATCTTAGAAAATTTTAAAACAAATAGCCTCATTGTGTTTACCTGAGATTAATCCAAATATAATGATAGAAAGATGACAGCTATTTACCATAAGAAGAAATCCAAATGGCCATTGAACATATGGAAGGTTGTGCAATCTCAATGTTAATCAGGGACATGCAAATTAAAATAATGAAATGCCACCTCTCAAATGCATTTGTAAGTATTGATGAAAATGTGGGGAAATACGTAAGTCCTAAGCATAACTAATGGGAATATAAATTTGCAACCTAATATGTCAGTATGTAGTAAAGTGAAAATATGCGTATCTATGGCTCAGAACTTACACTGTAATGTTAGAAAACTCTTGCACTTGTGCACCAGGATCTGTGTTTGAAGATATTCATTGCATCACTGTTTATACTACCTGAAAATTAGAAACAATCGAAATGTCAATAGGAATGCTTATAAATGATAGTATACTCAGGGTGACCCAACCTCCTGATGTGTATTGGACAGTCCTTGATTATACCTATTATATTGGTGTTATTATTAATTGACTTTATTTTAATTTTCAAAAGATGCCTGCCTTGGATAATAAATTACATAGTCATCCTACATCTGTCCATATAATGAAATACTGAATAGTTACTTAAATGAAATAAACTTTTCATGATACGTGTTAACCTGGGCAAACCTGGAAAAAAAGCATAATGTTGAGGGAAAAAATCAAGTTGCAAATAGATATATACCCTCACAATATTGTTTACATATCTCTTATGTAAAATTTATAACAAAAATCAATACTATATATACATATATTCATATACATATATATGTGTACATGTATATATGTACCTGTATGATTACAATTTTATTTTTTTAAATATTTGTGATGAAAATATCGAAAGGACAGCTTTTGTTAAATCTGACATTTGCTATATTATTGAAATTATTTGTAATTAAAAAGTATTTTTTAAAATGCTTTTTTTTTTTCTTTTTGCTTTTAAGGGCCACACCTGTGGCATATGGAAGTTCCCAGGCTAGAGGTTGAATTGGAGCTGCAGCTGCTGTCCGATGCCATAGCCACTGAGTGAGGCCAGGAATCAAACTCACATCTGCATGGATACTAGTCGGGTTCATAACCCACTGAGACACAATGGAAACTCCCTTAAAATACTTTTAATATTTTTAAACTGTTGGTGGTCCTACCCATCTTTGGTGCCTTATGAAATGTTTTTGCTGTGGAAAGGAGATGGAGCTGAGTGAGCTTTAATGTATTTTTGAATCTCATTATTCCACAAATACAAGAGCCTTTCCTCATTAGAAGATGACTCTTCCTTGTTTTGAGGTCATACAACAGTTTGTATTTGAGCAAGCCAATGCACTTAAAAAAAAAAAAAGAGCTAGATGTGTTGGTCTTAGGTAGGTTTTAAGCTTGGAAAATATTTCTTTAGCCATTTTCCATTACCCAGTATACCAAAAAAACTGCTGTGTTTGGCTAGATCTGAGAATACTTTTTAATGTGTAGGCTGACCTGACCAATTGATAAAAGGAGGAGGCAATTTTTATTGGAGTGAAAGTTATATGTTATTACCCATCTGTTTAATATATGTTTATGTCTGGAGAGCTCATAGGTGGAGCCCTGAGATTTCTCATAGATCACAGATCTGAGAATGTCTTTGTGAGCATGTTTGTTGCTAAGACAGGTGGGGCTTCATTTTAGGATAAGATGGTTAACAGCTGCACTCTGAACTTGTTTCTTCTTGCTTATTGAGTTACTTCTTTTGATGGAATTTGGAAAAGGTTGAAGCTCTCTGATCAAAGGAAATGTACCTTGGCCTAGTCATTGGCAAGAGGAAAAATGGCTAGTGTGCCCTTTGTCTGGGGTTATCAAGTCTGAGTGTCCAAACATTGATGTGAACCTGGATCCAGGTAAGCTTCAAAGAAGCTTTATCATCTTATTCAAAACAAAACATATACGACACTTTATAATAGAATTTTACTATATTATTTAATAAATTGAGGATCATAGGAGTATTTGGAGTCATTCATTGGATTGAATCCTGGTTGTACTACTTGCTAGCTTTAAAATCCAAGCGAAAGACCCTGAACAGGTTTCCTCCTCTTTGAAGTGGGTTTAAGTGTGCTAACATTTATAATTATCCCCTGAATCATCTTACCCACTCTTGCAATTGTATTGTATATGAATCAGTGTACCATCTGTACCTCATCCATGCTTGCTTTCCTAAAGCTTTTTCTTTTTTGTTTTTGTTTTTTTTGTTTTTGTTTTTTAGGGCCACACTTGCAGCATATAGAAGTTCCCAGGCTAGGGGTCCAGTTGGAGCTACAGATGCTGACCACAGCCATGGCAACGTGGGATCTGAGACGCATCTGCAACCTACACTACAGTTCATGGCAATGCCGGATCCTTAACACACTGAGCAAGGCCAGGGATCGAACCCACATCCTCATGGATCCTAGTCATGTTCATAACCACAGAGCCACAACAGGAACTCCAGCTAAAGCTTTCTTTCGTATGTAAATTTCCATCCTCAAGCAGAGAGACAACTCCATGGAATAGTGCACATGTCCTTATTTTCCTTATTTCATATCTTTACTTCCTTCATCTATAGTGTATGTTTGGGTTTTTAAATTTTTTGTTAGACTATATAGAGTGTTCTGTAAATTTCTGCTGTATCAGCATAGTGACCCTGTTTCTTTTTCTTATGTTTTCTTCCATCATGGTCTATCCCAAGACACTGGATATTGTTCCCTGTTCTGTACAGTAGGACTTCTCTGCTTATTCATTCTAAATATAATAGTTTGCATCTACCAGCCCCAAACTCCCCATTCATCCCACCTCCTCCCTCCCGACCCCAGGAACCACAAGTCTGTTCTCTATGTCCTTGAGTCTGTTTCTGTTTTGTACCTCGGTTCATTTGTGCCATATTTTAGATTCCACAGATAAGTAATATCATATGGTCCTTCTCTTTCTCTTCCTGACTGACTTCACTTAGTATGAGAATCTTTGTTTGCATCCATGTGCCATGGCATTGTTTTGTTCTTTTTTATGGCTGAGTAGTATTCCATTGTATATATGCACATCTTAATCCATTCATCTGTTCATGGACATTTAGATTGTTAGGCTATTGTGAATAGTGCTGCAATTAACCTTGGGCTGCATGTATCTTTCTGAATGAAAGTTTTGTCCAGATATATGCTGGAGTGGGATTACTAGATCATATGGTAGTTCTATATTTAGTTTTCTGAGGTACCTCCATACTGTTTTCCATGGTGGTTGTACCAATTTATATTCCTGCCAGCAGTGTAGGAGGGTTCACTTTTCTCCATATCCTGTCTGGTGTTTGTTATTGTAGACTTGTTAATGGTTACCATTCTGACTGGTGTGAGATGATACTTCATTGTAGTTTTGATTTGCATTTGTCTAATAATTAGCAATATTGTGTATTTTTTCATGTGCCTGCTGGCCTCTTTGGAGAAATGTCTGTTTAGGACTTCTGCCCATTTTTCAATTAGGTTGGTTGTTTTTTTGTTGTGTTATATGAGTTGTTAGTATATTTTGGAGATTAGGCCCTTGTCAGTTGCATCGTTTGCAAAGATTTTCTCCCATTCTATGGGTTGTCTTTTCATTTTTTGAATGGTTATTTGATTTTCATTGAACACTATACAGCAGGATATTTCTAACCTCAGGCAGTACTTCCATGGCACAGACAAGATAGCTCAGGATCTCCATTTTTTGGAGCATCTAGTTGGCAATGACTTTTTTACTCCATCAAGGTACATCTTAAGGTTTGCTGCATTTTTAAAGAAAATATTTTAAAACTGGGAAGTGGAAATAGAGTGGTGGAAGCAAGTAATTTTAAAATAATAATGCTGAAGAAAGAGAAAGAAAAGTGTGGGGGGTGGGGAACAGACCAATTCTGAGATGTGTCTGCCAAGCAGAATCTCACCCTGAAAAAAATTTTTCAGAAAATATAGAATTTTATTTTAGGTATGTTAGATATTTATATATTTTAACATGAAAACCTCAGTACAGACATACTTTATCAATGGAAAACATACTAGTAAAGCCTAAAATATTGATTTATATGACATTAATGAAGTACACTAAAATTTGTTGATTTGCTTTTTGACAAGAAATGCAAAGCATTTCACTGCAAATAAGAGACCTGTAAGGCAAATATTGAGGGTTAGGAGGTAGGATATATGTTTTAATGGTAACATAAACCAACCTTTTTGATCATTTATCGGTTCATTTTAAAAATTTTTTTTTATCTTAATGGATTTCATTTCAATTATAGGTGTACATAAATCATCATAAGTCAATTTGATAGATTTTGTATCCCAAACCCACAGTGCATCCCCCCACCCCCCAGACTGTCTTATTTGAAAAACCAAGATTTTCCAAATCTGTGAGTCTTTCTCTGTTCTGCAAAGAAGTTCGTTGTGTCCTTTTTTTTAGTTTCCACATGTAAGCGGTAGCATTGGGTGTTGCTGTCTAATTGTCTGACTGGTTTCACTTCGCATGCTAATTTCTAGGTCCATCCATGTTGCTATAAATGTTGGTAATTCGTTCCTTTTAATGGCTGAGTAATATTCCATTGTGTGTATGTACCATATCTTCCCTATCCATTCCTCTGTCAATGGGCATTTAGGTTGTTTCCATGACCTGGCTATTGCATAGAGTGCTGCAGTGAACTCTGGAGTACATGTGTCTTTTCGAGTCATGGTTTCCTCTGGATAGATGCCCAGGAGTGGGACTGCTGGATCAAATGTTAATTCTATTTTCAGTTTTCTGAAGAATCTCCCTACTGTTTTCCACAGTGGTTGCACCAATTTGCATTCCCACCAACAGTGTAATAGGGATCCTTTTTCTCCACACCCTCTCCAGCACTTATTGTTTGTAGACTTTTTGATGATGGCCATTCTGGCCGGTATAAGGTGGTACCTCATAGTGGTTTTGATTTGCATTTCTCTAATAATGAGTGATGTTGAACATCTTTTCATGTGTTTATTTGCCATCTTCATGTCTTCTTTGGAGAATTGTCTGCCTAGATCCTCTGCCCAATTTTTGATGGGGTTGTTTGTTTCTTTGGTATTGAGCTGTAGGAGGTATTTGTAAATTTTGGAGATTAATGCCTTGTCAGTCAATTCATTTGCAAATATTTTCTCCCATTCTGTGGGTTGTCTTTTCGTTTTGTTTAGGGTTTCCTTAGGTGTGCAGAAACTTAGAAGTTTAATTAAGTCCCATTTGTTTATTTCTCTTTTTATTGTCCTTACTCTGACACATGGGTCTGAGAAGATGTTGCTATCATTGATGGCAGAAAGTGTTTGGCCTATGTTTTCCTCTAAGAGTTTTATAGTATCTGGTCTTATATCTAGATCTTTAATCCATTTTGAGTTTATTTTTGTGCATGGTGTTAGGAAGTGTTCTAGTTCCATTTTTTTACATATGGCTGTCCAGTTTTCCCAGCACCACTTATTGAAGAGGCAGTCTTTTGTCCAATGTATATTCTTGCCTCCTTTGTCATAGATTAGTTGACTATAGATGTGTGGATTTAATTCTGGGCTTTCTATCCTGTTCCACTGATCTATATTTCTGTCTTTGTGCTAGTACCATACAGTTTTGATGACTGTAGCTTTGTAGTAGAGTCTGAAGTCAGGGAGCCTGATTCCTCGAGCTCCACTTTTCTTTTTCAGGATGTTTTTGGCTATTCTGGGTTTTTTGTGTTTCCAAACAAACCTTAAAATATTTTGTTCTAGTTCTGTGAAAAAGGTCCTTGGTAATTTGATAGGGATTGCATTGAATGTGTAGATTGCCTTGGGTAGTATAGTCATTTTGATAATATTGACTCTTCCAATCCTAGAGCATGGTATGTCTTTCCAGCTGTTCATGTCATTCTTAATTTCTTTCATCAGCGACTTAAAATTTTCAAAGTACAGGTCTTTTGTCTCTTTAGGCAGGTTTATTCCTAAGTATTTGATTCTTTTTGATGTGATGGTAAATGGGATTGCTTCCCTAATTTCTCCTTCTGATCTTTCATTGTTAGTATGTAGAAATGCAGTTAATTTCTATGTATTAATTTTGTATCCTGCAACTTTGCCAAATTCATTGATGAGCTCTAACAGCTTTCTGGTACAGTCTTTAGGATTCTCTAGGTGTAGTATCATGTCATCTGCAAAACCTGATAGTTTTACTTCTTCCTTTCCAATTTGGATTCGTTTTATTTCTTTTACTTCTCTGATTGCTGTAGCTAGGGCTTCTGGAACTCTGTTGAATAGCAGTGGTGAGAGTGGACATCCCTGTCTTGTTCCTGATCTCAGCGGGAATTCTTTCAGCTTTTCACCATTGAGAATGATGGGAGCTCTGGGTTTATCATAGATGGCCTTGATTATATTGAGGTAGGTTCCCCCTACGCCCACATTCTGAAGGGTTATCATCTGAAATGGGTGTTGGATTTTGTCAAAGGCTTTTTCTGCGTGTATTGAGAGGGATCATATGGTTTTTATTCTTCAGTTTGTTGATGTGGTGTACACACTGATTGATTTGCGGATATTGAAGAATCCTTGAATCCCTGGGATAAATCCCACTTGGTCATGATGTACCATCCTTTTAATGTATTGTTGGATTTGGTTGGCTAGTATTTTGTTGAGAATTTTTGCATCTATGTTCATCAGTGAGATTGGCCTATAATTTTCTTTTTTTGTGATATCTTTGTCTGGTTTTGGTATCAGGGTGATGGTTGCTTCATAGAATGAGTTTGGGAGTGTCCCTTCCTCTGCAGTTTTTTGGAAGAGTTTCAGAAGGATAGGTGTTAGCTCTTCTCTAAATGTTTGATAGAATTCACCTGTGAAACCATCTGGTCCTGGACTTTTGTTTGTTGGAAGTTTTTTAGTCACAGTTTCAATTTCAGAACTTGTGATTGGTCTGTTCATATTTTCTATTTCATCTTGGTTTAATCTTGGGAGATTGTACTTTTCTAAGAATGTGTCCATTTCTTCTAGGTTTTCCATTTTATTGCCATATAGTTGCATATAGTAGTCTCTTATGATCCTTTGTATTTCTGTGATGTCTGTTGTTACTTCTCCTTTTTCATTTCTAATTTTATTGATTTGTGTCCTCTCTTTTTTTCTTGTTGAGTCTGGCTAAGAGATTATCAACTTTGTTGATCTTTTCAAAGAACCAGCTTTTAGTTTCATTGATCTTTTCTACGGTTTTCTTCGTTTCTATTTCATTGATTTCTGCTCTGATCTTTATGATTTCTTTTCTTCCACTAACTTTAGGTCTTGTCAGTTCTTCTCTCTCTAGCTGCTTTAGATGTAAAGTTAGGTTGTTTATTTGAGCTTTTTCTTGTTTCCTGAGGTAGGCTTGTATTGCTATAAACTTTCCTCTTAGAACTGCTTTTGCTGCGTCCCAGAGGTTTTGGAGTGTCGTGTCTTTGTTGTCATTTGCTTCTAGGTATTTTTTAATTTCCTCTTTGATTTCTTCAGTGACCCATTGGTTGTTTAGTAGCATATTGTTTAGTCTCCATGTGTTTGTATTTTTTGCTGTTTTTTTCTTGTTGTTGATTTCCAGTCATATAGCATTGTGGTCAGAGAAGATGCTTGAAGTGATTTCAATTTTCTTAAAGTTACTGAGGCTTGATTTGTAGCCCAGGATGTGATCAATCTTAGAGTATGTTCTGTGCGCACTTGAGAAGAATGTGTATTCTGTTGCTTTTGGATGGAATGTCCTATAAATATCTATGAAGTCCATCTGATCTAATGCTTCATTCAGGGCCTGTGTTTCCTTATTGATTTTCTGCCTGGATGACCTGTCCATTGCTGTAAGTGTGGTGTTAAAATCCCCCACTATGATGGTGTTCTTGTTGATTTCTCCTTCTAAGGTTGTTAGCAGTTGCCTTATATATTGTGGTGATCCCATGTTGGGTGCATAGATATTTAAAATGGTTATATCTTCTCCTTGGATTGATCTTTTGATCACTATGTAGTGCCCTTCCTTGTCTCTTAAAATGTTCTTCATCTTAAAGTCTGTTTTGTCTGATAAGAGTATTGCTACTCCAGCTTTCTTTTGATGCCCGTTTGCATGGAATATTTTCTTCCATCCTCTCACTTTCAATTTGTATGTGTCTCTAGAAGTGAAATGGCTCTCTTTAAGACAGCATGTATATGGATCTTGTTTTTGTATCCATTCAGCTAGTCTATGTCTTTTGGTTGGGGAATTCAGTCCATTGACATTTAAGGTAATTATTGATATATATGACCTTATTGCCATTGTAGTAACTGTTTGGGGTTTTTGTTGCTCTTTTTTCCTTCCCTTATTCTCTTGTTGTCTCTTCTCACAAGATGGCTATCTTTAATGTTGTATTTGAGTTGCTTTTTCTTATTTGTTTGTGTATCAATTGTAGATTTTTGGTTTGTGGTTACCCTGAAGTTTTGATATAGGTGTCTATATATAACTGAGATTGTATTAAGTTGTTGGTTTCTTAATTGCACGTGCTTCTCCAGTGACCTGCATTTGTGCTCTCTTCTCATGATTTCTGATTTTGGTAGCATAATTGTGCATGGATGATTTAGTATCTTTACTGTATATATGCCTTTACTGGTGGGCCTTGTCATTTGTGGTGTTTTTGTTTCTGGTTGTGGCCCTTTCTTTTCTGACTAGAGAAGTTCCTTTAGGATTTGTTATAAAGCTGGTTTAGTGTTGCAGAAATCTCTTAGCTTTTGCTTATCGGTAAAGGTTTTGATCTCTCCTTCAAATCTGAATGAGAGCCTTGCTGGATAAAGTAATCTTGGTTGGAAGTTTTTCCCTTTCATCACATTTAGTGTATCATGCCACTCCCTTCTGGCTTGCAGGGTTTCAGATGAGAAATCTGCTGATAACCTTATTGGGGTTCCCTTGTATGTCATTTGTTTCTTTTCCCTAGCTGCTTTCAATATTTTCTCTTTGTCTTTAATTTTGGTCATTTTGATTAATATGTGTCTCGGGGTGTTCCTCCTTGGGTTTATTTTATATGGTACTCGTTGCACTTCCTGGATTTGAGTGAGTGGTTCCTTTCCCATATTAGGAAAGTTTTCAGCGGTAATCTCCTTGAATATTTTTTCTGTCCCCTTCTCTCTGGCACCCCTATAATACAGTTGTTGGTGCATTTAACATTATCCCAGAGTTCTCTGAGACTCAGCTCATTTTCTTTCAATCTTTTATCTCTTTTCTCTTCTGCATTAGTGATTTCCACTAATCTGTCCTCCACCTCACTGATTCATTCTTCTGCCTCCTGTTGGCTGTTGGCTGCTTCTAATGAATTTATTTGTTATTGTATTTTGCATCTCTTCTTGTTTAATTTTTACATCTTGTATTTCTTTGCTCAGTGTTTCCTGTAAATGATCAATCTTTGCCTCCAGTCTATTTCCAATGCCTTGCATCATCTTCAGCATCAACAGTCTAAAGTCTCTTTCTGGGAGGCTGATAATCTCATCACTGAGCTGTTTTTCTGGGCTTTTCTCTTTCTCCCTTATATGAGTTAGAGTTTTCTGTCTTTTCATTTTTGTAGGTTTTTGGTGTGGTGACCTTTGTGTGGACAATAGAGTTGTAGCCTCTCTTAGTTCAGGTGTTTGCCTCCCCTGTGGCTAAAGCTGGTATGGAGGGGGCTTGCTGTAGGCTTCCTGATGGGAGGGAGTGATGCCTGCTCACTGGTAGGTAGGGTTGATTCCTCTCCCTCTGATGGGTGGGGCTTTGTCTCTGGATGAGATTAGAGGCTGGCTGTGTGCCTGAGGGGTCTTTAGGCAGCCTGTTTACTGATGGGTGGGGCTGAGATCCCACCTGGATTTTTTGGCCTGGGGCTTCTCAGCCCTGATGGGAGGGACCAGATTTTCCCAGAAATGGCCCCCTCCAGAGAAATGCAGGCTGATGAATGTTCCCTAGAGCTTCACCTCCAATGCCCTTCCCCCACAACAAGCCACAGTCACCCCTGTTTTCCCAGGAGATCCTCCAAGAATTGCAGTCAGGTTCCACCCGGATTCTTATGGAGACTTTGCTTTGCCCTGGGACCCAGTGCATGTGAAAGTCTGTGTGTGCCTTTCAAGAATGGGGTCTCTGTTTCTCCCAGTCCTGTGGAACTCCTGCACACAAGCCCCATTGGGCTTCAATGCCAGATGCTCTGGGGGCTCTTTCTCCCTGTGCCCGATCCCCAGGCGTGGGGATTTGAAGTGGGGCTCAGGACTCTCAGTCCTGTAGCTGAGTCTCTGTGATACAGTTACTTTCCAGTCTGTGGGGATTCCCACCCAGGAGGTATGGGGTTGCTTCCATCGCGTAATCTCCCCTCCTACCTCTTGATGTGGTCTCCTCTTTGTCTTCTGGAGCAGAATATCTTTTTTGGAAGTTTACAGTCCATTTGGTTGAAGGTTGCTCGGCATTTGGTTGTAGTTTTGCTGTTTTTCGGGAGAGAAGTTGAGCTCCAGTCCTTCTATTCCGTCATCTTAATCCAATCTCTATCTGTTCATTTTTTGACCAACTTCTTCTAAATATCCATCCAAACAAAAATATCATGGGTATGTATATGGAATCTGTTTCAGCTTAAAGGCTGGAGATGGATGATGGATATGAGGTAGCTAAGGCCAACAGGCAAGTGTCTTATATTGGAATGACCACTAAACTTAGCTTCAGGGGACAAGGATATGCACCCTATCTTGCTATTGGCTGGCTAACCAGCTAACAGTTGAATCTACCAGGTGTGTCTCACACAAAGTAAGAAATCAATACATAGAGAAAAGTATTTATTTTATTGTGTCTTTATAGCATCCAGTTGTACACTGTATTTCCCTACCACACATTCACCTTTTTCTTGTTCACTTATGAGTAAAGAAACTAGTTGAGTGACTTGTCCAAGCTGAAATAAGTCAAGAGATAAGCAGTTATTGAAAGACATTGCTTCTAGTCCTGATTTTACTACTTACCATCTGATAGGCTTGAGGTATCTGAATTCATCTTTTTGAGACTTAGCTTTTATATCTATAAAATTATTATCAACATAATGGTGTGTAACAAAGTTGTAGAAAGAATTGAGTTTACCAGTTTCCAAATGAGCACTAACTACAAAGATTAAAGAGGATGTACATAATTAGTTCTATCACGAGATGGTGAAAATGTTATCAAACTGTGTCCTATGGGATTATATGAGTGTAAGTAAAGAAATATGACTTCCAGCTGAGGTTATCTGGAAGGAGTTCATGGAAGAGATGTGTCTTAAAAGGTAAAAGTGCTTTGGTGGCAAGTAATGAATAGTGAATGGGTAAAGAAGGATCAAACAAAAAGAGTAGCTATCTTGCAGAATGGCACAACCAGTGAAATTATAGGTTTAATTTAGAGAATTACAAGTGTATGATCACTCTTAAGAACTGGCACTATGTATCTTATTCAGTATTCACTGTTTATTTCTGGGACCTAGCACAATGTCTAACAAATATAGTGAGGGTTGAAATTATTATTTGAGAGCCTCTTTACCTGTATTATCTGTTTTAATCCTTATAATGATAACATAAGGCAGAGTTTTATTCTCCCCCATTTATAGATAGGGAAACTGAAGCTTAGAAAGATCAGCTAACTTACCCAAGGTCATGTAAGTAGGAAGAGGTAGAGCAGGGATTATAATTTGGGCTTTTAACTGTTACACTCTATTGCCTCCCCAGGTAGTAGAGGAGGCTCAATCTTTGCTTGCATTAATGCAAAAATAATAAAGAATAAATGGGAAAGTGTGTTTGGAATATAACAAGTATGGGGACCAAGTTCTGTAGGACTTAAAAACCTGCCTGAATATAGGTAAAACCTTCAGCACCTGATGATAGGTGGATTTAAAATGTTCTGTTATTACTTCTTTTTTTTTTAAAGAAGGCTAATCTAAAGCCATGAGACTTTCATCAGGACCGTGACACTTTACAAGTTATGTGACCTTGAGGAAGACAACCTCTCTGGGCCTGTTTCCTCACTGGTAAAATTAGCAGACAGGACTTAGTTATTCTGAGTCCCTTTCAGCTATCTCATCCTGTGACTTTGTGATATTAGGACTTTACTCAGTTTCTTCCATATGATTTGTCTATCCTTAAGGCAGTCCTGGCTTCATAATCCTTGGAACTGCCTAATCTAGCTTTCTGTGCCCTACCTGCCCAGATCTTGAAGTTTCAGTATCAGATGTGAAAATAAGGTTGACTTTTCTCACCTTTTTTCAGTACACACAAAATATCTTATAAAATTAATGCAATATGGGAATGTTATATATGCATGTTATGGAATATTATATAGCTGTTCATAATAATACATTGAATGTATGTGTGTTTTGGGGTTTTATGAATAAGAATCTGTTTTTTCTTCATAAATTTATGTAGAGTTTGATTTTTTACCATAAACCTTATTTCTTTTGTAATTAAAATAATGTGGAAAGGAAATAATAACCTTAACTTTGAAGAAAACTTGCCTTCACACCCTGTCCCCAAAATAACTGATTACCCCTCATCTTCCTCCTTGATATTATCCCTCATCCCCTTGCCCCATACAGTCTCTACTTCACCAGCTACATAGATTTTCATAGAGGTTTACCTAATATTAACCAAGTAAAATGCTCCCCCCCACCCACGTTTTTCCAAATAGCACACTTTTATTGTGCTGCTAAATGTGCTTTTTCAAAAAAACCCTCCTAGAGCCTGGCTACCACTCCCTGTCCCCATGGAAAGCCCTCCTGAGTAGTGCAGTCCTACTCCAGGAGAGCAATTTATGACATTTTATGTTGCTGGCAAGGTATCACTGGGATTGTGTGTGTGTTCACATGTTTCAAAAGAAAATCTCTAACGTTTTTCATGTTTTTAGAAGATGTTAAACTATCCTTTTTTAATGTTTGACCCAGAGAGAAAATCTGGGAATGTTATTGCTATCCAAATGAAATCCTTTTGTGGCTCATATAACAAAAGAGAGGGAAGCATAACAAAAGAAAAGCAGCCCATCTTTTTTTTTTTTTCAGTAACATTTCATATGTCGAAATCTTCAAGGAAATTATGGGCAATTTGAGCATCAGAGATAGGATCTCAAAGCTAAATGAGAACTTAGAAACCATTCAATCCAACCCGTATATTTTGCAAATAAACTGAAGCCCAGAGAGGTGAGATTATTTGCACAAGATCACTCAGCAAGGTAGTAATAGAATTGAATTACACCTTCCATCTCCCACCTCCCAGTATAAAAGTGAACATATGCAGGGCTCTGGACACAAGTAGATCTTATTGGGGTCTTGGATCTTCCATTTAGTAGTTCCGTAACATGTTGATTCTTCATCTACAAAAAGGAGAACATAATAATATCCATCTCATGGAGTTGTTGCAAAGATTAAATGAAACAGTGCATGTACAAGGCTTGGTACAATCTTTGGAGCACAGAAAGTACTCATAAAACATTTGACTTAGTATCCATTCAGATATTCTGTACACTGTATTTTCTTTGCATTTAACCAGTTACCTGTATTTACATGTGCATTTTATCTTGTTCTCACGTTCATGAGGCAAAGCAAGACCATCCAAAATCATCCTCTTACATCACTGTTGTAGTCTTCCCGTGTTTTTCATGGCCCAGATGTTCTCTGATTACATCCTACTGTAAAGCTGCCAAGTCACTTCTGTCTTAGAAAGAAATGTATAGCAGGGTCTTTGGAGTCTAGGCCACGATAGCAGGCTGTCTAGAAAGATTTCTTATCCAAATTATCTATGAGCTGACAAATTTTAACAAATTTTTAAGTGTAGAAATGGACTAGAAATATAGAATTTTGCTGTCCAATGTGGTAGCCGCTACCCATATGTGATTGAATTAAAATCAAACAATATTAAAAATTAATTTTTTCAGTCTTGTAAGTCACATTTCAAGTGCTCAATAGCTACATGTAGCTAATGGCTATTATATTGAACAGTGCAGATTATGGAACATGTCCATCATTACAGAAAGTTGGATTGACAGGTGCTGATATAGAACATAAATGTTGAATAAATGAATGCTTTGAGGAAATGTGGTTATTAACCAGAGCCTGTGGGTAAGGGTCACGATGATAAGCACAAAACATGTCTTAGGGAAAAGTGACCTTAGAGATACAAAATGATTAAGAGTGTTACCAAAACTTGGCCTCTGTCCTCTTGTGCCAAATAGAAACACAGAGACAGGGTTTTGGGTAAAGGAGAAAAAAAAATTAGCTTTTATTGCTTTGCCAGGCAAAGGAGGCCACAGCAGATTAATGCCTTAAAGACTGTGCCCTCCTTTGGGGAAGAACTGAAGGTAGTTTTATAGGCTAAAAGGAGAAAAACAGGGTTTTGGATAAGAATCAGGACTAGGGCAGAAATGCATTCTTCTTTCTTCTGGGGAATCTTTGTCATTGAAGCTGGTGTCAGGAGATCTCAGTGTGATCGTGGTGGTGGTTTTCTAGGTTATCACCTAGAAGGGTACTTGCAAAAAGGGCATGTTGATCAGAGATTAGAACAAACTGGAGTTCTCATCGTGGCTCCAGTTTGTTCTAATCTCATTCATTTTGGTGGAAATGAATATTGCTATCATCCATGAGGTCGCAGGTTCGAACCCTGGCCTCGCTCGGTGGGTTAAGGATCTGGCATTGCCATGAGCTGTGATGTAGGTCGCAGACTCGGCTCAGATCTGGCATTGCTGTGGCTGTGGCCTAGGCCGGTGACTGCAGCTCTGATTCAACCCCTAGCCTGGGAACCTCCATGTGCCGAGGGTACCCTAAGGGGAAGAAAGAAAGGGGGGGGGGAGGAAGGGAGAAAGGAAGGAAAAAGAAAGGAAGGAAGGAAGGAAGGGAGAAAGAAAGAGAAAGGGAAGGACTAGGAAAATTCCTGAAAATATCATGTGCTAGTAGTTTTTAACTCACAGGCAGTTGTTCTCAGAGTGCCTAATCTTTAGCTTACAGGTGATTGTGTTTGGGGTGCAAACAAGGGAGAAACACAAAGAAGGGCTCCAAGCTGTTCAGTTTTAAAGTATTCATTTATTAAAGAAGCATAAGGAATGTAGCTTTTCTCTTAGGTATATAAGATGCCTACATCATTAGATGTATCCCTTGAGGGGGAACCAGGATACAACCTAAGGCTGTGCTATTGTTGCTTGACTGTTTCTCCCTTGTCTCTGCATCCCCTCCCTCCCCTGATCAACAACTGTCTGAACCTGCCCCTTGGAATTCAGAGGGGGCCGTGGAGGCTGAATAAGACCTATTTCCTAAAAATAAGAAGTGGGGTGTGCAGAAAGGCTTTTGTGTCCAGGGCCCTTCTTGGTTTTAAGACCAAACCCATATGACAGGAAGACTCTCATAAGCTTTAAAATCTAAAATCATGAAGAATAAAAGGAATGATTACATCAACAGAAAAATGGTTATCAGAAGATAGTGGGCTTCAAACTCCTCAGAGCTTCAATTGCTTCATGTCCACATGAAGGTATTTCGTATAGTCCTTTCCTTGCCCAATATTCTAGGACTGTAATCTCTAAGGGGTATTCTAGGAGATGACAAAGACTGCCAAGAAATAGAATGTACTGAGATGACCATCCTAGAAAACTGAAATGTCAGAAAAGGAATTTCCTTTTGAGTGTGAGGGGGAGGGCTAGGAAGTGTTCTCTTGGGTGTGTTCTAAGGGCAGCCTGGAAGAGGGCTCAGTGAGCACTTTAGTATGCATACATTCAGAGCTGCACATTTCTTCGTAAAAAGATCTAAATAATTTTCTTTCTCTTGGAAAGGTTGAGATGGTGGAAAGACAAAAGACAGACTAAACCTCTTCTGCTAATTCAGATGTGATCCAGTTGTATGTCAGTTAGCTCAGGTCTCTCTTATGTGGGATCCACTAATGTGGGATCCCTATTGTCATAGAAGTGCCTTCTCCCCTCAGCAGAGCACACAATCCTGGTTTTCATTCCAGGGCTACTTAAAAACTATAAACTCAGCATTATCCAGCCCTAATAATATTCTGTACCTAA
Organism: Catagonus wagneri; assembly: GCA_004024745.2. Classification (NCBI taxonomy): domain Eukaryota; kingdom Metazoa; phylum Chordata; class Mammalia; order Artiodactyla; family Tayassuidae; genus Catagonus; species Catagonus wagneri. The sequence goes on along the minus strand of PVHT020000034.1, from coordinate 6,646,041 downwards.
TAGTCCATGACTAGGATCTCTCCATCCCTAATTTGTGCAGTGGCACAATACAGCAGACAGCTAAACTCACAGAGCTTCTGTTGTTGCGTCTAAAGCTACAAAGAGAGATATTTTCCTGTTTGAAAGCCAGGAAGGTAACCTACATAGTTTAACACACACACACACACTTCCAGAAGCACAAAATCTGTGAATCAGAGAACAGACGGTTTGTTTGCTCAAAGAACATCTTGCATTAGTCTCGCATACCACAGTTTGTCCCATGGCGGTGTATCCAGAGTCAAATGTTCCTGCATGTGCAGCAGGGAGTGCTCCATAGAAGAGGAACACCACAGTTATGAAACTTTGAGCTTATAGAGGAGCTGCTCACACATGTGACCCTCCTACCCTCCAGAGAGAGAGGAACGTGTTCTCATCTCTGGAATATAAGCAGATCTCCCTCAGGGAGAGGAATGCAGTTCTCCAGCTTCCGTTCACCACGGTGGGATGTAAGTAATCAGCTCTAGAGTAGAGAAGGCTTTAAATATCTCTAAAACAACACATATTCTCTAATTTCTAAGGCTTATTTGGCATGTAGTACTTTTTTAACACAGGTTTCCACAAATTTCTTTTCAATAGTAAGTCCTAACCATGCAAAAACATGAAAATATGCTTGGAGAATTATTTTATTATTAAAAAATTATGTCAGTACACAGGCTTCCGATGAAGAGCTGAAAATCTGTCCTGAGGCCAATTGTGAGGGAGAATGCAGAGAGGCCTGTATGTAGAAGACGCATATTTGTTTAGGTCTGTCCTGATTCCAAATCTTGTTACAGCTTTTCAAAGAATATTGTATTATTTAATTTTTATTTTATATTGGAGTAGAGTTGACTTACAATGTTGTCTTAGTTTCAGGTGTATATCAATGATTCAATTATACGTACACATGTATTCATTCTTTTTCAGATTCTTTTCCCATATACATTATTCTAGAATATTGAGTAGAGTTCTTTGTGCTATACATTAGGTCTCTACTGATTATATATTCTATATATAGTACTATGGATGTGTCAGTCTCAAACTCCAAATTTATTCCTCTCCCACCCACCCCATGTTTCCCCTTGGTAACCATAAGTTTGTTTTCAAAGTCTGTGAGCATGTTTCTGTGCTGCAAATAAGTTAATTTGTATCCTTTTTTTGTTAGATTCCACATAAAAGTGATATCATGTGACATTTATCTTTGATTAGTAAGATATTATCTAGGTACATCAATATAGCTGCAAATGGCATAATTACATTCTTTTTAAGGCTGTAAAATTCTATTGTGTATATGTACCACATCTTTATCCATTTCTCTCTTGATGAACAGGAGGTCACTTCCATGGCTTGGCTATTGAAAATAGTGCTGCAGTGAATACTGAGGTGCATGTATCTTTTCGAATTATGGTTTTCTTCGGATATATGCCTGGGAGTTGGATTGCTGGATCATTTGATAGTTCTATTTTTAGTTTTTCGAGGAACCTCCATACTGTTTTCCATACTGGTTGTACCAATTTACATTCCCACCAACAGTGTAGGAGGGTTCCCGTTTCTCCACACCCTCTTCAGCATTTATTGTTTGTAAACTTTCTAATAATGGCCATTCTGACAGACATGAAGTCATTATTATTATAACCTTATTATAGTTTTGATTTGCATTTCTGTAATAATTAGTGATGAGTTTATTTTCATGTGCTTTTTGGCCATCTGTACATCTTCTTTGGAGAAATGTCTATTTAGGTCTTCTGCCCATTTTTTGATTGGATTGTTTTATACATATATTGAGCTGCATGAGCTGTTTGTATATTTTGGAGCTTAAGCTTTTGTCAGTCACTTCATTTGAAAATATTTTCTACTGTTCTGTGGGTTATCTTTTCATTTTGTTTATGGTTTCCTTTGCTGTGCAAAAGCCTTTAATTCCCATTTTTAAATTTTCATTACTCTGGGAGGTGTATCCAAAAAGAAGTCGTTGTGAAGTTCTCTGGGGGCTCAGTGGGTTAAGGATTCTGCTTTGTCACTGCTATAATGTGGGCTTGATCCCTGGCCCAGACTTCTGCATGTCATGGGATGGGTGTGGCCAAATAAAACAAAAACAAAATGGTATTGCTGTGATTTATGTAAAAGAGTATTTGTTCTGCCTATGTTTTCCCCTAAGAGTTTTGTAGTATCTGGTATTACATTTAGGTCTTTAATCCATTTTGAGTTTATATTTGCATATGGTGTTAGAAAATTTTCTAATTTCATTCTTTTATTTTTTTTTTGTCTTTTTTGTCTTTTTAGGGCCGCTCCCATGGTATATGGAGGTTCCCAGACTAGGGGTCAAGTCAGAGCTACAGCTGCTGGCCTACTCCACAGCCACAGCAATGCCAGATCTGAGCCGCATCTGTGACCTACACCACAGCTCATTGCAATGCCAGATCCTTAACCCACTGAGCAAGGCCAGGGACTGAACACACAACCTCATGGTTCCTAGTCAGATTCATTTCCCCTGTGCCACAACGGGGACTCCTAATTTCATTCTTTTACATAATGCTATCCAGTTTTCTTGGCACCACTTGTTGAAGAGACTATCTTTTCTCCACTGTATATTCTTCTCTCCTTTGTCATATATTAACTGATCATAAGTGCATGGGTTTATTTCTGTGCTTTCCATGCTATTCTGTTGATTTATATTTCTGCTTTTGTGCCAATACCATACTCTTGTTGATGACTGTAGTTTTGTAGAATAGTCTGAAATGTGGTAGCCTGATTCTTCCAGCTCCGTTTTTCCTTCTCAGGATTGCTTTGGCTGTTTAGGGTCTTTTATATTTCCATACAAATTTAAACATTTTTTGTTCTAGTTCTGTGAAAAATGTCATGAAAACTTGATAGGGATTGCATTTAATCTGTAGCTTACCATGGGTAGTATAGTCACTTTGATGGTATCGGTTCTGCCAATCCAAGAACATGGTATATCTTTCCATCTGTTTCTGTCATCTTTGATTTCCTTCATCAGCATCTTAGAGTTTTCTGAGTCTAGGTCTTTTGCCTCTGTAGGTAGGTTTATTCCTAGGTATTTGATTCTCTTTGATGCAATGGTAAATGTGATTGTTTCATTTAATTTCTCTTTCTGATGTTTCATTCTTAGTGTATAGGAATTCAACAGATTTCTGTGTATTAATCTTATATGCTGCAACTTTACCAAATTAATTTGAGCTCTAGTAGTTTTCTGGTAGCATCTTTAGAATTTGCTGTGCACAGTATGATGTCATCTGCAGAAAGTGACAGTTTTACTTCTTTTCGAATTTGGATTCCTATTACTTCTTTTTCCTCTCAGACTGCCATGAGTACAACTTCCATAACTATGTTGAGTAAAAGTGGCAAGAGTGGACATCCTTCTTTTTTTCCTGATCTTAGAGGAAATGGTTTCAGCTTTTCACCATTGAAGATCTTAGCAGTAGATTTGTCATTTATGGCCTTTGTTATGTTGAGATAGGATTCCTCTATGCCCACTTTCTGGAGACTTTTGTCATAAATGGGCATTGATTTTTGTCAAAAGTTTTTTCTGCTTCTATTGAGATTACCACATGGTATGTATGTATGTATGTATGTATGTATGTATTTATTTTTGTCTTTCTGCCATATCTAGGGCCGCACCGCGGCATATGGAGGTTCCCAAGCTAGGGGTGTAACAGGAGTTGTAGCTGCCGGCCTACACCACAGCCACAGCAACACGGGATCCGAGCCGAGTCTGCAACCTACACCACAGCTCACGGCAACGCTGGATCCCCAACCCACTGAGTAAGGCCACGGATCGAACCTGCAACCTCATGGTTCTCAGTCGGATTCGTTAACCACTGAGCCATAACGGGAACTCCCTATTTTTCAGTTTGTTAATATGGTGTATCGTATCACATTGATTAGCAGACACTGAAGAATCCTTGCATCCCTGGAATAAATCCCACTTAATCATGATGTACAATCCTTTTGGTGTGTTGTTGAATTTGCTTTTCTAGTATTTTATGGAGGGCTTTTGCATCTATGTTCATCAGCGATATTGGCTTATAATTTTCTTTTTTGTGGTACCATTGTCTGGTTTTGGTAGTAGGATGATGGTGGCCTCATGGAATGAATTTAGGAGTTTTCCTTCCTCTGCAATTTTTTGGAAGAGTTTCAGAAAGATAAGTGTTAACTCTTCTCTAAATGTTTGATAGAATTTGCCAATGAAGCTATCTGGTCCTGGGCTTTTGTTTGTTGAAGTTTTTAAATCACCATTTCAGTTTCAATATTTGCACTTGGTCTCTTCATATTTTCTATTTCTTCCAGATCTGATCTTGAAAGTTTGTACCCTTTTAAGTATTTGTCCATTCCATCTACATTGTCCATTTTACTGGGGTATAGTTGCTTATAGCAGTCTCTTATGATCGTTTGTATTTCTGTAGTGTTGTTTGTAACTTCTTTTTCATGTCTAATTTTATTGATTTGAGCCCTTTCACTCTTTTTCTTGATGAGTTTGGCTAAAGGTTTATCAATTATTTGATTTTTTCAAAGAACCAGCTTTTAGTTTCATTGATCTTTTCTATTATTTTCTTTGTCTCTATTTCATTTATTTCTGCTCTGATCTTTATGATTTATTTTTTCTTCCACTAACTTTGGGTTTTGTTCGTTCTTTTTTCTGTAGTTGCTTAAGATATAAGTTAGGTTGTTTAATAGAGATTTTTCTTGTTTCCTCTGGTAAGATTGTTTTGCTCTAAACTTCCCTCTTAGAATGCCTCTTGCTGTATCTCATAGGTTTGGAATATCATGTTTTCATTTTCATTTGTCTCTAAATATTTTTTTTTACTTCCTCACTGATCTATTAGTTGTTTAGTAGCATATTGCTTAGCTTCCATGAGTTTGTATTTCTTCCACTTTTTTTCTTGTAATTTGTTTCTGATCTGTATCATTGTGGCCCAAAAAGATACTTGATATGATTTCAATTTTCACAAATTTACCAAGGCTTGAATTGTGACCCAGCATGTGATCTATCCTGGAGAATGTTCCATGTGCACTTGAGAAGAACGTGTATTCTGATGTTTTGAATGGAGTGTTCTATAAAAGTCACTTAACTCCATCTGGTCTAATGTATCTTTTAAGGCCTGTATCTTCTTATCAATTTTTTGATCTGGATGATCTGTTCATTGTGGCTAGGTCTTGTCATTAATGATCCAAGATGTCAGCTGCCAGCAGCAACAATGTTCATGAAGCTGAATATTCCCAAGTATTTCTGCCAGCAATGTGTGTGTCCTCTGGCCCCTACCTACTCCAAAGACTCTCCAAGACCAGCAGGTAGGTCTGGTCCAGTTTCCTGTCAAATGACTCCTTTTTTCCTTGGTACCAGTAACTGGAAATTACACTAGGGGGAGTAAGCAGGTTAGAGGATGTAGAAAAACAGGTAAGTGATCTAGAAGGTAGGATAGTGGAAATCACCCAATTAGAATAGCAAAAAGAAAAAAGAATTTTTAAAAAATGAGGATCTTTTAAGGGACCTCTGAGATAACATCAAACATACCAACATTTGCATTATAAGGAGCACATAAGGAGACAAGATAGACATAGGAACAGGAAATCTATTTGAAGACATAGTGGCTAAAATCTTCCCTAACCTGGGGAAGAAAACAGACATCCAAATCCAGGAAGCATGAAAAGTCCCAAACAAGATAACCCCCAGGAAACCTGCACCAGATCACATTATAGTTAAAATGTCAGAAGTAAAGTACACAGAGAATTGTGAAAGCAGCAAGAGGAAAAAAAAAAAAAAAAACCTAATTACATACAAGGGAACTATCTGCTGATTTTTCAGGAGAAATACTACATGCAACAAGGGACTGGCAGCATGTGTTGAAAGTACTGAAAGGAAAAAACTTACCATGAAGAATACTTTACCTGGCAAAGTTATCTGTCAGAATTAAAGGGGAGATAAAGAGTTTCACAGATAAGCAAAAGCTAAAGGATTTCGTCACCAAGTTGGCCTTACAAAATAAGGTTAAAGGTAGTTTTTAAATGGAAAAGAAGACAGTATAACATTAAAAAAAAAAGTTATGAAAGAATAAAAATCACACTGCTAAAGTCAAACATAGAGTAAAGGTGGTGAATCAACCAACTATAAAGGTAATACAAAGATTTAAAGACAAATGTAGTAAAAACATGTATATCTACAAAAAGTAGTTAAGCAATACACCAAATATAAGGATGTAAAATATGACATCAAAACAAAACATGGCAGAGGGGGTAAAAATTTAGTGCTTTCAGAATGCACTTTAACTTAAAAAATCATCGTATTAAAATAGATTTCTGTATACATAGCTTGTTATATATGAACCTCATGGTGAACACAAACACCACAGATACACAAAATATAAGAGAAATGAATACAGATGTAATGCTAAAGAAGTTATCAAACCACAAGGGAACAGAACAAAAGAACAAAGGAACAAAGAACTATAAAAACAAAGAGAAAATAATCAAGAAAATTGCAATTAGTACATACTTGTCAATGATCACTTTAAATGTAAGTAGACTAAATGCTCCAATTAAAAGACACAGAGTGGCTGAATGGATTAAAAAGACCTCCCTTATTCTGCCTATGAGAGAATCACTTCAGATCTAAAGACACACACAGACTAAAGTGAGGAGATGGAAAGAGGTATTCCATTTAAATAGAAATGAAAAAAAAAAAAAAGCTGGGGTAGCAATACTTGTTATAATAGACATAAAAGAAAGACTGAAAACAAAGACTGCAACAAGGAACAAAGAAAGGCATTACATAATGTTAAACAAGAGGATATAACACTTGTATATATCCATGTACTCAACACAGGAGCACCTAAATATATAAAACAAATTTTATCAGATGTAAATGGAGATATTGACTGTACTAAAGTGATAGTAGGGGGCTTTAATACCCCACTTTCATGAATGGATAGACCACTGGATAGAAAACTAATCTAGAAACATTGGCCTTAAACATTAGACCAGACTGACTTAATAGATCTTTGTATACAAAATGTTCTACCCCCCAAACAGCACATTCTTTCTAAGTGCACAATGGAACATTCTCCAGGATATTATGTTACACCACAAAGCAATTCCAAATAAATTTGATTCCAAATAAATTTGAAATCACATCAAGTATTTTTCCAAGCACAATAGCATGAAACTAGAAATCACCTACCAGAAGAAAACTGGAAAAAAAACAACACATGGAGTTAAACAATATGCTACTAAACAACTGATGAGTCAATGAAGAAAACAAAGAGGATATCAGAAAATATCTTGAGAAAAATGAAAATGGAAGCACAGTCTTCCAAAATCTAAGGGATGTAGCAAGAGAAGGTCTCAGAGGAAAGTTTATAGTGATACAGGCCTGTCTCAAGAAATAAATAATGCTGGAGTTTCCTTGTATCACAGCAGGTTAAGGATCCAGTGTTGTCACTGTTGTAGCACAGGTTCAATCTCTGGACCAGGAACTTCCACATGCCATGAGTGCGGCCAAAAAATATTTTAAAATTTTAAGTAAATAATTTTACCTTATACCTAAACCAACTAGAAATAGAAGAACAAGACCAAAGTTACTAGAAGGAAAGAAATAGTAAAGATCAGAGAGTCAATAAATGAGATAGAGCCTAAAAAGTAAAATGATAGAAAAGATTAATGAAAGTGAAAGCTGGTTAGTTGACAAGGTAAACGCGATTGATAAACCTAAAGCCTAGACTTATAAATAAAAAAAGAAAGAGGGCCCAAATAAATAAAATCAGAAATGAAAGAGAAGTTACAACTGAAATACAAAGGATCATAAGATACTACTATGAATAATTACATGCCAACTAATTGGAACACCTGGAAGAAATAGATAAATTCTAGAAACATAGAGTCTTCCCATACTGAATCAGGAAGAAACAGAAAATCTGATCAGACCGATCACTAGTAATGAAATTGAATCAGTAAAAAAATTAAAAACAAAAAACTCCCAGCAAACAAAAGTTTAGGACTAGATGGTTTCACAGATGAATTTTACCAAACATTTAAAGCAGTTAATGTCTCTTTCTCAAACTATCTGAAAAAATTGAAAAGGACACACTTCCAGATTCATTTTACCAGTGTTACACTGGTACCAACCCAGTTAGACATTACAAAGAAAGAAAATTATAGGCCAGTATCCCTGATAAACCTTTATGCAATTATCCTTGACAAACATTAGCAATCCAAATTCAAGAATACATTCAAAGGATAATACATCAGTATCAAGTGGGAATTATTTTGAGATGCAAGGATGTTTCAGTATTCACAAATCAGTCAACATGATACACTACATTAAGAAAAAAAGTATAAGAATACCTGCTGTGGCACAGCAGGTGAAGGATCTAGCATTGTTTCTGTGGCAACAAGGGTTTGATCCCCTGGCCCAGTGCAGTGAGTTAGGATTCAGCATTACTGTCACTGTGGCATAGGTCACAGCTGCAACTCAGATTCGATCCCTAGCCTGGGAACTCCTGGGAACTCCATGGATACAGCCAAAAAAGAAAAAAAAAAGTATAAAAACCATATGATCAGTCATCTCAATAGATGCAGGTGCGAAGTAGGTGGAGAGGGAATATACCTCAACCTGATAAAGTCCATATATGACAGATTTACAGCCAAAACCATAATAAATGGTGAAAAGCTGAAAGCATTTCATCTAATGTCAGGAACAAAACACAGATATCCACTGTCATCACTTTTATTCGACATAATATTGAAAGTCCTAGTCAGAGCAGTCACAGGAAGAGAGATAAATGTATCCAGGTTGGAAAAAAAGAAGCAAGATTATCTCTATGTGCAGATGATATGATTACACATAGAAAAAACCCTTAAGATTCAAAAAAAAAATTAGAACTAATAAATTCAGTAAAGTAACATGATAAAAAGTCACACAGAAATCAGTTTCATGTTTATGTGCTAACAATGAACAATCTAAAAGGAAATTTTAAAAAATCCCATTTATAATAGCATCAAAAAGGAAAAAAATGAAATAACTTGGAATTAACTTCATCAAGGAGATAACGGACTTGTATTATGTAAACTACAAAGCACTGCTGAAAAAAATTAAATCATAAATTAATTGAAAGACATCCATCCTTGACAGAAATCTGTAAACCAGCTATAATGCAAAAATAAATAAATAAATAAAAAAAGACATCCATCCTCATAGATTGGGAGACTTAATATTGTTAAAATTTCATTATTATCCAAAGCAGTTTATAGATTCATTGCAATCCCTGTTCAAATACTCATGGTTTTTTTTTTTTTTCAGAAATACAAAACTCATACTGAAATTCACATGGAATCTCAAGGGACCTGAAAGAGTAAAAATAATCTTTCAAAAAACAAAGTTGGATGATTTAACCACCTAATTTCAAAACTTACTACAAAGCTATAGTAATCAAAACAATGTGGTATTGGCATAAAGATGGATATATATATATATTATATTGGTATATATATATATATTATATACCAATGGAATAGAATAGAGAACTCAGATATAAACTCTCACAGTTATGGTCAAGTGATATTTGACAAGCTCGCCAAGACAATTCACTTGGTAAAAGATAGACTTTTCAATAAATGGTGCTAAGAAAACCCAATATCCTCACATTAAAGAATAAAGTTGGACCTCACACCGCATATAAAAATGAGCTTAAAACTGTCAAAGACCTAACTGTGAAAGCTAAAACTCTTAGAAGAAAACATAGGACAAAAGTTTTCTAGCATTGAATTTAGCAGTGCTTTTATATATAGAACACTAAAGGCACAGGCAACAAAAGAAATATAATAAACAAATTGGATTTCCTGCAAATTAAAAACTTCTGTGCTCAAAGGACACTATCAACAGAGTAAAAAGGCAGTCCACAGAATTGAATAAAATACTTAGAAATCATATTTGTAATAGATAATTCATATTCAGAATATAAAGAGCACACCTAAAACTTCACAACAAAAACAAACAACCCAATTCAAAAATGGCCAAAGGACTTTCACAGACATTTCTTCAGAGAATATGGTATGTGTGTATATATATTATATATATGTATGTGTTCGTATATGTATGTACAAGCCAATAAGCACATTGAAAAAATGCTGAACATCACTAAGCATTAGAGAAATGCAAATAAAAAGCACAGTGAGATATCACACATTATTAGGATGATTACACACATTAGGATGGTTAATATCACAAAAACAAAATAATAAATGTTGATGAGGATGTGGAGAAACTGGAACCCTTGTGCACTGCTGGTGGAAATGTAAAATGGTACAGGAAAACAGTGCGGTGATTCTTAAGAAAATTAAAAATAGATTTACAATATTATCCAGTGATTCCATCTATGGAATATACCCCAAATAATTAAAAGGTCTTGAAATTATCTGTGTACATCTATGTCCATAACAGCATTAACAGTATCTAAAATGTGGAAGAAATCAAATTGTCCATTGACATATTAATAAACAAAATGTGGCATATACATACAGTGGAAATTATTCAGGTTAAAGGAAGAAAAGGAAATTCTGATACATGCTTCAATATAGATGAACCTTGAGGATATGATGCTCAGTGAAATAAGTTGGTCACATACTGTACGTTTCCACCTACATGAGGTACCTAGAGTATTCAGAATCAGAAACACAGTGAATGGTGGTTGCCAGAGCCTGGGGAGAGGGTGAATGAGGGGTTACTGTTTAATGAGTACAGAGTTCAGTTTTTCAAGATGAAAAGAGTTATGGATTCTGGAGACAGAACATGATGATGCTTCTACAGTGTGAATGTACTTAATACTACTGAACTGTAACAACTTAAAAATTGTTAAGATGATAAATTTTATTTTACATGTATTTTACCACAGTAAAAAAGGTGGGACAACAGATGGAGTATACATTTTCCCAACTCTCATTTATACTTTATCATATTGCTCTGTTAAATTTTGTCAAATTTGGGTTCCTGTTGTGGCTCAGTGGAAATGAATCTGACTGATATCATTGGGGATGCAGGTTCGATCCCTGGCCTTGCTCAATGGGTTAAGGATAGGGTGTTGCTGTGAGCTGTGGTATAGGTCACACACATGGCTTGGATCTGGCACTGCTGTGACTGGTGTAGGCCAGCGGCTGCAGCTCTGATTCAGCCTCTTGCCTGGGAACCGCCATATGCTGTGGGTACGGCCCTAAAAAGAAAAAAAAAAAAGATTGTCAAATTTGATTGGCCATTTTGTCATATTCTTTGTTAATGGGAAAATATCTGCTTATGCCCTTAAGAATATGTAATGTTATTTTCACCGGAATCCTAGTTCTCAGAGCTCACTCAATTTGCAGTGTAGTGTCCCACTCCCAGAACATGTCCAGATGTATTAGGGCTTCCCAGTTACTACCTGTTCTTGCCCTTTCTGAGTGCCCTTGCATACAGCAAGCCTAAAAGCCATTGACCTGCGTGACTATGGACTGGAGTCCCTTCTACTTTGATGTTCTAATTCTTCCTTCCACATCTGGTGATTACTGAACATCAGTTCATTCCCCAAATAGTGAATTTAGTCAGCAATGAGGAAAGGCCAATTCAGATGCTCTTGAGAGGTATATCAAAGATTGAAGTGGAAACAAAAACCTTTAAGTCATAATTAAAAGAATTTAAATTTGCTGAACATTGAACACCAATTAGTTGCTTTTTTTCCTCAAGCCTCTTATTTTCTCTTCTGTTTCACAACCAAAGAAACTAAGACTCCAGTTATTGGTGGATATTACCAACAGATCAGCTCTCACTTAAAATTCTATTATTTGTACCTTTATTTCAGTTAATTATAAGAAGAAAGTATCCGTATTATACACTTCTGAATTCTTCTCAGTACTGAGCATAGTGCCTAATATATACTGTTTTATTTTAATAAATATTGAAATAAAGGAACCAAGTATCCTAGTCAAGACACACGTACCATGTCCTGACTATTTTTCTGTGTTTAAGTACAGATTATCTAATTTACAAAATCCCCTTAGCAGGGCCAAAGATTTCCTGGGCCACCTTCTTATTTTTCTTTCTACCACAGGGGAAAAAAATGACAATAAGATAAACTGTTATGGCTCTTTTCTGTAGGTAACTGGGTATTTGTGGTACTTAAATGGCCATTTTTCTTTTTCTCCAGTTCTAATTTTTATGCATTTTATTGTAGTTTCGAATCTGCAAGAGAGAAATGCTTTGTGTTCTTTCTTTAATCTGCTTTTCAGTTTGATCAGTTTCTCAAACACCTGGAGGACTAATATGGACCACCCAGAGGAACACTATCTGAAACCTACCAGCAGCTCATGAGAGTGTGAGATCAATGGTTGACACTGTAGTCCGGAGTTATGAATCCATATCTGCCATTACCTGGCTGTAACGTTGAACAGGTCACCTAACCTCCTTATACCTTTCTTTTCTAGGAGTATCATGAAGCTCAAAGGAAATAATATATTTTCAAAACTTTGTACTTTGAAAAATATAAATGTAACAAAAGTATAAAGCATCGTTACAAACAAACTTTTACAAAGCTGAGCCTTGCATATTAAACGAAATCTTATGGGTCCTTGTGACCACCCACATTGCCATATGGGAAAGAAAGGAGAAGTTCTTTGTTTTGTTTTATTTTCTTGTTGCATTCTTTGGCAAAAGAAATAACTTGTCTAGCTGCTAGAACCATCATAGAAGCAACAATAGTAGCTGCAGCCTACATTTTGCAGTCGACTATCCATATCTATAAAATATCTCATACCTCCAGTGACCAGTAGTTAAGTTCTCATATTAAAAATCCATGTGCTTGGTTCTCCCCTACTTAACTCAGATTGTGTGCTAAGCCTATGGGACAGCAGATCTGAGTATTTAAATAAATAAAATGGTGAAGCAGAACTTAAAGAACAAATGCCACCTTCCCCTCAAATAAAAACACCTGATGGTTAGTATATTAACCATTGAATTCTTACAGGAAGTCTCCCTAGGTGATTAATTTTGTGGATATTGCTGTATCTGAAATAACAGGTTTCTTGGGCTGAACTCTTTGGATTGCAAATGATGGGAACTTGACTCAAAATAGCTGAAGCCAAAAAGGGAATTTTCTAACTTGCTTATAAAGTCCAGAACTAATTTTGGCATTGGCTTATTCCTCTGATATAAATACTACCTCGTAATTAATTTCAAGCAACCAATGTGGTATTACCAAATGTAGAGTAGGGAAGAAATGTCCACAATTCACAATCCAACCCCAGCACACCTCTGCTTATACACTAGGCAGGTGCTGTGTGCCAAAGCTATAGAGTCAGACAGAACACTGGTCCCTCTCCTGACACAGGGGATGAGACAGGAAGAGGTCTCTTTGCAGTTATTACGACATTCAGTAAGAGCTTGCCAGATGCTAGGCAATCAGTTCCATTCTAATTGTTATTGTAGCCTAGACTCTGCTTGCGTTTAAACATCTATATTATAATTTGTTTAGTGTTTGATTTTTGAGCAAGTTACTTAACCTTTCTGTATCTCAATTCCTTCATCTATAGAAAGGGGATAGTAATATCAGCCTCATAAAACTGATTTGCGGATGAAATAAATTGATACATATAAAGTATTTAGAATAATTTCTCACTTATGAGGAGTACTTACCAAGGATTCACTGTTCATAATTATTTTTGTCACTTTCTAGTCCTAATAAAAGCCCTTTGATAAATGTGTATTATTATCTCCAGTGAAGAAACTGAGAGGTAAGGGGCTTGCCCAAAGATAAATAAAATAAGTTAAGGTGACATTTGACCCTTAGTCTGTATAATTCCAAGTTTCATACTGTTTTTTTCTTTGTAGGGCTGCACCTGCAGTATATGGAAGTTCCCAGGCCAGGGGTTGAATCAGAGCTATAGCTGCCAGCCTTCACCACATCCACAGCAAGGCCAGATCCGAGCCCCTTCTATGACCTACACCATAGCTCACGGCAACACCAGATCCATAACTCATTGAGCAAGGCCTGGGATTGGACTCGCGTCCTTATGATACTAATTGAGTTCGTTACTGCTGAGCCACAACAGGAACTCCCCCAAGTTTCGTTCTTGTTCTACGTACTGCACTAATAACAACAACACCATTTATCGTATGCCCATTCTGAACCAGGAGCTTTAGATATATTTTCTAATGTATTATTCACAATAGTATAATGGATCAGGGCTTTCTATTTCCACTTTACAGATAGAAAACCGAAGGTCAGAGGGTTATTTAATTTTTAAGGCTTACAGTCAGCTGGGATTTGAGGCAGGTCTGCTAGGTTCATAGGCATGTATTCTTAATTGCTAAATGACCTCTAACTATTTTTACAGATATTTTTCTTCTTTTTACACTGAGACAAGATGTGGATCATGGGTAATGTGGAAAATTACACATTAATTTTGAGGATCTGTGGACTGAGTTTTTTTAGCACTCCCTCAAAACTTGCACCGGAAGCAAGTGCTTCACTCTCCTCACCCTTTTCACAGCCCTGAGTATCTGCTTCCCACTAAACTGCAAGGTTCAGGGTAGGGACTATGCCTGCTTCTGTTCCCTGCTACATCCACTGTGTGCAGCAGAGTGATTGGCATAGAAAAAGCCACATATGAAATTTGTTGAATGATTAGAACAAATGTTCAAATATATCATCTTATGTCATCATTATGGTAACATTGTGTTTGGGTATTCTCTCAGGTTTATAGATGAAGAAACTGATGGTTAAAGATGTTAAATAAGCTGGCCAAGATAGATACACAGTTAATTAGTATTAAGAAAAACTAGAATTGGAATCTAAGCCTCTGACTTTAGTTCCAGGGTTCTATGTTCAGCAGACTCTACCCTGAGGTACCTTCAAATAAAGGCTAATGGACATTTATCAGGGCTGTTGCAGGAAGACACTTATCAGCGCTGGATTACATAGGACGCTGGATTTGTTGGTTTACCAATTCAAATAATATTCTATAATTCTATGAAGATTATTTTATAATACAGCTCATGGGCTTTGACATATAACAGAACTTGGTAACATCAGCATATTCATCTGCAAGGTAGGAATAAAAATACAGATCAAACCAACTTATTTTGAGCATTAAATGAGATGGTATATTGTCAGTTCCCTATAACAGCATTTACCATATAGGAGATATTGTGTTATTATTTTTAATAATAATGAAATTAAACAACATAGGTGAAAGAAGAACCCTGGAGTTTGAAAGTGAAGTAACTTCTCCTTCCCTCTGCTTCCAAAGAAAGTGCAAGCTCTCTCCCACTGTCACTTCTCTGCTTTCCTTCCTGATGGTAGGCAGGTCACTCAATCCTGTTTTGAAGTTGAAAGACTTGGGCTCTGAAAGTGACAGAAATAAAACTAGAAACAAGACGTCCCAATTTTCACCTGACACTTCTACCTCACTTTTTAAAACGGAATTAATTTCTAGTAGCCACGCCTTTCCTGGCCCTTCTCTTCTAGTTAGCCAGGTGACCTGATACTTGAGAGGAACAGGGAGGAGACTCTGTCTTATAGAGAAGGTCTCTCCAGTAAAAGCAGCATTATCAGTAAAACATCTCCACAGGGGGAAGAGGGAGAAGAAGAATGTTTTATCTCCTGACAGGTAAGTGAGACTGTGTTTCACAGGAGAGGGTATGGTTTCAATCAGCTGAGGTTGCATGTGGGGGCCTCCTGGCTCCTCTCCTTCACCTTTTCTTATGCCAGAATCTTACTCCAAAAAAAGCTGAACTAGGCCACTGATAGAATTATATCCAGTGCAATACTTGCCCCTGGGGTCAACTTCATAACCTCAAGAATGGTGTGGGTCTCATAGCACACACCCAATAAGCACATGTTGAGTGACTGATAAAACCTAAGTGTATAATGGACAACTTTACACACATGCTCACAAATTTACAGGCCTCTGGTATGAGGCATCTGCCTTCAGACACTTTCTCCTTTGAATTCCCTTTCATGGTTTTTCTTTCACTTTCTCAGTTCATTTTTTCCCCTCTTGCCTTTACATACACTAGCACATACACACGCACACGCACACACACATACACACTTCAAGATCAAAAAGTTGTGAAAGTATAATAGATCAATTTTATTTATACCAAAAGCAAACTGAGGATTGTCAGTATAACATACCACACCAAAATGTCCTGTTCTGCTGCTAGTTCAGTTTTCATAAAAATGATAGCAAGGCCTAACTGAGTTTGCTCCATTATCTAGACAATTTAATATTCTCTATCTTTTAGATTAGTTGGTGAGGCGTGATAGCTATTCAGACTGAAGTGAAGCACACAGAGGATCAGATTCTGAGACCAGAAGGCAAAACAGAGGGGGAAATGGGCATGAACATGTATTGACAAGGAGTGACGAGAGAGACTAAGGGCAGAAAGGGGCAGAGGCAGCATAGAGAGAGGGTAGGATATGTAAAGTATTTACCTAGCTGCCGCTTCTGAACACAGTGTGATCTGATGGACAAGGCAAGACCATGTATTTTATGTCATAGTAAACACAAGTACCCCAGTAGCCAACCAAAGGAATCCAGTGTGTACAACATGGAGGAGTCCAGATCGGTAGCAACTTAGAGATCTGCTAGTGGATAAGTAACTGTGCTCTAAGCCACAGAGACTGCCAGTTGATGCAGAGCTGAGTGGAAAGAACAAGGCATGCCCCCCCAAACATGGCAGGAAGTACAGTGTAGTTGATTATGAAAGTGGCTCTTTTGCAGTGTAAACTTTGCAGTTCATCCCATCAGGAGGTCAAATCTATTCTCCATCAGTTGATTCTCTACACATTTGACAATTTGACTTATTTTATCCAATATGTTGCAAGCAGATGCTTGAAAAGAACTTGCTCACGGGACTTGCCTTCTCTCTTGCTGTTTTCCAAACCCCAGTCCCTGTTGCGATTCCTAGGCTAACCTATTGAATGATGAGAGATATATGTCCCTGTCACCTTATCACCCAAGCCAGCATCCTCTGCCAACCATCCATAGCAGAATCATCTAGCTGACCAGCAGCTGTCTGCAACACATGAACGATCCTGGCCCAGGACTGGTGGAAGAACCACCCAGCCAAGTCAAGTCCAAATTGCCAACACACAGACTTAAGTGCTTAAGTAATGGTTATTGTTTTCAGCCAGTAAGTTTGTGAGTTGTTTGTTTTGCAATACATGAAAAATAACAGATATACAAGGGTATCAGGTGAGTCACTAGTCCAGGGATTTGGGAACAAGAATTCAGCAAATGGAGGAACTCAATTTTGGGAACAAACCAGGAGGCCAGTAATAAGAACTTGAGTAAAAAGGAGGACAAGGTCTTAGGAACAGAAGCAAATTGTCAGATCACAATTGGGCTGGGCGGCCTTAAATGTGAACATGTTTTAACATCATAATGTAGACTAAAATTTGCTAAGTGCCTCTAGAGTCAAGTCAGGATTATTACTAGGAACCTTGATTTTAAAATTTTCCTACTCATTCTTTTGAGCGTATTATACACAGGAGCCATTCCAAATCCTTCCTAAGCTCTTCATTTCCCAACCATTCTTTTACTCTCTCATCTGATGACCTTGTCTCCCATGCCATAAAGAAAATAGAAGCAACCAAATGAGAACTGATTCATTGTTCTTCCACAAAAGCTACAGACTTAACCATCTTCATCTGGATATGCCTCCATCTCCCCAACATGATGGAAGCAGTGTCCTCTTCATGCCTGAGGTTATCCTCCTACTCATGCTCTAATATCCACCTAGAAGATTTCTATCACTGTTTCCTATCTTCTGTATCTTCCCTCTCATACCTTTCATGCAATTTTTTCCCATCAGAATGGAACTATTCCATTAATTTCCATTAAAAAACCCTCTCTTTTCCCATTTTGTTCTTATGACCACCCTATTTCTTTCATCCTCTTTACTTTACAACTTAGGGAAAAGATAATACACACTTACTGCTCCTATGTGTTCCCCTCATTTAGCTTATAACTTTGTTTAGTTTTTTTGTTCTTGCCCTCAACACTTCCTACAATTATTATCATTCAAAGCTGGAGACCAAACTTCTGAAGTATCCAATGACATTACCTTGTTCTTCCTGATTACATGTGAAGAGTTGTGATATCTGTCAGACATCCAATTTCCTCTTATTATATTATCCTGGAAGTGATCTACAACGTCTCCAAGGTATAGGATATCCACTCGGTTAATTATTTATTTGGAATTATCATCCTTATTTTAAGAATTGAAAGGGACAGTCTACAAGGCTAGAGATGGATTCTGGTTAATGAGCAGTCTGTGTGATATTGAAGATCTTTAGTCTGGGATGTCATAGCCAGAGGTCACCTTCTGTAAGGAAGGCCATATCGGTACCATTAATCCATAAATAATCAATGGGTCTGAAGTCTAGGAGATCCATATAGGTGGGAGAAGACAGAGAAAGATGCAGTCTAAGTTTTGTGTCTGGGAGTTAATCATATCTAGACGGGTCATGCAATAGACTTGCACTGGAACATGGAAGCTAAGTTGCAAACACTCATGCACAATTTTACTTGCCATTATGATGATGTCACCCTGTCCTCCTGTTTACTCAAGTTCATGTCACTGGCCTCCTGATTTATTCTAGAAAAAACTAACTTGCAACCAAACCTTGCATCAAGAGAGAAATTAAAATGGAGGGGTTGTTTTTTGTTTGTATCCAGCGTCTGTAGTTCAGGAAAATATGTATGTGGGGAATGGGACTGGCCACCTAGTGCTAATAGACTGTATCCAGAAACATATTCCTAAATGCTAAAAGAAGCACTCACAAAAAGCAAATAGACAAAACCCTTTAAAAGCTATTAAAATGGGGGAAATTCCAGAAATAGGCAAAACTAAAAGTAAACAAGTTAAATTAGTAAATGTAATGTAGTAAGTACTGTTACCTAATTTAAAAAAGTCTGTCCAATTGAACAATGAAGCAAAACTTGCATTTCTACTAAATACAAGGCACACAACTAAAATTTAAGTTGCTGAAAACTGTTGATAGTCAAAGACTATGCAAATATATACTAGTTAGGTTAAAACAAGATGGTCTAATTTTAACACAAGATTAAATTCAAGTTAAAAAATTAGAAAATAAGGAGTACTTTATAATGCTAAATGTTCTGTGAACAATAAAACAGTTATAGCACATAATTTCACATCAGTATCTTAAAACAGAAACTATAGCAGATAAAAAGAAAGAATTGGTAGAAACAAACCAGTGAAGAGACTTTAGCCCATCCATGTAATTCTCTCACCATGACAGATTAAGAGCCCATAAAACACTTCCCAAAATTAACCAAATATTATGCTACAAAGAAAACTTCAAAAATCCCTAAGTGGCTAATTTACAGATTATATTCTCTAAACACGATATAATAAAAATGGAAATTAACACCAAATCGGGACACAAAAATACCTTATTACTTGGAAATTAGAACTCAAATAATTCTTAAATAAAAGAGAAAACTCAAATACAGGTTACAAAGAATTAAAAAAAAAATCCCAAAAAACCTAGAAGCGTTTGCACTGTGATGCAGGAGAATAAGAATCTGATGCAGCAGCTCCAGTCTGATCCCCAACCCAGTGCAGCGGGTTAAAGGATCCAGCATTGCTGCAACTGCATCTTGGATTCAGTCCCTGGCCTGCAAACTTCCATGTGCCATGGTGTGGCCATTATATAAAATAACAACAACAACAGAAATTCCTAAAATGCTACATATGAGAACTATGGAATAGCAAGTAAAATAGGACTTATCAGAAAATTCATAATTTTAAACATTTATGTTAATATAGTAAAGAATAAAAATAAATATTTAACCTAGGACTTTGGAAAAGGAAAAACTGAGCTCTAGGAAGTAGCAGGAAGGAATTAATAGAGAAAAGGCAAAAATTTGTGAGCTAGATAACAAATGACAGATAAATAGAAGAGAAAAGAGAAAAATAAATTAAGGGAGTTCCCATCATGGGTCAGCAGAAATGAATCTGACTAGCATCCCTGAGGATACAGGTTCAATTTCTGGCCTTGTTCAGTGGGTTAAGGATCTGGTGTTGCTGTGAGCTGTGATGTAGGTCTCAGATGCAGCTCAGATTTGGTGTCGCTGTGGCTGTGGTGTAGGCCAGTGGCTACAGCTCTGATTTGACCTCTATCCTGGGAACTTCCATGTGCTGTGGGTGCAGCCCACCAAAAAAGAAATTCAAAGCTGACAACTGGGGGAAAAGCACAGTAGGTTCCACTAGCTAACAAACTGAAGAAAAACACACAAAGAAAGCACCAAAATCACAAAATAAGAAATTATTGTGAGGAAATCATCAAAGACTTAGAGGAAAATAAAAGATTATATATTATTTGCTTAGTGTTATATACACAAACTTTGAAACTTGATCAAAATGGATATTTAGAAAAATATAAATTATAAGATCTAACTCTAGAAGAAATAAAAAATGTAAACAATGTCTGTAGAAGAAATAAAAGTTGTCAGTAAGCTACCTCGTCAAAACATAGTCTAGATCCAGATGTTTTTATAAGGAACTTCTGCCAAATATTTTAGTTGCTAACTTCCTGAAGGTAGGAGATACATGCATTTTATTAAGTATTATGTTGATATCTATATGTAATATAACATAAAAGATTATCTAAGAAAAGGAAACTTGGAACTTCCCTGGGTGTGGGAAGTTCTAGCCATGGCAATTAGGAAAAAGAAATAAAAGGAATCCAAATTAGAAAAGAAGTAAAATTGTCACTCTTCGCAGATGACATGATACTATACACAGAAAATCCTAAATATGCAACCAGAAAACTATTAAAGCTCATCAGTGAATTTAGAAAAGTTGCAGGTTACAAAATTTATATACAGAAATCCCTTGCATTCCTATATGCTAATAATGAAAGATCAGAAAGAGAAATTAAGGAAACAATCCCATTTACCATTTCATCAAAAAGAAAATACCTAGTAATCTACTTAAAGAAGCAAAAGACCTATCTATACTCTGAAAACTGTTAAGATGCTGATGAAAGAAATCAAAGATGACATTAACAGAGGGAAAGATATACCATGTTCTTTGATTGGAAGAATCAACATTGTCAAAATGATGATACTACCCAAGGCAATCTACAGATTCAGTGAAATCCCTATCAAATTACCAGTAGCATTTTTCACAAAACTAGGAAAAAAATTTTTTTAGCTTTGTGTGGAAACACAAAAGACACTGAATAGCCAGAGCAGTTTTGAAAAAGAAAAACAGAACTGGAGGAATGAGGCTCCCAGACTTCAGACTATGCTACAAAGTTATAGTCATCAAAACTGAGGTACTGGCACAAAAAACAGAAATATTGATCAGTGGAACAGAATTGAAAGCCCAGAGATAAATCCCTGCAACTATGGTAAACTAATCCTGACAAAAGAGGCAAGAATATGCAATGAAGGAAATACAATCTCTTCAAAAAGTAGTGCTGGAAAAACAAGACAGCTGTAAAAGAATGAAATTAGAACATTCTCTAATAACATCCACAAAAATAAACTCAAATTGGACTAAAGGACTAAATGTAAGGCCAGATACTATAAAACTAGAGGAAAACATAGGCAGAACACTCTTTGACATAAATTGCAGCACTGTTTTTATCCTTTTCTTATAGAGTAATGAAAATAAAAACAAAAATAAGCTTATACGGCCTAATTAAACTTAAAAGTTTATGCACAGCAAAGGAAACCATAAAAAAATGAAAATACAGTCCACAAAATGGGAGAAAATCTTTGCAAACGAAGCAACAGACAAGGGGTTAACCTCCAAAATACACAAACAGCTCGTGTAGCTCTATGTCAAAGTAACAACCCAAACAAAAAATGGTCAACAGATCTAAATACACATTTCTCCAAAGAAGACACATAGATGGTGAAAAAGCACATCAAAAGATGATCAATATCACTAATTATTAGAGAAATGCAAATCAAAATTATGAGATATCACTTCACACCAATCAGAATGGCAGTCATCAAAAAATAAATCCTGGAAAGGATATGGAGTAAATCATCCACCACTGTGGGAATGTAGACTGGTGTCACCACTATAGGCAACAGTATGGAAGTTCCTTAAAAAACTATATATAGAAGTACCATATGAGTCAGCAGTCCCATTCCTGGGCATATATCCAGAGAGACCATAAATCAAAAAGATACATGCACCCCCAGTGTTCATTGCTGCAGTATTCACAATAGCCAAGATGTGGAAGCAACCTAAATGTCTATCAACAGAAGAATGGATAAAGAAGATGTGGTACATACGTACAATAGAATATTACTCAGCCATAAAAATGAAATAATACCATTTACTGCAACATGGATGGACCTTGAAATTACCATACTACATGAAATAAGTGAGACAGAAAAAGGCAGTTATCATACAACATCACTTATATGTGAAATCTAATAAAAATGATACAAAAGAACTTATTTATAAAACAAAAACATTTCAAAATTAAATTTAGGCTAATTGAAAAAGCAGCTGGTAGGGAGAGATAACACATCTCTGGGGGGATGGAATTAACCCATGCACACTGTTATAAATAAAAGAGATAACTAACAAAGACCTGCAGTATAGCAGAGGGAAGTCTACTCAGTATTCTGTAATAACCTGTATTGTAAAAAAAAAAAAAAAAGAATGGATATATGTGTATATGTATATGATTCACTGAAACTAATATAACCTTGTAAATCTACTATACTCTGATAACATTTTTTTAAATTAAGAAACTTCAGACCAGACTAATATATTGATATCAGCATAAGAATCCTAAATAAAATATTAACAAATATAATTCAGGTGTTAAAGGACTAATAGCTAAATGAGGTTAATTTAAGAAAGGCAAGGAAGGTTCCATTGGACGAAATCTAGTATAATTTACATCTAATGAGAAAAAATGTTAATAACATAATGGTAACATTTCTCTAATGTTTCCGATGTGTTACATGAGATATTAAACATTTTATTGAAAGAGAGGTTCTGTTAGACTATTTTGCACAACTGTAGGCTAAAGTAAATGTGAGCATGTTTGAAGATAGGTTAGGCTCAGCTTTGATGTTCATAGTTTAGGTATATTAAATGCATTTTTGTTCTAGGCTGTTTTCAACTTACAGTGGTTTTTTTGGGCATATGACTCCACTGTAAGAGGAAGACATGCAATAGGAAAGGAACATTGATGTGATTTGGGAAGGGAGCAGAAGCTTTAAAGGAATTGTTGACATTTGTTTTTCTGAAAGTTTGTACCTTTTTCTCAACCTCTCCCTATCTCCCCTACCCTGCCAGCCCCTGGTAACCACTCTTCTACTTGCTGTTTCTGTGAGTTCACTTTTTTACTTTTTAAGATTCCACATATAAGTGATACCATGTGGTATTTTTTTTTTCCACTGTCTATGTCATTTAGCATAATGTCTTCCAGGCTCATCCATGTTGTCTCAAATGATAGGGCTTCCTTCTATTTTAAGGCTGAATAATATTCCATTGTATATATCTCTACATATGTATAGAAATATAGATATATATATTTAATATATCTACATTAAATATATAATAATCTAGAGATGATTTAAAATATGTGGGAGGAGGTGCATAAGTTACATGCAAATACTATGCTATTTTATATAAGGGACTTGAGCATTTGCAGATTTTGTTATCCATGGTGGGGGAGGGGCGTTGTCCTGGAATCAATCTCCCTCAAATACCGTGGAAGAAGCTGTGTGTGTGTGTGTGTGTGAGAGAGAGAGAGAAATGGACACTTAGTCTGTTTTCACATCTTGGCTATTGTAAATAATGCTACAATGAACATGGAACTACAGTTTTCATTTCTTTTGAATATATACCCAGAAGTGAGATTGCTGGATTATATGGTAATTCTATTTTTAATTTCTTGAAGAATCTCCATACTACTTTCCATAGTGTTTGCACCAGTTTACATTCCTAAAAACAGTGCAAAAGTGTTCTCATTTTTTCTGCTTCCTTGCTAGCATTTATTAATCCAGTCTTTTTGATAATGGACATTCCAACAGGTGTGAGGTGATATCCCATTGTGCTTTTTTTTGTTCTTTGTCTTTTTTTTTTTTCCTAGGGCCGCACTCGCGGCATATGGAGGTTCCCAGGTTAGGGGTCTAATCAGAGCTGTAGCCGCCAGCCTACACCATAGCCACAGCAACGTGGGATCCGAGCCGCGTCTGCAACCTACACGGCAACGCCGGATCCCCAACCCATTGAGCAAGGCCAGGGATCGAACCCGCAACGTCATGGCTCCTAGTCGGATTCGTTAACCACTGAGTCACGACGGGAACTCCCCCACTGTGCTTTTGATTTGCATTTCTGTGAAGAGTGATGTTGAACACCTTTTCATATACCTGTTAGTCATTTGTATGTCTTTTGTGGAAAATGGAAAAATGTCTGTTTAGGTCATTTGCCCATTTTTAAATTGGGTTAATTGGGGGTTTGTGGTCATATTTGCTATTGAGTTATAAGAATTCCTTCTATATTTTGAATATTAACCCTATATTAGATATATGGCATTCCAATAATTCCATAAGTTATGTTTTTATTATTAATGTTATTTTTGCAAATACAGAATACTTATATCTGTCACTAGTAGAAAAAGGAGCTATAAAGGCAAGATTGTTCCTTAAGTGCCAGATGACAGTAAATGAATTTTATTCTATGGAAAATGAAGGAATGATTGGAACTTTTGAAATCATGTGATAATTGGGGAAATATCTGGCAGCAGATATCTTTTCCCATTCAGCAGGTTGCGTTTTCATTTTGCTGATGGTTTCCTTTGCTGTGAAGAAGCTTTTTAGTTTGATTTAGTTCCACTGTTTATTTTGACTTTTGTTGATAAATGTATTTCTTTTTAAGTCGAGTGATGGGTACATGTTTTCTTTATTGTGACATGTAGATATATGGTCACAAAGTATTTTTTAATTAAAAATAACATTTAATGACAAAATTAACTTCCTAGGAATTTATAAACTATTAGAGTTATGCATGGTCTTTCACAGGACTTAGATAAACCAAGAAATCCATATGGTAAACATTTGTGCATAGGACTAGATAGAATAATTAGATAGCAAATTTTATCATCAGTAGATAATCTCAAATCCTGACATATCATAGACATCCTGCAAATATTTGATGGGTGAATAGATGAATAAAAAGCAGGGAATGAAAATTCTTGAGCTAGGTAGGCCTTTAAAACTATAAGCTTTATTTTATTATGAATGAGAGATAGGGCTTTAAGATGATGGAATGCTTTGAAAATGTCCCCTGTGGTATATAGTCCAGTAAAAATACAGAATATTAAAGTGCTTATAATTGGAGAGAGTCATGGATGTAATGAAAATAACTCTTCAGTTAATCTGGCACCCTTGTAGCCCCCACATAGACATGGAGCTTAGTAATTTTATTCATGTAGCAGATTAATTTTAGAAGTACCTGTGGGAAAACTCAATCTTCATAAGAAAATAATAACATATTCTTAGAAATACAGCTGTCTTATGTAGCATTTAGTATTTTATATGTGTAAAATGCTGTTATATACTTTGTATCAATTATGAAATTTCTGTGATCATAGTTGTACTTCATAATTGAGGAAACCAAAAGTAGTCAGTGTACCTTGTCACATAACTAATTATAGAAATATTCAGCTGAGCCCACAGCCTGCATTGAAATAACAGAGTTAAGTACTCACAATTAAGTGATCTGTGGTTCAGAATACACCATATGTGATCTGTTTAAATTAATTTGAAGCATCAATGCCCAAATGATTCATTTAACAAAGGAAGTAAACTAGAGGAAATGTGTCTTTGGAATCTATTACTGTGTTATTCTTACAGCCATCCCACTTTTTTTTTCTCCTCAGGTTCCTCATGTTCCTTTACTGTTCTGGTTCCTGCCCACCATATGTCGTACTCTTCTAGAACCAGGCTTTCCTGGCCATACCGTAGGCATACAAACCCACTATTTCCTCCCATTCTTAACAAAACTTAACTATTTCCTCCCATTCTTAACAAAACTTTACCATTTCATGCTTAATCCCTCAGTGATCTGATAGCTAGCTAATTTGTATCCTCATTTTTGATAAAGTCATAATTTCTTGGACTTACAGTGGTGTGGTATATCATTTCTCCCAGGAATATTACCATTTTAACAAAGGATGGTCCATAATTAGGTACATTATGATAAGGATTGACAAACTCTTTTCCTTCTTGACCACTACTAAAATCCAGGATGCTCCCCAGCTTCCCTGAGGTGTACTTTCCTACCTCCCACATATATGATTCACATTCTAGATAATCTCTTTGAAACACTACAAATACTAGTATGTGCTAGAAGCAGCTATTCTTCTGTAGGGGAAGCACTTAATAGTTGACAGAGTGTTTATACTAACATTTTGGATTCTGGAAACTCTCATATTTGTATTATATATTTGCCTGAGGTGTCAAGGCATGAATGCTCATTTTAAGGGGTAGTCTTTCACATAACAGAAGTTACGATTCAAGGATGTAGGAATGTTCTCCCTGCTACACACACAGCTCTGTAATTGCCCTTCCCCTATAAAGCCTGAAATGTCACACCACTTGAAATTCATTCCTTTGGGCTGAAAGACACAAACAAATTTCTTGGTATTCACTGAAGAAGTAAAACCTTGTCAGTCATTAAAATCTAAGTACTCATTATTTGATTGTTTTCTCACAGATGCCGTAGCCAAGAAGTCTCCTAAGGGAATGAATATATTTAACTGAGGGACGTTGACCTGGCAAAGGCTGAGGTTAAGTTTCCTCCTTAGAGCATTGCCAGCGAGTCCACTCTAGGAAAAGCACTAAGCAGGGAGATTCAAGACTAACAGAGGAATCAGGAGACAGTCTGCTATCTTGAAAGGCTACCCGAGGAAGAGATGTACTGCTGAATAGCCTAATGGAATAGTCTCAAAGTCTCATGTTATCTGCTTTACTGTTAAACCCAACACATTCCTGTTCACCAGCTCAACACTTCCTAGGAGTTTAGTAAAAAGGAGATTATCTTTTAGGAAAAAAGAGACTATCAATAGTTTCAAGTGGTCAAACCACAGCCCAAAGAAATTAGTTTTTACATGAGTGAAGCGATATAAAAGCAAGTTTTAATACCGAGAGAGGACAAATAATAAGGTGTAAAAAGTGACCCTGGTATATAGTTCATTTCAGAGTTTTTCATTCTGCCAGTTAGCTATTTATTGAGCAAGAACTGGTAGAAGTTTCCAGGCCAGGTAGTGAGGGGATTCCAGAGATGAATAAGACATGAATATCTGATAAGGCATGAATGTCAGTAAATGATAGAGACAATGGACTGCACCAATTCTTAGGAAAGAGAATTCTTTGGGGGCACATGTGTTCACTGGGGGAGTAGACATTTGAGTACAACTTCAAAATGCTTGAAATTATGCTAAGAGGAGGCAGGAAGGCAGACTGGAAAAGGGAAGTAATCAAGCAAAGGCGGTGAGGTAGTGGAGCACAGGCTGTCTGTAGGAGGCAGAGTAAGCTGTGGTAAAGAGGTAATGGTGTGGTTTCTAAGATGCTGTGGAGTCTGAATCTACTGCATAGGTCAAAATCTCCCTCTCCCATTGGTGATCTTGAGCAAGGTACACAGCTTCTTTGTGCTTCAATTTTATCGTCTGAATAGGAGATAATAACAGTACCTACCTCATAGGAATACTGTGGGAATAAAAGAAAAAAAATGCATGTAAAATGCTCAGTACAGTGATGATACATCCATTTTATAATTTTATTTATTATTTTAATGTTATTTTTGCTGGTACAGAATTTCTATACCTGTTATCAGTAGGAAATGGAGCTATAAAGGCAAGATGGTTCCTTAAATGCCAGGTGAAAATATTTAAATTTTATTCCGTGGGAAATTGAGGGAGTGATTGGAGCTTTTGGAAGCATGTCATAATTGGGGACATTTATCCTGGCAGCAAAGTGCTGGGTGTGTTGTAAGTGCTGGATGGAAAGGGATCTTAGAGACTAAAGGAAAAGAGATTGAATAGAAGCAGTGGCTGCAGCTGACACATGACATAATACTGAGCTAGGAAATGACAGCAGAAGTAATAAGGACATTGTAGATTTGAGGGACATTGTGAAAGAAGGAAGGAGAGAATGTGATGTCTGTTTGGATCTAGAAAGGAAACCAAAGTTATATCTGATATTTTGAACGTCAGTGACCACAATTAATATGATGCCATAATAAAAAGCAGAAAATCAAGATAAAAAATTAGGGAAGACAGAGGGAATAAATTAGTAGAAAAACTGGATTTAAGTGAAATGTACTATAGGCAGCTGAAGATACAGAATGAGAATTCAGGAGGGAGAGTGGTCTGGAAATGTGCTGAGTTCCAAGTAATGATAGAGAGTAGATTGACAGATGGCTTCTCTGCACAGCAAGGTAGGAGCCTTCGCTGATGTCTCAACCTTGGGGATTATATAGATTTGGGCTTTGGAAAAACATCATTATTTATATCTCTTTACTGTGATTATGCTGTTATAGAACTATTAGTAATGAGGCATAAATTCATCTTTTTCACTCATCCTTTCGTGCATTTGTTCATTTGTGAATATTTTTAAGGTTTCCAATGCTAAATACTTGATAAATAGTGAAATCCATGACAATACCCATACGTGCTTATCTGACAGTCCTACAGACTGTTGTCATCTTTGGGGTGAGCACTGCATGGAGAGGTCTGACATCACTGGGTCCCATACCACCTTGGTCTTGCACATTCAGGCTATAACTTTGGAAAAATCTGAAAGCCCTTTTAAAGAATTTCTTTTCTTTATGACCGAGCACTTTCATTCAGCATTTACCAAAAGTGTTTTGACTCCATTCCATTTTGTGTAATCAACAGCAGATTTGGAGTGTGAGGGGAACAAATTGCCGCTAAGAGTTCTATCTTGGCAGTGCATTTGCCACAACTCACTCAGACTCACTTTGGCTGGAGTAGCTCCTTTGTGGGACAGTGCCTTTCCATTTTAACACTATGAATTGAGGTTCTAAGTAGCATAAAATCATCAACTATACACTGTTAACTCACTTCTTTAAAACATAACAAAACCCTACACTAATTGTCCTAAGTGCCTAAGCCACACTGAGGCAAAGAGCACTTTGTACCCTTTCCCACCTCCCAAGACCTAACCCCCCATCCTTTCTCCACCATCTCCATGGCAACCTCTAAAACAAGCCGTTACAATCCTGACATGGCACCAGGCTGACACCTTGGGCTGGGATTTAATTTTGAGTTATGACCGTGTTAGGAAAACATATGATGTGGCCGTTTGCTTACAGAAGAGGGGGGGGGAATCATAAAACCCTCTTTTTTTACGAGCTGTCGCTTGATTCGTTCCTGGAGCCCCAAGTAGCAAGCTTCTAAATCAATGTGTGCAGCTGTTTTGGCTTCTTGGAGCCCAGCAGGTGTATTGCTCTGCTCGGCTGCCATCTCCCTACACTCACATAACAAATAATAACGTCTTACACACACCAGCCATCCATCAGAGTTACTGCTGGTCCCTGAGAGGCTTCCTTCCCTCTTCTCTCCAATCCTTTATCCTCCTCCCTTCTTTCTTCTCTTTTTCTTTTTTTTTTTAACAGTAGATGGACTGCATCGATGGATATCTTTGTCACACTTTCTGGATGCCTTTAACTGAATAACCTTTGACTGTTTAGGCAAGAGGGGAGAGGGAGAGGGAAGAGCGAATCCTCCATAGTGTTTATTTGTGTTTAAAAAATAAAACAATAGACGTATTGTGACTAGTGAAATCAATTAGTCCTCCTAAACAGTAAAGGCCCACATCTGGTGTGACTTAAGTTAATGTAAGGGAAAGGGCTGCAGAGGCCTAGAGACCCTGCCTTCTCATTTCAACAGGTGACAGAGAAGGCATAAAAGGCTAATAATATATAACAAGTGCAGAGACAGTGCGATAAATACTGGGGGGCTTGCCTAGGAGGTAAAATCCTTGCTTGCCCATGACAACCAAATAAATGTTCCTTCTTGAATCTGACCATCAACTTTAGGGAACCAAAGGGCTGAGTGCCAACTTGAGAGTATTCCAAAGGGTCAGACAGCCAGTTCCCAGGGAGATGCAGAGATAAGAGCTAGAACTCCTGCAATTTGATGGTGGGGCAGGTGTAGACAGGCTTGACAACTTGTGGACCCTCTGATCAGTGTGGGTCAATTGAAAGAGGACTGTGGCAATGCCAGGCGTGGTGATTATTTCATAGTGGAGGCTGCTGGGTGATTCAAACATATGACTCAAATCTTGACCTTCTAGTTGGGTTGCTAGATTTAGCAAATAAAAATGCAGGGTACCCAGTTAAATTTAACTAAAGAACGAAAAAATTACAGTATAAGTGTGTTCTATGTAATTTTTAAACATTCTAAAAATTTGTTCGTCTGAAATTCAAATTTCATTGGGTGTCCCGTACTTACCTGGCAATCCTACCTTCTAGGAAGTTATATTTTTAAATTTAATGCACTCCCCAGTGTTCTCTACATTATGTTATGGGTCATATAAGAAATGGCTATAATGAAAACATGTATGCCTTTTTTTTACAAAGCCACTGCTCATGATAATACCCATCACATTATCTAGTACCCTTTGAATAACAATTCATGGGATAAATAACCTTTTGAAATTTATTTTCAAAAATAGGTGTCATTCTCATCTAAAGAACAAGTCTGTATTCCTTTATTAGAAACGTCCTTTTTGCCTTGATGCCTAAGGAACTGAGAGCTTAATTTACTATTTAGTTCCAGAGATCATTTTGGCATAGGTCCATTTTTCGTAAAGTGTGTTCTGCAGAGCACCATGGAAAAAAAGCATTGTGTAGTGGTGTCCCTCTCTTAAAAGTTCATAATACTTTAGCAAATGAAAGAATCTGGGGTATTTTACAGTAAAAAAATAGGATTAGCTTTTCTCCAGCCAAAGCTTGCTTAAATTTTTTGAGTATAGAGCAACCTTTTCAAGAGATGCCTATTTACACGCAGCAAAACTACTTGAGTAACTTAGTTTGACAAATGCTGGATTAAGGTTTTGATATGTTTATTTTCTCGTCAGTCTACATGATTTCATCTTCTATTTAAATAGCAGCTGTGAGAGTTCCTGTCATGGCTCAGTGGAAACGAACCTGACGAGTATCCATGAGGATGCAGGTTCAATCCCTGACCTCACTCAGTGGGTTAAGGATCCCATGTTGCCATGAGCTGTGGCGCAGGATCTGACATTCCTGTGGCAGTGGCATAGGCCACCAGCTACCCCTAGCCTAGGAACCTCCACTTGCTGTGGGTGCATCCCTAAAATGACAAAAATAAAATAATAGCAACTGTCTTGTTCTATGTGTATTGTATTATACGCCATCTCAAGTCCTTCTTCAAAATATGCAATAAATAAATTTAAACCAATATGTAAATAAATACCCTGAGATGGTCGACCTGTATCACATATACAGTACACAAAATGTCTACGAAGGACCTGTGACTCAGAATGTTTTCAGAGAATTTTGGTCTTTAAAGAGACCTCTTTAGAACAGTGCTTGTGTTGGTGAGGGGCCCACTTTCCCAAAACAACTTTCCCTTTTCTTTTTGTATTGGCTCACTGCCCCCATGATAACCCCTCACCTGAGTGGGGAGACACATAGGGTGCTGGCATGCCTTGTGTCCAGCCTCTCCCAGGTGTTACCTTTTGCCCCAGACATAGCTGGCTTTATCAGGACCCCAGGCTTGGGGGTACATTACATATAGGACTTGGGGACCCTTCAGGAATAAAGGGGGTGGGGACCATGTGAGTTATTGTTCTAACAGTCTCAATTATTAACTTAGCCTTAGGCAAGACCCCCTTGGTACCTACCAATCATTCCAGCACAATATAAATCTATTTGTCACAGAAAAATCTCATTCCAAGGGGGGAAACCCCCCTAATTTATTCCAAGGCTGATGGCAGGTACCAGGAACCTGGACTGACAGGATAGTCCATGATTATTTTTATTTTTATTATTTTCTTAGACCAGTTTCCAACAGCTGGTCGCCAGTTGCCCCCTATCGTGGACACATAAAAGCAAAGACTCCAGCACTGTGCCAGCCAGGATCAGGGAAGAAACACAGCCCTCATAAATCAAGCCTGCACTGTTCTACAGCTTTAGCTCAATGAAATGCATGTGTATGGGATAAAGGGGATGAGCTTTGACTGGGGGGAAAAAGAGTGCTCCTCCCCCACAGATAAGCCAGCACCAGTTTGGATAAAGCTTTTGTCATCTGCTTAGTCTTCCTGTACCAGTCAGATCATTCAGTCAAGACCACATGTTCCCATGGGTAAAACTTCCTAGACCCTAGTCTTGGCTGTTTTTCGAGAGGAGCTTGATCCCTGTTTTAGCTTCAGAGAGGATAATCTCAAGAAAGCAGGGAAGAGGATATCTGAGCATGGTTTATTCCTGACCTGTTAGATGATAGATCACTAGAGATAATGAGGCAGATTTGGGGCTGGGTTCTAGGAAAGAAGGAAGGACATATGTAAAGATAGGGAAGACAGGAATAAAAGAGGGAATATGGAAGTAAAAATGATAAAGATATATGCACCCCTTCCAAATGGCTGAATTTCCATTTAGTATAGAGGAATAACTTTTCAGGAATCAACTAATTTGACATTCAGAAG
>PVHT020000034.1:6575123-6613181 GCA_004024745.2 Catagonus wagneri | reverse complement strand
ACGAATCCGACTAGGAACCATGAGGTTGTGGGTTCGATCCCTGCCCTTGCTCAGTGGGTTAACGATCCGGCGTTGCCTTGTGCTGTGGTGTAGGTTGCAGACGCGGCTTGGATCCTGTGTTGCTGTGGCTGTGGCGCAGGCCAGTGGCCACAGCTCCGATTAGACCCCTAGCCTGGGAACCTCCACATGCCGCAGGTGCGGCCCTAAAATGACAAAAAGGCAAAAAAAAAAAAAAACACATAATCATCTCAACAGATGCAGAAAAAGCTTTTGACAAAATTCAACATCTTTTCATGATAAAAAAACTCGAAGTTTGCATAGAAGGCACAACATAATAAAGGCCATTTATGACAAACCCATAGCTAGTCTCATACTCAATGGTGAAAGCTGAAAGCTTTTCCTCTAAGATCAGGAGCAAGACAAGAATGACCACTCTCACCCCTTCTTAACATGGTTATGGAAGCCTTATCCACAGCAAACTGACAAGAAGAAGAAATGAAAAATCCAGATTGGAAGGGAAGAAGTAAAACTGTCACTGTTTGCAGATGATATGATATTATATGTAGAAAAATCCTAAAGTTGTCACCAAAAAAACTATTGCAATTAATAAATGATTTCAGTAGAGTTGCAGGATACAAAAAAATAACATATAGAAATCTGTTGCACGTCTATACAGTGATAATAAACAATCAGAGAAATCAAGAAAACAATCTCATTTACAATCAAAACAATAAAATACCTAGAAATAAACTTAATGAGGGAGTTGAAAGATCTATACTCTGAAAACTATGAGACATTGATGAAGAAAATTGAATACAAATAAATGGAAAAATATCCATATTCACTGATTGGAAAAATTAATATTGTTTAAATGTCCATATTACCCAAAGCAGTCTACAGATTTTATGCAATCCCTATCGAAATACCTATGAAATTTTTCACAGAACTGGAACAAATAATACTAAAATTTTCATGGAACCACAAAAGACCCTGAATAGCCAAAGCAATCTTGAGAAAAAAAGAGCAAAGCTAGAGGTATCATACTTCCTGGCTTCAGATAATAGCACAAAGTTACAATAATCAAAACGGTATGGTACTAGCACAAAAACAGGCACAGAAATCAATGGAACAGAATAGAGAGCCCAGAAATAAACCCAAATTGACTTTAGTAAAGGTGACTCCACTTACTGCTAAATGAAAATAACTAGAAATATGTCAGTAGAATACAGTCAAAGAAGAATTTACCAGGGCATTGCATTTTCGGTTTTTGCTCAATACAGTTATGCTTAAGACCACCCACTGGCAAAGCATTCATAATTCTTCAGCATAAACACGTGCTTCCACCTAACTCACAGAGGTAGGAATATTGGTCAGAAAAATGTGGCCTTGACACTAAAAGGGCCTAGATGCTAAGGCTGAGGAGGAAATATTAATGAATTCAGTGGAGTCGATAATTCAGTCATTCATTCACATGTGAAGGTCAAATCTATGCCAGACATTGTGCCAGGTGGCTGTCCAAATAAGATGAAAATTTCAGACCAACATTCCTGCCACCTTCCAACCCTATTCAAGCACAGATACATGACTGGAGGATGTCAGACTGTGTTCCCTCAGAAAAAGCAGAAAGCGGGGAGCATTAGATTCCAAATGGAGGTTAGAAGTCACATAATATTACTCGTATATTTTTAGTGCCTCAATACAGTCATACTCCTCAGGAGTTGTCAGGATAAACCATATTATTTCCTCCATTTTTCAATTGAGAAAACAAGGTCTGAGTTAAAGGACTACTCAAAGGGCACCCAGTCTGTAAGTGACAGATACAGCCTCACCCAATACCACCTTCCTAAAGGGCCTTTTCTTCCCTAACTGGTTAAGGAGGTCAGCCGGTTTTCTCTTGTACTTCACATCTCCACTGCTTTTATTCCCACCATCTCCTTTCTGTGTTGACCGGTGAGAAAACAGCCACTGAAGGAACCAGATGTTTATACAACTACATTAACTAGCATAAGCCTCCCAAGGTAAACTCCCACACCCAATAGTCTTGTGTGACTTGTGAATGATCTTAAAAATAATCTTGGTTTTAAGCAGAGAGGGGAAATTAAACCTCTAACACATATAACCCTTATTCTCTATTCCATTTAAAAGGAAACTCTACCTCATCAGCCATAGGCCAGAGCATAAAGGGCATGACACAGGACAAAATTTAATTATAAGTAGTGAATTTGATAATAGAGAAAAAGATAATATCATAAAACTCACATATGTAAGTGTAAAAAAATGATATCCAGGATTCCAGCTTGTTAAAGAAATAGTATCAAAATTAAATCTTTCTAGACATAGTTTCTCATCTTTAAAAAGAAAACAATGAAAAACTGACAACCTAAGTTGTTTCGCACTAAGTTTAGATGTGGAAAAATATTTAAAGAAATATCATGTATTTCTTGTAATTAAAATTGGAGCAAGTTATTTTTATAATTCATAAAAACATATTTACATGATTTCTCCTTATAAAATGTAGATGACTATGTGTGTTGCTATTCTTGAAGGCAAGATGAGCTGGAGGGGTCCTGGAAGGGGTTTTGATACCTTATAGAATTAGCATTTTGCTTTATTTTGCATTGTTATTATTTGTGTTTGATTGTGGAATTTACTAATTTACCATTGTACTCTATTCTACCCCTTAAAATTCTAGTAACTAAAGTGTTCTCTGAATTAGGGAGAGTAATTCAGGAGTCCCTAGGTTTTTACAAGAATGTAAGAAAAGAGATAATTACAAATCTACTTTTTGTCATATTTTATGACTATATTCATAGATGATTCTTGTTTTTTGTTCGTTGGTTTTTTTAGGGCTGTACCCATGGCATATGGAGGTTCCCAGGCTAGGGGCTGAATCAGAGCTGCAGCTGCCAGCCTACACCACAGCCATAGCAATGCCAGATCCAAGCCACATCTGTAACCTACACCATAGCTCATGGCAACACCAGATCTTTAACCCACTGAGTGAGTCCAGGGATTGAACTGGCATCCTTATGGATGCTAGTCAGATTCATTTCCACTGAGCCATGACAGGAACTCCACATAGATGATTCTTTTAGTCCACCTCCCACAGTTTCCTGAAGTTCTCATTTTCAATGGTATAGTCTCCCACCCTATTTCAGCCACTTACATATATACTTTTCCCCATACTTTGTTAAGAGTTAAGTGCACACATATATAATCTCAATTTTAAATATATTATTCTCTAGTCAGTAGCTTCAACCTCTCCATCCTATTTACTATAGTGCCCTGATTCCCATCTAAGACAAAAAATTATTTTTGCATGATTTTTAGTATCTGATGACCTCACCTCCTTCTTAACCTAGATATTCTGGTTCATCATTATAAACACTGACTTGCAGTGAAACTAGGATGTGTGAAGCCTGTCCATTTATTTATTCCTATTCAACTGTTCTAGACAGTGTAATGTAACAAGAAAAAAAGCATAGGAGGATTTCTTTCTGTGTTGGAGTATGATGGTGTATGCAGACTATCCCTCAAATAAGTAACACTGGACAGAATTGTCAGAAATTTTCTTTCTTTTTTTTTTGTCTTTTTGCCTTTATGTGGAGCCGCACCCGCGACATATGGAGGTTCCCAGGCTAGGGGTCTAACAGGAGCTGTAGCCACCGGCCTACGCCACAGCCACAGCAACACGGGATCCGAGCCGTGTCTGCAACCTTCACCACAGCTCACGGCAACGCCGGATCCTTAACCCACTGAGCAAGGCCAGGGATCGAATCCACAACCTCATAGTTCTTAGTCGGATTCGTTAACCACTGAGCCACGAAGGGAACTCCAGAAATTTTGATTAAAGGTTTTTGAAAGTGTTTATTCATGAAAACTACTTCACATTGGGTAAGAACAGTGGGAATATGTGCCTTATTTATTTGCAGCTACTTCCACCCCCTCTTCAGATCAGTTGGCAAGGTAATTAATTTCCCAAGAAAAGGTCTGGCCCTGAAACCAGCAACTTTTCTGTTGGAGGGAGCTACCTCCCTTTGGAGACATTGTCATTAAAAGTAGCAAATTCAGTAGGAAATAAACAGAAAAGGCCATAACCCTCACCTAGGGTCACATACTCTGTTGGTATAAGGGACAGACTAACCAGAAACTTAACAGGGATATTCTTGAAATGAAAAAGTGCTAGAAGGCCTCAGTAAACTTTTCCTACATCCCTGCTGACTGCTCACTGTGCACACAGAGGGGAGAACAGACCTGAAAGTTTCTGGAGGGAAATAAAAGCTATGGAAAAGGATTATAACAATATCATGAACACTTTGTGCCAACAGGTTAGACAATTGATATGAATTGAAAAAATATATATACAATTAAAAATTTTTAATTTATTTTACATTATACTGATTTTAAATCTTACCGTAATTTAAAGACATGGCTTCATTATTAAGTTATTTCGAATATTTGAAGAAGAAAAAAATTTGAGTCCTACACAAACCTTTTCAGACAATAGAGGAGAAGGAAATACTTCCAAACTTACTCTGTGAAGCCAATGTTGCTCTGACACCAAAGGTAAAAAAATCACAGATGAAGAAAAGTACAGAATAATATCCCTTATGAATATAGATGCAAACATCTTTTATAAAATAGTAAACTAAATGCAACGTATAAGAAGAATTATACAGCATGACTAAGTGGGACTTATTCCAAGAATGTAGTGTTGATATATAATTTGAAAATCAATGTAATCACCACATTAATAGAATGAAAAAAACAGAATACATGACCATCTCAACATGAACAGAAATTCCGTCAGACAATATTTAGTCTGTATTCATGACAGGTGCTTTCAACAAAATAGGAAAAGGAATTCCCTCAACCAGAAAAAAAAAAAAAAAGACATTTTTTAAAATACTTATCAGAACTTTATATCAGTATTTCCAGGGTATGGAGTTCCCGTCGTGATTCAGTGGAAACCAGTCTGACTGGCATCCATGAGGACGCAGGTTTGATCCCTGACCTCGCTCAGTGGATTAAGGATCTGGCATTGCCATGAGCTGTGGTGTAGGTTGCAGATGTGGCTCGGATCTCATGTTGCTGTGGTTGTGGTGTAGGCCAGCAGCTACAGCTCTGATTGGACCCCTAGCCTGGGAACCCCCATATGCCACAGGTGCAGCCCTAAAAAGACCAAAAAAAAAAAAGGACATTAAAAAGTGCCATGAATGTAGCAGTATAATAGTGTGTCATGAACTAAAGTTAACAACAGATCCAGTTTAACGCTGAGATTCTCAAACACGTCCTATAATTTTTCTCTGATGAAAATACTTCAGTGGCTTCCAATCACGTTCAGAGTAAAAACCAAATCCTCTTTGAGGTCCTGTATGTTTTGATTTAGGCCCTAGCTAATATCTCTGATTTTATCTCCTACTATTTGTTCATTCTCTTCAACACGTACTGGCCTCTTTGCTGTTCCTCAGACACACCAAGCATGCTTCCCACTTGCATTCTCTACCCTTGCTGCACAGTCTGCCTGAAAACCCTTTCTTTACACAGGCAGTTGCTTGCTTCCTCACTTCCTTCTGATCTCTATTCACATGTCCCCTCATCAGTGGACTTCCCCGACCACACTCTATAAAATAGCATACATACATGCAAACACATCACTTCTACAGGGTCATTCACCTTCTTGGCCTGATCAACCCAGCCTTATTAACTAAGATTCTACCTATACTTCCTTTATCTGCCAGCCAGAAATTTGTCCCATTTAGAGTAATTTATCATTTTCCTTAACAAAAATAATGACAAGGAATAAATTTTTGTTATTGAATCTTCTGGTCCAAAGGTCGTAACTTAAATACCTGAATGCACAACTCTCTCCGGTTCTATCTCATTTCTGGCATCAACCTACTTAGTACCTGCTCCATACAAGGCAATGCCCTGAGTGATGAAAGTTTTCTGAGAAGAGTAAGGTATGAATGGTGTCTTCCAGAGTTTATAATCCAGTTTTGGAAGGTAAAATCTTTACACATATCAAGAGAAATAACAGCACCTCATAGAAAATGGTGTGGAAAAAGAGTGTTAAAGATAATCAGAGACTGAAGAGTTCAGATGAGAAAAACAAAATCACAGGATATTTGAAGATAAGGCTTCACAAAGGAAAGTGAACTTTGGACAGTTTCTGAAGAATGTGGATAAGTGGGTGGAAGTTGAAGTCTGTGATATGGCTAAGTGGCAAATATGAAATGTGTAAGGTGTTTGGGAGACATATGGCTGGAGTGGTAGATTTAGATTGGATTATAGTGACAAATAAGGCCTCAGTGTGAAGCTGAAATCTGCATGAGACAAAAGGTTCCTTGTGCTTCAAACAGAACTAGAATATGCAGAAACTAACCATGTATGTCTGTTTATGCCAGTGGGTTCAGTTGTGTATGTGCATATTAAATAAAACACAATGTGGACTCTGCTTATTGCTTCAACCTTCTACTCTACTCTTCCTTGCAAAATAACAAAAAGTAATTTGGGGTAGCTTATTTTGTATTATTGCAGAGTTCCCATTATTTAATAAATAAACATCCATTTACATTAGCTATTGGGTTATTAACTATTCTCCATGTAGAGTTTAGACATATTTATGAAGCTGCCGTGTGATTTATTAACTCGTTATGCTATGTGAAACACAATCAGGCACTCCTACTCAGAATATTTTGTTTGCTCTGTGTTCTGGAATAAGAACTAGAGTTCATGTATTTGTTTATTTTTCAGATAAATTTTTTTAAAGCCCCCGATGCTTTTTTTTATGAGTTGGAGTCATTAATGAGAGTAAAATCAACACAACTTAGCTATATAAATTCTGTCTAATAGAACCCTCTCCATCCAGAGGGAAAGGTGAAAAACAGGAATTTGGCTTATTCTATGGCCTGAGTTAGGAAACGAAGGCTTTGTTGACACAGGAAAGGAAGGGAAGCCCCAAGCCAGGGCCTCCCTGAGGGAAATATCTTTTTGCTTCCTGGGGTCTGGCTTCCTACAGCCGCCAAGTTGTTAACACAAGTGCTGCTGTTCATATCTGCAGGCGCGCAGAGTGCCTGTGTGTGTGTGTGGGGGGGGTGTCAGAGATGGTTGGAAGGTGATCAGGAGTGGAGAGTGGGGCCTGAGTTCTTCTCTAAGTGTTAATGCAGTTAAGTGCTCTCTGGTGTTTTTCCCACCTCATTATGCTTCTAGTTAAGAAACTCTTGTCAAAG
Source organism: Catagonus wagneri (assembly GCA_004024745.2). NCBI lineage: Eukaryota > Metazoa > Chordata > Mammalia > Artiodactyla > Tayassuidae > Catagonus > Catagonus wagneri. Next base: position 6,605,949 of record PVHT020000034.1, on the reverse strand, counting down.
AGTGGAAGCTGTGGCCCACAGACCGCCATCTTTGCGACAAGTGGAATTAAGAGGCTGTCCAGCAACCAGATGAGAGCAAAAAGGTTTGCATGTAGCTCCAGACGTGGAAGAAATCAGATCCCAGGGGCCTCAAGTGGTTACTCTCACTTAAACTAAGTTACGTCATTAGCCAAGGCAGAAAACAAAATTCCTTCTCTCCCCCCTTCCCTCTCTCTCTATGTGTATATGCATATAGATACACACATATACATACATTCTACGTTATATATAATATATACAATATGTATATTTAATAGACATGTTTGTATCAATAACTCCTCTAATAGTAAATAAGTTTAGCCATAAGATTTATCCCTTTGAGCTATCTTAGGAGAAGGAGAGGGATGGAAAAAGACTGCAAGGAAAGAAATACCCAGGAGTCTAGTGTAAAGGAAATGAGGAAAAAGCAAACTCAAAGGCATTTGTAGGGAAGCAAAAACGTTTTTGACTACGGAACAAATTTTACTTTTCTGACCTATATTCTATCACACACAATACAAAAAGAAACAAAAACCTAAGGTTTCCAACAATGGCAAGCCACGGTTCCTGGCATGATGCCTGACACCTGGCAGGTCATGAACAAGTGTTAATCTCTCCTTCTCCCTCTCTTGTGTACTAGTATACATAAGAAGGCCTCCAAAAATAAGTACACTTACTACATAAAGTCCAAATTTACATGAGAGATATATTAGATGTTTCTGCTTTATAAAAGTATCTCTTCTCATTAGCAAATTGATGAATAATTTGAACTATTGTGCAGCTTACAACTACCTGATTTGTAAGTATTTAGGGACACCCCAGTTTTATAAAGTGAGACAGAACTATAGACGTGTTTTCCAAATGTGAGTGAATCTAATTTTGAATAGTTGAATCAGATATTAAATTTCCTTGGAGAGTTGGTTATTTGAAAGGGCCCCAAGGTGAATTCTTTTGGTAAAGCATAAACTCTTTCTGAATGGTGAAAAATTTCTGTGAAACTTGATGACAACTTCTCTTGGCCAGAAAGAAGTTCTTGTCAACTTTCCCAACAGTGGAGTCTAGGCAAAGTTCAGAGAGCAGCTCAGTGAGGGTAAAGGAAAGAACAAGTTGTGGGAGGGGGCGGGCAGATCATCAAGCAAGTCTGTATGGATTTCTAACCTTGGCTAAATGATAGATGCATGGTTTCCAAACACAAAATCATGCATGCTTATATCTTTTAGTTTTCAGATTTTGACTTTAAATTTTCCTCATGCATGTACCAGCTGCATTTTAGAAATCAAAAATGCAGTCGTGACTAAATCTGGAGAGCATTACTTAGAAAGCTTCACATTACCTATGAAGGCAGGATAAATTATACTTTAAAACCATGAGAGATGTAGGCACTCAAATAAGTGTGTAGCTTGAGAAAGAGGGGGAAAAAGGGACAAGAACCTCCTGAGAAGTACCAATAGTTAAGACACAGCAAAGGAAAAGAAGACTGAGAAGGTGTGGCCTGAAAGAAGAGGAAACAAGGAGAGTGTGATACTGGAAGCTAAAGAAAGCCTTCCAAGAAGAGCATGGTCAATCAGGTCAACTGCTGCAGATTTAAGTCCAGATAGGTTTGAACGGTATCCTTTAGACTAAGCAATCATGAGATTACTGAGGGTCACTGACAGACCAGTTTCAGTGTGGAATAAGGATGGACCTGGAAGTAGAAGACCCATGCTTCTGGAATTCACCTGTCCCAGAGAGGCAGCTGGTAATCAACAGAGGCTCTCACATCAAGACTGGATTCCCTGGGAGGACTTGAAGAGAAAGTAGTGTGTTGCTATTCAAGAAGACAAGCAGTGTGCCTAGAGATAACAGGCACAGACACAGATGTGTTCCTGTAGTAAATACAAAGATAACCTTGTATTTTGGTCTTGATGGAGCATCTCAACTTGCCTGCACAGAAGTTTTCATGCAAGTAAATTTTATGCTTTTCTCAGTAAACAAGTATGAACCTCTTTGTTATTCCACAAGCTAGTGATGACACCATGATAATCTGAGACTATTTGTAGACACTGCTTAGTGTTGTCTCCTCCAACACAGTTTCCAAGTCATTGTCACTTGAGAATTCCTAAGTCTGTATTAATTATATGTAAGCCTTGATGGTTGATGGCTCATTTTTTCACATTTATTGATTCAATAAGCATTTACTGAAAGAAATCACTGTTTTTGGCACTCTGATAAACAGGATGAGTAAGGCATGTATCTAAACAACCTGACAGATAAAATATTAATAAATAACTACAGTACGATAGATTTAAATACATCTTATAAGATGAACACAAGCAAATTCTTCTAAGAATGGAAACAAAAGAATAATTAGGGCTAATGCTGGATTCCGAATGCTTCAAGTGAGAAGGTTTGTTAAGGTGTCCTTGGCTTTCCCTTCTCTCTTTCACGGTTCTCATATATTTCTCAACTCTTTAAATGTTTTCAGCTCTTCTTTGCAATCTCTTTCCAGATTTTTCAGATTCCATAGAGTCTAATGCCTGGCCTATTGTAATTACAAAAATCAATGTATAAATATTCTCAAATGAATGCAACATCATGTAGAGCATTAGTGTATAGAAACAGAGTCAAACCCTTTGTCCTGACGTGAATGCCAGAGACATGTTTGAGGTCAGGATACATGATGCTTCTGATGAATGGGTAGCAACACTTTGCCTCTAGCCTCCCAGTCATGCTGGGAGAATTTCCAGACAACACCTCCAAAAAAATGCATATCCTATTTCAGCCTGCAGTGGTATCACCATTAATACAAACATAACTGACAACCAAAAGGTGATGCAGAACTGCCCAACATGGCTTGGAAAGTCAGCAAAGTTGATTAACTGTTATTTCCTGATCTATAAATCATCAATATTCAACCATTTTGTGCTCTATCCGTAAAATATGGGCTATGGGCCTTTTTATACAAGGACATCACATTTTTAAAACGACCTTGTAAATAATAATTAATATGCTACAATGAAAGAGTATCCTGTATCCTGTTGTAAAATATAGAAAACTTTACTTAACTGCTTTGGTAGTTTAGAAACATGCTGCACACTTGTTTGCCTGCATGTCTATTCAGCACTTCATTAAGGCTTTGCATCTCAGAATATTCATTTGAATTAGCTTGTCAAAGTTACTAAAGTTAAGGACTAATAATGCTAATTAAAATAAGGGATTATATATGCGGCACATTTTCAAGTTATGAAAAACTTTCATTTTCATTATACTGTTTGATTCACATAATCAGGAAGGTACAATTTTCTCTACCTAAAAGATGAGGAAAGTAAGATTCAAAGAGAGTAAGTAACAGAGTTCCCTTCATGGCTCAGCAGTTAACGAACCCGACTAGGATCCATGAGGATGCGGGTTCTATCCCTAGACTTGCTCAGTGGATTAAGGATCCAGTGTTGCCGTAAGCTATGGTGTAGGTTGAAGACACAGCTGGGATCCCGCGTTGCTGTGGCTGTGGTGTAGGCTAGCAGCTGTAGCTCTGATTCAACCCCTAGCCTGGGAACTTACATGTGCTGCGCCATATGCTTAATCCATTCATTTATCGATGGGCATTTAGGTTGTTTCCATGTCTTGACTATTTTGAATAGTGCTGCAATGACCATAGGGTGCATGTATCTTTTTCAATGAAGGTTTTGTCTGGATATATGCCCAAGAGTGGGATTGCTGGGTCATATGGTAGTTGTATATTTAGTTTTCTGAGGTACCTCCATACTGTTTTCTGCAGTGGTTGTACCAATTTACATTCCCACCAACAGTGTAGGAGGGTACCCTTTTCTCCACACCCTCTCTATTATTTGCTATTTGTTGGCTTATTCCAGTGACTCTTAATCAGGTTATTCCTAGTAGTAACACTGAACCTCAAAGGTCTCTCTTCTTTTTCCTCCAGAAAGACTTTTAATTCAATGTATGTTTATCCACTCCCTCCCCCCACTCCTGCAAACTCAGCTCAGTGTACCAAGAAATATTGGAAGAACCTGTTTCATGAGGCATTAAAAGACCATTTAAACCATATTTTAGGAAAATAAGTAACTTATAGACTTATTTATTTATACTACAAGCCTTTGAGTGCCTCTAATCTGCCAGGCACTGTTCCGAGCTCCCAGGAAATAGCAGTGAATAAATCTAACAAAGTCCTTGCAGTCATGGAGTTTATATTCTAGTGAAAAAAATGAACAAAAACAAAACATCGAAATATTTAATGGCAGGTAGTGTAAATATTGTGAAAATAAAGCAGTGGACTAGAGAATGAGACTGGTTATTTTAGAGTTGTCGCAGAAGGACAATTTAACATGGAGCAAAGTGAGGGAGTAAGCCATGTAGATTCTCAAAGAAGAAAATTGTAGAGAAACAACATGTGCAAAGCCCTGAGGTCAGCGCATGCTTGGCAAACTCACTGAACAGCAAGGAGGTTGTGTGTTCGGAGCAGAGTAAGTAACAGCAATGTGGCAGATGAGGTCAGAAAGGTAGCTAGGGGTAAAACATACAGAGCCTTGAGTATCACAGTAAGAACTCTGAATTGAATTCTGCGTGGGATGGGAGGCCTTTGAAAGAACAAAAGACTGACACAACCTGATTTATGTTTTAGAAGAAAAAACCTACCATTATGTGGAGACTGAAGTGTGGGGCATGGGGTTAAGAGTAGAAACAGGGAATAGTATGAGCTGTTAAAAAAAAGAGAGAGAGAGAAAACCAATACTGTGTCATTGGATTTAACACAAAGGAGCTTATTAGTGACCTTGATAAGGGCAGTTTTCATTAGGCTGGCGGAGACAAAAGCTTCTTGTACAGCGCTCTGCCTTCTATTTACATCATGAGCTGGCTTTGAGATTCTAGCAGAATTCATTTATTCAGCGTGACATTTTTTTTTTAATTGGGCAATTACTATGTGCCAGGGGCTGCACTTCTCATTAGAGACACCATAGATTAATGTAGCATTTAGTTCTTTTTTATCACCAGGTAGGAAAGATATGTAAAATGATAAATTTTAAGCCAAAATAGTAAACAATTATCTTCTTGTTAGAATGAAACATAGATAAAACGAGCTTAGTTGCTTTTCTTCATGAGTTTTTAGCCCTTCTGAAAACTGTCAGAGGCCTAAGGAAACAGTTCAGAATATATTCTTTTCTCCCTCGATTTTTATAAAATATTTTTAAAAAGAGAACCTAAATTATTAAATGGTTTTACATATAGTAGTCTCACAGTTGAAAACTGGCTTTATTGCTTTGCACTTATTGGCTACTGTCCCATCCCATTCACACAGGAGTTGTATGGGGTGCTGTGGTTTGTTTTCATTTCCTGGAACAGAAAAGAAGGCAATGCAAAGGATGAAAATGAGAAAGAACTGCACTGTAGCAAGGACCCTTACAAATCTAGGGCAGAGTGTTTATGTCACCAAATAACACAAGAACCTAATAGAGCAAGCAAAAGGATATACTTGCATGACCACACTATAACCCCTTCAAATAAACACCCTGACTGGATTTATCTGAATACTTCATGCGTCCAAGGGTGTGTGTGTGTGTGTGTGTGTGTGTGTGTGTGTCTGCGTGCGCGCGTGTGCGTGAACGCACATGTATGTGTGTTTGTGTGGTCATACAATTTAATAAGTGCAGCTGTATTTATTCAACTATCTAACATTCCACATATACATAGAGCCCACCTGTGGCTAGAGATCATTCATAGCTTCATTCTTGGAAAGAGTGCAAGCAGAAAAATCTCACAACCCGTGAAAACCAATTCACACTAGCTTCTATATGCATAAATACAGGGAGATGCTTAAAATAAATTTACAGCTAAAATCACTGCTTTGAAGCCTGAAACTATTGATTCAACTGAATAACTACATATAGTCCATTCAGAAGCACTTCTGAGAATAGTTACACCCATGATTAAAGGGATTGGAAAATCACATTTACATGAAAGTGTTAAGAAAGCTGGGATTATATGACACGGAAAAAAAGCCAAGTTCGAGTGATAACTTACTGTTTTGATATATACAAATTTTAAACTGCTGAATGCAGTAAGTAACCCATATTTTCTGACACTAAAAGAGATACATACGGAATTAGGTAAAGAGAATTTTGTTTGGCAAAGAAAGTTTGTCATATTCAACTACATTGCAAGATGGAGACTGATCTTATTTCAATTCAACAGATACTTCTAACAGTTAACAACTATAAAAATACTGAAATTCTCTCCAAAACGTACTGTCTTTTCTCAAAACCTTCTTTCCCTACCTTGGCTCTGTGGTGGAGCATGGAGAGCAAAGGATCCCGTGACTGCTGTGAAAATAAGCCAGCTGGAGAGAACCGACAACTCTAAATGTTGGCTAGTAAGCTGAACAACTGAAACTCCCATGTATCGCTGGTGGGAGTATAACATGGCATAATTCAGAAAACTGGGTTATTATGGAGTTAAACATGTGTTTGCACAGTGACCCACCTATTCTACTCTTAGGGATTTACACACAGAGATGAAAACATATGGGCCTTTTATCTGCCATCCTGCCCTGCCTTCATTGGCAGATATTGTGACAATGACGCTGTACCAAGGGGACAGTAAAACACTGGAGGGAGATTTCACAAAGCTTTCTGAGTTGAGCAAGCATGTGTGTCAGGTGAAAGTCAGTGTGGAAAGTATAAGTAAATGCATTGAAGAAAACATAATCCAAACTCTGTCAGAAATTTAGAGGCTTTATATGATCCAGCAATCCCATTCCTGAGTGTATATCTGAGAAAACTATAATTCAAAAATACACGTGCACCCCAATGGTCATAGCAGTATGGTTTATAGTAGCCAAGACATGGAAGCAAGCTAAATATCCATCAACAGAGGAATAGGCAAAGAAGATATGGTGTATATATATATATATATATATATATATATATATATATGGTGCCTTGTGTGTGTGTGTATATATACACATATAAAGAGAGAGAGCACATGTGTATGCACACACAATGGAATACTACTCAGCCATGAAAAAAGAATGAAATAATGCCATTTGCAGCAACATGGATGGATTTAGAGATTATCATACCAAGTGAAATAAGTCAGAGAAAGACAAATTTCATAGGATATCCCTTATATGTGGAATCTAAAAAAATGATACAAATGAACTAATTTACAAAATAGGAACAGACTCACAAACAAAACAAATGTATGATTACCAAAGGGGAAAGACGGGGGTTAAATTAGAAGTTTGGGATGAACAGATACAAACTCCTATATATAAAGTAGATATTCAACAAGTACCTGCTATATAATAGCACAAAGAACTGTATTCAATATCTTAGAATAACCTATAATGGAAACAAATCTATATATAGATTATATATATCTATAAATCACTTAGCTGTACTAAGTGTACTTAGCTGAAACTATCACAACATTGTAAATCAACTATACTTTAATTAAAAATATAAACATGTACATATTTGTTGAATGATTGAATAGTTAAGCAGAGGTTAGGTGATAATATATGATAGGCAAAACATCAGTGGGAAAACAAACTAGATGCTTCCACTATCTATTGTTGCATAACAAACCCCTCCAAAACTAATGGCTGAAAACAACAACAAAAGTTTTGCTCACAAATCTGTACTTTGGATAAGGTTGAGCAAGAACAGCTAGTCTGTGTTCCATGCAGGGTCAGCCTTGGTGGCTTGACTGAGGGAAGAAGGCTGCACTTTCAAAGACGACTCACTCACACATCAGCTGGGAGTTCTCAGAGCTAGAGACAGCAGTTCCTCCTCATATGGGCATGGTGGCAGGCTACCAAGAGCAAGTATCTCAAGAAAGGAAAAGTTGAAGCATCACTTTCATGCTATTATTGCAAGAAGTTACAGCGCCCAGATTCAGTAACAGAGAATATGAACCCTACCTCCTGATGGGATGAGAGCTGAAGAATTTTATGGTAATTTTTTAAAAGCACTACACAAGATGACCTTTTAGGTATCTTCCACCATCCTAGGATTTATAATTCTGTGGTTTGTTTTATTGTAGAGGTTCTCCACATTCATGTTCAACTTTACATGACATTAAACTAAAACCATAATATAATAGTTCACTAGGTAATTATATTAGTATTAAGGTTCTGATTATGTCCTAGATACAATGTGTTAAAGTGTTTTATGTATTATGTCTCATTTTTAAAATTTAAGTCATTTGTATAGCACTTACTATATACCAGGCACTATTCTTTGTGCTTTAAGGATAAAACTTAATCCACATAAAAATCCCATATATTAAGTGCTGTTATTGTCCTCCATGCTACAGATTGGAAAGCCTAAACAAGAAGAGATTAAATATCTCGTGCCAAGTCACACCGCCAATGAGGATGGAGTTAGGATTTGAACTTGCCATCTGATCCCAGAGCCTATACCCTTAACCACAGTGTCATGCTATCTTTCCCTTAATCCACACAGGAATCCTATAATATAAATACTATTGTTATCTGGATTTGACAGAAGAAAAAAAATTAAGGTTTAGAACAATTATGTCACCTTCCTAAGGTCTGTCCGCCTACATGCTGCAGTTTTTTATACATTGCTTTTATCCTCACAGCAGCTTTGCAAGGTAATGTGACAAAACTGATAATCAAATGTTAAGTAACATGCTCTAGGTCCCATAGCTAGCAAGTATTAGAGCTGGGGGTTCAAACTCAGCTGCAAAACCAGGCTTCTTTGTTCTGCATTGCCCTCATCTTCAGGGGCAGGGCAAGAAGGTGGGACTGGAGCAGCTGACACTAGGAGAAGAGAGTATCTGCTTCCACTTTGGGACTCTTGATTCACTTCTCCGAGGGCTTGGAACAGAGATGGCCAGAGGTGATGAGAGATCTACAGATTTTTAGGAAAAACTTCTGGATCTATTTTTAGATTGTAACTGCTAGCTTCATATTTTTCCTCTCTCCTTTGGAGAAATAGTTTCACTTTCATTTCTCAGCTGTCAGGCATGACCTGTTTTTCATTGCAGCCATCGCCTTCAGTCCAGCTGATAGAGGAGGAAGGTGAAGTGATGAAAGTCAACATCTACCCAGGGACCTCTTGTGGTTTAGTCAATTAATTGCCAGTCCTTTGGGGAGAAGGGAGTGGACGAAGAGTGAGGAGCAAAGGAAGAAACAAGAAAAAAAGAAATCAACTAATCTCCCAAACTTGTCAGGATTCCTCTCAACTTTTCCTATGAAGATGTCCCCTGTGGCCCATTTAGAACCATTTACCAAAACATTTTCAGATTTCTTTGATTTTAACATCTGCTTTCCTCTTTCTTCCCTGCACAGCCCTGTGCTTCCTGGATACATGACAGTCAGCCTTTGATCTCGGTGCCTCTGGTTAGCTGCGTGTTCTAAGTTATCCCTCCTCTAAGTTATCCCTCCTCGAGCTAATGCTGGGCAAGGATGAAATCTACACCCCTTCCTTCTTCACCCTCTTTATCATGAGCCTCCCAACCTGTTTGACATGAGTCGGACCAGCTCTCCCATGAGGACTTACAGAACTCACAGATTCTTTGTAAAGAACAGGGAATTCAGGCTATATACAGTCCCAGAGTCACTATGGTAATCCTATAAATCAGACACCCTAGAAAGTCATAGCAATACCGAAGAAATCAGATTATTAGAAACTAAAACGTTCAGTATAATTTTCAGGCATAATGAGGTTGGGTACAGCAGTTCTCTGAGTTATCTGCATCATCACCATTGCTGTCATTGCTTGATTTCTGTCAACTTCAAATTTGCTATGATACTGATCTAAGTGTGGGAAGGGCTGGAAAATACATTAAAGACATTAAAGGCTAACTTGATAGTGAGAAGGTTAAGTTGTAAACACTTTTTAAAGTAACACAATTGTAATAATAAGGCTTCTAAAATTATTCCAATTATCTGTGTTCCTAAGAATCTTTGCATGATGAAGAGATGAAGATGATTTATAATAAAACTTCAAATGTAAACATTTCTTCAAAACATTTTCCCAGATAATTTAAACATGTCCATCTCATAATATGTGTATTCAAATTGTTGTTTAATGATAGCAAGGAAAAGGTGAATGTTAGACATTCCCAAGGCAAATAATCGTGAATTATGAATAATGGAAATTTTATTGTACTGCTTTCTACCCTCTGGGGAAAATCCAGGTAACATGTAAAATGTTTCTTCTGGTGATTAGGAATTCCTTCTTATAATTTAAAATTATTCATTATGTTTCTCAGAGGAAACCACGTCCTGTGACTATTAATTCTTGATATCCAAGTGAATTTTTCATCTTGTGACTTTCACGAGGCCAACATACACCTCAAACTACATTTTAGTCACAAATTCTGTCTACTCCACAGCATGTTTCTGGTAGTTATTCTCCATCTCTTAGCTGGTACAAAAGCTTATGAAAACATGCAGTGTAATAGCAGACTGAACTAAACAGTAAGTCCTAAGCATTTGATTATCTGGTATTTAGGGGTGATTCATATCGTGCCCCTTCTATACAGTTAAGAACAAACTGTATTAACCTATCATGTTAGAAGAGGGCAGTAGGAAATTGAAAAACACTGTTTTTGTTTATACAATTTGCTACCCATCAAAGAAGTAAAACACACACACACACAATCTTGTATTAAAAAAAAAAAGAGATAATAATGTGTTTTGTGCCGAATACTCAAAACATAAAAAAGGACCATGGACCCAAAAAGGTTGGCTTTTTAGATCAGTGATTTTTAAACTTTTGCGTGGCCTGTAAGTTTAGCTATCTTCTAAGACTGAACGGAATCTAGGGAGGATACAGAAACTGAGGAAGAAAGAATCAGGGAAGGTAGTCCAAGGCAGAGGTTCTTAGCTGGATTTTGGAGGCAGCTGAAGAAGGGTGAAGTTGTCAGAGTGCAGGAGAATGTCTGTCCTAGGCAGCAGTGATCTGCACTTCCGCCCCCACTGGCAGATGTTTTCAGACGTTCTTTGGAGCAAAGACATAGATAGCCTTGCAGAACCTGGGGTGGGCTGTCCCAGGCAGGGGTTCAGTTTTGCTGACTCCATCATGTGCTGCTGATGGCAAAGGGTGACAGCCCTGGAATACCTATCTTTGAGCCTCATCCCTCTTCATGACTCCCCAGAGGGAACTGTCAGTGGGGCGTTCCGGGCCATAAAAAATGATCCTCTTCCTAGGGACTAGATTATTTCACCTGGAAAACCCAAGCATTCTTTCTTCCTGCAAGCATTTGTCAATGGGACAGGACCTATTGCTCCCTAGAGTGGGGATGGATCTGCCCCCTCATTGCCTGGCCTCTGGAGTTTTGAGATTCCGCTGCTGGGCGTTATTGCGGTCTCTACCCTTCCCTAATGCCCACATCCTCAGCAGCACCTGGTCCCTTAGAGCTATAGCCTATGCACACAATTCTTAGAGTAGCTCTCTGAGACAAATATTTCTCAACCTTTCCTGTCTACTTCCAATGAACCAATAAACCTAACAGCTGGTGTTTACATAGCACTTACCTTCCAGGGAGCTCAGAGCAATTTCCAGTAATAGACTAATCCTCCCCCAAGGTCTGGGTGGTAATAGGTATTAATACTAGTCCCTTGAATACATATGAGAAAGACCGAGCCAATATACTTATAACCTGTGATGGTTTGCTGAATACTGCTTGGTCCTTAGAAGGTTCATTGATTCAGTGGGGTTTTTTTGTTTTTTTTTTTTGTCTTTTTGCCTTTATGTAGAGCCGCACCCACGGCACATGGAGATTCCCAGGCTAGGGGTCTAACAGGAGCAGTAGCTGCCGGCCTTCGCCACAGCCACAGCAACGCGGGATCCGAGCTGCGTCTGCAACCTACACCACAGCTCACAGCAACGCCAGATCCTTAACCCACTGAGCAAGGCCAGGGATCGAACCCGCAACCTCATGGTTCTTAGTCGGATTCGTTAGCCACTGAGCCACGAAGGGAACTCCTGATTCAGTGTTTTTTGAATTATGTTCTTATCACTGTGTTGTAAGGCATTTTCACATATATTAAGTCATTTTCCACCAAATTTTCTCAGTGATAATAATCACCCGAGGCTATTGTTAAACAAAAGCTTCCCTGAACCCCTATCCTACATTTTCATTCAGTGGGTTTGCAATAGGACACAGGAATTTTTATGTTTGCCTGGGTGATTTTTCCCCCTCTTTTTGTGAGGTAGAACATTCCAGATGATTATTATCATTGTGAAAGTTTGGGAAACATTATTTATTTCATTTAGTTTTTACAGTAACCCTGCGTGGTATTATTATCCACCTTTAATGAAAAAGAAACGTGATCAATATAGAAAGCAGAAACATGAAATCTCAATTAATTAAACTCTAGCTCCCACAGACAGGAGGTGACAGTCGACTGATTTCTTATATTGCCTGGATTTTTCCCAAGCACATTTTCTCTCTTAAATAAAAACAGAGCTATTCATCTGGGGTTCAAGCTATAACATAATTTCTGCCTAGACCTGTGCTATAAATTAGTGCCATGAGAACTCCCTACTAAAGATTGTTCAAAATAGATCCTTTTCCCTTTTCTAGAAACATGACAATCTCAACTTCAAGTTTAAGCTCATCTTCTCAGCTCTCCATTGGACTTTTGCTCCATCCATCCTCATTCCATTGTTGTAATTACTGTTTTCGCCTCCCTCTCCCCTTTCCTCTCTCCCTTGCTTGTTATGACCATTCTTCCTCCTTTTTTTTTTTTGGCTGTGCCTGTGGCATGTGGAAGTTCCCAGGCCAGGGAAGGAACCTGCACCACAACAGCAGTGATCTAAGCCACTGTAGTGACAATGCTGGATCCTTAACCCACTGACTATTCTTCCTGGTTTCTGGAGATCCTTCCAGGTTTCCTTTCTCCGTCACAGCTGCTCAACTGTGCAGCCCATAGGGCTGCACAACTCCCACACACAGCCCTGAAGGTTTATTCCTGAACCGCTGGGCAGAATTTCTGTCACCTTCATCCTCGAGAGGATTGATCAACTTGTACAGGATCCTGGAGATCCCAGAAACCCAAGAGCTCTTTTCCTCTGTGGTTTTCAGGGCTCCTCTCACCTGCAAATGTCACGTTAGGGAATAGCCCAGTTCAAGCATGGCACTAGCAAGCAACATCTCACATCTAAATGAAAAGTGTAACAATTCAGTCAACTGTTCTTATGTGGTCTATAAAAATTTAATGTTGGGTATTACATAAATCCAGTGGTATTCTGGTAAACTGGTTCTCTGTGGGAAAAGAAAAAAAGCAAAAAGAAGAGAAGAGGGGAGAAAAGGGGAGGGGAGCAAAACAAAGAAAAGAAAGAGGAAGGGAAAGGGGGAAAAAAACCCTGATTTGTTATGTTTGCAGATTTTAGTAGTGTCAATACTATAATTATGGCCAATTTCAAGCTACCAAAGATTTAGCAACCAACTTAAAAAACCCTGAATATTTTATAAGCAATTCTCATGAGCTGGTGTGAACCAGCTCTAGCATATCCCTATGTAAATCTGATCCCTGAAAAAATTAAATAATTTTCCCCCAGATCTTCTAATGCTTTCCACCATATACCCTATATACTAGTACACAAAGGTTACTCACTGCTCCCCAAACATGCTCTGTGTTATCCCACCTCTGTGCCTTTCATCCTGATGGTCTATTTACCAGGAATGTCCTTTTTCCTCATTTCTTCAAGGCCTGTCTCAAATTCTTCCTATTCCCTGAAGAACGCTTGATCCATCACTCGCTCAATGACACCTGATCCGTCCTTCTCTCATGACACTTTTAACTATCTTGTATGAGAGCTCTTTTTAAAAAAAAATTTTTTTTGTCCTAAGCAATTACTGGATAAAGGCTCTCTGCTTTGTGCCTATATTCTCACAGCACTGAGGGCAATGCCTGGTGCGTTGCAGGCACTTAATGCCACTTTAACAACCACCTATCACATGCTTCTAATGTTGCAGGCCCTGCTCTATCCCCGAGGAGCGAAAACGTCTGTGTTTGAAGAACTGGAGACCTTAAAATGAGGTTCTTCTGCAGGGAAACTCCAGAGTCAGATGGTTCATGTAAGCTGACAACTAACACAATTTATCTGGAACAAGTTGATGACTTCACTAAGTAGATGGCTTCCACCTAGTACCACTGGACAATTAATGTAAATCTGGGTTTGGCAAATTCCTCCTAAGAAGAGTAAATGTTTTAGGCTTTTGATACCATAAAGTCTCTGCCAAAAATATTCAACTCTCCTATTTCAGTGAAAAAGCAGCCATGGCTATACATAAATGAAATGAGCACGGTTCCATGCTAGTACAACTTTATTTACAAACAAAGGCAGTGAGCAAGATTTGGGCCTCAGGTCCTAATTGGCTAACCCCTGGTCCAGATACTTGAAAGCTCTGATTTCTAAACTGTCTTGTGAATTCCTTTGTTCATTTTCCTTTTGGTGTCAGTATTCCTCCTTACTAGCTTCTAACTTAGCACATCATAATCTTCTTACAAATAATACTTGCCTAGGTGTAGGTTTTAATAGAAATAATCATCACTCTGAATGTACTTTAGGTCATCCAGGAATTGTTAGTGCAGTCAATTTGAAAAAACAGTATAAAGATACATTACACTGACTCTGCCAATACACAACTTGTAGATAATACACTTAATGAAGCAAAATATCCTTGGAAGAGAAAATGATACGGATATTATTGGAATATAACCATGACTCCTGACATGATAATACCTGCAGATTTATTTCAGTTCCATTAAGGTTGACCTCATCTCTTATGAAGTACCTGAGTTCTTTTTCCTGTGGTGAAATCAGCATCTTTAATGCCAATCAGAACCAAGAACAATTGTTCTGTGGTGCTCGGAGATCATTGCTAGTGTGTGACTCTCCAACACCACCAATAGACTGTCTTACAAGGAGTGTGTATGGATAAAACCCTTCCTAAGACAATGAATAATAATTGGTGAAACAGATGCCTAATGGTAATTATTCTACCCACAGAAGGCGGAAAACTTGTGGTGGTCATCAAAAATGAGTTCCTTACTAAATTAAATAATAAATGTCTTGCTCTGGGTGCACAACTGATATTTTAAAATTCCTTTTCCAAGTAATTATGGAAAATAATATAGCTTGAACTTTCTTTTGGAAAAATCAGGGGAGATATGCACCATTTCTAATCCTTCATTTGTACCTGACTAACAAAATGGGTTAAAATAAAAGGCAATCTAGCTATCTAAGGAAGACCCAAGGAACAAAGGTCCAAGAAGTGGGATTATCTTTTTGGTCAAATCTAAGAAGTCTTGGATTATTATTTGAAAGTGCCTCTTCGTTCCTTCTTGTAATATTTTAGTTATATTGTTTGTTAGGCAATTGTTCAGTACATATCTTCCAGAGTCTTAAATGCTTCCATGCAGCCACTGTATCAACAAACTGACCACATAACAAAAAAAGCAAAGAGGCTAAAACCATGCAGACCACCAGTCAAGTTAATTTCACCTATCTGCAAACAAAACCTCATCTTCAAGGAGAATAGACAACCATGCCAAAGATATGAGTAATGCTTGATGTCTTTCTTGAAGCTTAGTTTGGAGAAAACCTAAGGGATGATTGAAAAAAAATTTACCTTTCCATTCTCCCAAAAGACTGATTTTTTTCTATTTCAAGAATGACAGGTAGCCACTAAAATAAGTTTTAAGCCTGCAGAATTCTGTATCCATGGAACAACCAGAATTGGTTTTAAACATATGTAATCAAATCAAAGTCAACTTGTTTTAGTGAATACACTTCTGTGAGCCAACCAATTAATAAAAACCCCTTGCTTCTGAAGGCCAGTCAGGAACGGGCTCATTCCAGTGACTTGCTACTAAGGCCATTTAGTCAACAACAGTCTCCCTTAGGTAACCACACTTCTATAGCTGACCCCAGACCTTCCATCAGTCTCTGAACTCCATGCTTCCTAAAGTTCTTACGTATCATCAACAGTCTTGCGTCTATAGAGAAAGTACAACTAGAAATCCAGCAGTAAGTCCAGCACTGCGGGCTATTGTTTGTTAGTTTCATTACCATTTTGAGTGGCAGTCTTCTACTTTAGAAAATGGAGGGAGATAACAAAATGGAAAGGGAATTCCAGGTACTAGGAATAAGTTGAGGAAAAGCATGGAGGCTCAAAAGTACTTGGAGGGTTCTGGAATACACAACCCTTTTTTTTTTTTTTTAATGATTTTTATTTTTTCCATTATAGTTGGTTTACACTGTTCTGTCAGTTTTCTACCATACAGCAAAGTGGCCCACACAAATGTATATACACATTCTTTTTCTCACATTATCCTCCATCATGTTCCATCACAAGTGACTAGATATAGTTCCAGTGCCATACTGCAGGATCTCATAGCTTATCCATTCCAAATGCAATAGTTTACATCTGTGAACCCCAAACTCCCAGTCTCCCCCACTCCCTCCTCCTTCCGCTTGGCAACCACAGTCTGTTCTCCAAGTCCATGCATTTCTTTTCTGTGGGAAGGTTCATTTGTGCCGTATGTCAGATTCCAGATATGTGATATCATATGGTGTTTGTCTTTCTCTTTCTGACTTACTTCACTTAGTATGAGAGTCTCTAGTTCCATCCATGCTGCTGCAAATGGCATCATCTTATTCTTTTTTATGGCTGAGTAGTACGGAATGTGGAACCCCTTGAAGGAGGTGCTTGGCATTGGAAAGGTCAACTGAGAACCAGATTTTGAACTTTGGAGACCAATAAGAAGAGTTCATATTTTATCTGTTAGGTGTTGAGAGTCCATTGACTATTTTAAGGTGGAGAATATAATAATTAAATATGGGTTTTAGGGGCTGAAAAATGCAGTGCCAAGATCACTGGTGGAAGTGGTCATGGATATTCAATATCTATGTTAGAGATAGAATCTACTGAATTTTATGACCTATTGAATGAGAGAAGTGAGGGAATTAGCATCAACGATATTTTTGACTTGAATGATTTATGGAAGGAAGGGGGGGGGTAGGAAATAAAGAAAGACCCAAGGACTGGGATTGTTTTTTTCAGTCAAATCTGATGAGAGACCACTTCCAAGCACACCAGTATCACCTTTATGACTTCTTTTTCCTTCAAATCTGTGTCAGAGGGTCTTTCTAACATTATTATGCCGAGATTTAGATGTAGGTTAAGGGAAAGTTAATCACATATTTAGCTGAAGTTTTCACTGCCCTAAGAGTGACTTTGGCCCAAATAACACTGAAAAAATTGCATTTCCATTTAAACTGGGTTATCTCATCAAACTATTGCTCTTGGAATGGATAAGCAAAGAAATCCTCCTGCTATATAGCACTAGGAACTATATCTAGTCACTTATGATGGAGCATGATAATGTGAGAAAAAAAGAATGTATATATGTATGTGTGACTGGGTCACCTTACTGTACAGTAAAAAATGATAGAACACTGTAAACCAGCTATAATGGAAAAAATAAAAATCATCATAAAGAATTAAATAAACTGGGTTATCTGGTCAAGGCTTCCTTCCCATGTACATTTCCTACTGAGACTGTGACACCTCACCTTCCATATTAGTCTGACAGGACTGCCACAAAAATGTACTACAGGCTGTGTTGCTTAAATGACAAAAATTTATTTTCTCACAGTTTTATAAGAGTTCAGAGTCTGAGATCAAAGTGTCAGCAGGGTTGATGTCTTCCAAGGCTTCTTTCCTTGGCTTGTAGACAGCTGTCTACTCCCTATGTCTTTATATGATCTTTCTTCTCTACATATCTGTATCTCTTCTTATAGGACCCTAATGACCTCATTTTAACTTAACCACCTCTTTAAAAACTGTCTCCAAATAGTCACATTCTGAAGTACAGGGGGCTAGAACTTTGACCTATGCACTGGGAGGAAGGAAATAAAGACTCAGCCCATAACACCCTCTAAATCTTGAACTAGCAACTGGCATGTTGCTGACGGTCAGGAAAAGGATAAAACCTTTAGTGGTCAGATAAATTTGTCCAGAAAGGATAATAAATAAAATGGTGGCCAGGGAGAGATGCTCAAGTGAAGGCTGAGTTTAAATTCCCTCTGCTGGGGTGAATGAAGCTGGAGCTTTGGGCTGAGAGCGTGGCTGGGGGTGTGAGCTAGGGAGGGAGGTCTGGCCTTGGCTCTCCTGTAGACTTGCTGTGTGGCCAGGGGTGGTTTAATGGCCCCACATCTCAATTTCCTCTTCGGCAAATGGGGGCTGGATATCATCTTTCACCCCAGGGACTGTGACAGTGAATTAAGGAAAAGGCAGAGTCTTTAGGGTTTCTTAGTGCGAGAAGTTGAGCTAGTAGAAGGTTCGACCACACAGGCCAGGTAGCTTAAACATTCTTCCATCATTACACGTTCAAGCAACAAATTCTCAGACTTGATTTCAAGCCTTCAAGCAAATATTTTTGGAGACTTGAGACTCACCCACTGGGATGTTTTTGAGCTATAGTGCAATGAGAGATTTGACTTTCAAAGCTTTTCACTTTGGCCTTTGCTTAGCTTCGAACACAGGATTGTATTTAGACCTGCTGTTTTATTTTCTCACTTATAGTTTAGGGCTTTAGGAGTCTGAACAAGTTCTCTCTGTCTTCCTGGGATTTAAAAAGTCTGAAAAGAAAATAAAGTCTCTGCATTCAGGCTTTTCTTGGGCTAGTTTTAAAGAAAAAAGCTGAGGCGATGAAGCAAGGAGAGAATTAGACCTTAAATTATCTGGTAAACACAGGCACTATAAACTGTGTAACTGCCCAGCCTTTCACCTTCTTTGGCCGTGAGGATAGTCAGGCTGAGGTACTTTTTCTTGTGTATTTCTGAGATTCTTTGGCAAACTGCTCTTTTGGCCTCATGTTCCATGGAGATTCTTTGGGGACTGATAGTCCTCTGAGATTCACCGCTCAGGGCTGAGCAATAGAACACAGTTGTCTTCCTTCACGATCTGTCTGAGGGTGTCATCCTATCCCCTCTTGAGAGTTTAAGTCCAAAATACGGAATGTCTGGAGATCCCAAATGCTTTCTTAAATGATACATTCATCTCTCCCTTCCCCATCCTATTTCCTTCTCTCTAATCCCTTCTGAATGTTTCATTCTCTACTTTCCTCTCCTCCTTCTTTTATGTCATCAGACTTAAAACTCTAGACTTACTCTCTCAGTATATCTGCTTATTGGAAAGAATGTTGATGAGTTCCTTTGTGGTGCAGAGGGTTAAGGATCCGGCATTGTCTCTGCAGTAAGTTGGGTCATTGCTGTGGCATGGATTTGATCTCTGCCCCTCTGCTCCTGGAACTTCCACAGGCCATGGGTGTGGCCAGAGAGAGAGACAGAGAGAGAGAGAGAGAGAATGTTGGGCAAAGAGAATTAAAAGATGAGTTCCAGATACCACTCTTCCTTATATCAGCACCATCACTTTAGCCAAGACACCTTCTTTAGGCTGTAACTCCCATATCTGTAAAATGGGGATAACAGTAATGCCTGACAGTTTTATTGTGAGCAGCTCATAAAATAATTGTGAAAGTATCTAGATTTGACTTAATATTAACTAGGCCTCTGAATAAACCTCAAACTTGAAAAGCCTCAGACTCCTAAACTGTAAAATGAAAATAGTTTACCAACAGATGGAAAGACACACCATGCTTTTGGGTTGAAAGACCCAATATTATCAAAATGACTATACTACCCAAGGCAATCTACACATTCAATGCAATCCCTATCAAATTACCAAGGACATTTTTCAAAGAACTAGAACAAAATATTTTAAAGTTTGTTTGGAAGCACAAAAGACCCAGAATAGCCAAAGACATACTGAAAAAGAAAAATGGAGCTGGAGGAATCAGGCTCCCTGGTTTCAGACTATACTACAAAGCTACAGTCATCAAAACCATATGGTACTGGCACAAAGACAGAAATATAGATCAGTGGAACAGGATAGAAAGCCCAGAATTAAACCCATGCACCTATAGTCAACTAATCTGACAAAGAAGGGAAAAATATACATTGGAGAAAAGACCGCCTCTTCAATAAGTGGTGCTGGGAAAACTGGACAGCCACATGTAAAATAATGAAATTAGAACACTTCCTAACACCATACATAAAATAAGCTCAAAATGGATTAAAGATGTAGTTATAAGACCAGATACTATGAAACTCTTAGAGGAAAACATAGGCCAAACACTCCCTGACATAAATGACAGCAACATCTTCTCAGATCCACCTGTTAGATTAATGAAAATAAAAACAAAAATAAACAGATGGGACTTAATTAAACTTAAAAGTTTCTGCACAGCAAAGGAAACCCTAAACAAAGCAAAAAGACAACCCACAGAATGGGAGAAAATATTTGAAAATGCATTGACTGACAAGGGGTTAATCTCCAAAATTTACAGATACCACCAACAGCTCAGTACCAAAAAAACAAACAACCCCATCAAAAAATGGGCCAAGATCTAAACAGACAGTTCTCCAAAGAAGACATACAGATGCCAAAAAACACATGAAAAGATGTTCAACATTACTTGTTGTTAGAGAAATGCAAATCAAAACTCCTGTGGGGTACCACCTTACTCTGGCCAGAATGGCCATCATCGAAAAGTCTACAAACAATAAGTGCTGGAGAGAAAAAGGAACCCTGTTACACTGTTGGTGGGAATGTAATTTGGTGCAATCACTGTGGAAAACAGTATGGAGATTCCTTAGAAAATTAAAAATAGAATTACCATTTGATCCAGCAATCCCACCCCTGGGCATCTATCCAGAGAAAACCATGACTCAAAAAGACACATGTATTCCAGTGTTCATTGCAGCACTCTATACAAGTCATGGAAATAACCTAACTGCCCATCAACAGAGGAGTGGATAAAGAAGATGTGGCGCATGTACACAATGGAATATTACTTAGCCATTAAAAGGAAAGAAATGCAGTAACATGGATGAACCTAGAAATTATCATACTAAGTGAAGTCAGGTGGACAATGGAACACCAACATCAAATGCTATCACTTACATGTGGATAAACATGTCCTAAAAAAGGACACAATGAACTTCTTTGCAGAACAGATACTGACTCACAGACTTTGAAAAACTTACAGTTTCCAAATGAGACAGGTTGTGGGGTGGGGGGTTGCACTGAGTCTTTGGGATGGAAACGCTATAAAGATTTGGTCGTGATTATTGTTGTACACCTATAAATGTAAAAAATCCATTAAGTAGTAAAAAAAAAAAATAAAAGTATGCACAGAAAATTTAAAAAAAAGATAGCTACCCTGCCTTCTTCATTAATCAAATGGGTTACGAGATGTGTATAAAAGAGTTCTGTAAATTGAAAATCATTGAAAACATGTAAATTGCCTCTTTCCCACTGCTTCTTCATAGGGTGAGGACAACAGCTCAAGATCAGCCCTTGTGATGCAGTTGAGGGATGGAGTCGGAAGTCAGGATTGCCCACTGGCTCTGGATCTTTTCTATCTCTGTGTCCGCCTCTCTCTCTCAGGATGCAATGCTATGTTGAAAGACTCTCCTCTTCTGTGTGACATGATTTCTTTCTACACTGCAGGCTGTTCTCCAAAATGAATAATGACAGTGCCATGCCTTCAGTGAGGCAGAACACAAACACTAAATTGTGTCATCGCTTCTCTCATGCTCTAAAGTAGCATGTGGTAGGCCCAGGATTTCAGTCAGGGAATGGCCACCCTGGTGAGCTGGACTGATACGGCCTGTGGAATCCATCACTCAGATCCCTTGGCAGTCATTTAATATTATTACTTTCCCTCCTTTTCTTGGAATTGTGCTTCCTCCTGTCTCCTTGTGAAGTATGAGTGAACTGGGAGAAGGCTGGGAAGGCAAAGAGGCTCAAAACAAGAGCAAAGGATAATAATGATAACTAACATTTGCAGAATTCTTTGCCATTATGATGCCCTTTAAAATGTATTGTTACACATGGTTCTTGCTCACTGCAAAAACTCATGCAAATTATTTCACTTCCACACCTTAGTTCCTTATCTATAAAAGGGTAATGCCTGCTTCATAGGGTTGTGAGGCCTGAACAGTAATGTGCGGAAACAATCCAGAAGTGTGTCTGGAACTTGATCCTTCATTTACTCAGTAACATTTATGAAATGCCCAGTAGGTCCCACTAGGGACTAGGGACATGTCAGTAAATCCAACACACTTAAGCCCCAGACCTCATGGTGCTTACGCTCTAGTAGCATATAGTTAAGTGCATGCACATGTGCGCGCGCGCGCGCGCGCACACACACACACACACACACACCTGATATTATTTTTAACAGAAAAGTGAGAATTGAGAGGAACAAGTAATTTCAAGTGAGGGTATGAAGATAGACTTTATTTGGGTTAGCAGATCAAACAGTATCGAGAGTAGGGAAGGGAAAGGGCAAACAAAGATTATTCTCAAGGTTCTGGATGGGTCAGGGGAAGACTGTGATTCCACACACAGGGATAGATAGGGACTATGGCAGGAGAGACAGCATGGGTACGTGGTAGGCAGCCTCTATAATGGTTCTCCAATATCCTCGCCTCCTGGTGTTCATCCCCTCCCCAGAGTGAAGAAGTGAGGGCCAGACCTTTCACTGGCAAAATGATGAGATGTCACTTCCAAGATTACATTACATAAAATGTTGTGACTCTTGTCTTGCTTCTCCATTTTCACTTGTTCCTCTCTCTCTCTCAAGCCCTCACTGTGATTAAAGCTGCTACATTTTGTAAGTAGCCCATTGGAGAAGCTCAAATGGTAAGGAACTGATGTCTCTTGACAACAAACAGAGAGGATCTGAGGCTCTCAATTCCCATGAATGAGCTTCACAGTAAATCTTCTGAGGCCTCCAAGGTAGTGAGCTTGCAAGTGGATCCCTGCCCAGTCAAGAGACAACCGTAGCTCTGGCTGACACCCTGGTTTCAACCTGGTGAGAAACCCTGAGTCGCCCAGTTAAACTTTGCCCATATTCCCGACCCAAAGAAACTGTGGGATAACAAATGTTTGTTGTTTTAAAACCACTACATCTTGGAGTGATTTGTTTAGAAATAGCTGTTATGCAATAAATAACTAATACAGAGTATGGAGATAATGAGTTAATGTTGGAGATTATAGTGTGAGGCATACAACGAGCATCTAAGAGTTAGTCAATGGTCAGTGCAGTATGTGGGCCTGCAGTTCATTTCCCCAAGAGATTCAGTGAGAGCAGAAGCTAGTTTCAGTGGACTGAAGAATGATGAGAGGTGAAAACCTGGAAGACACGGAGACTCCTCTTTGAAAGAGTGTGACCTTCAAGGAAGAAGAGGAGCACCGGGCCAGCTTCTGAAGAAGAGATAAGGAGTTCAGGGAAAGCTTTTAGTTTTTTTTTTTTAATTACACATATAAGTAGAGGCAATTTTAATCAATTAGTGCGAGGTGAGAATATTGACATTTAAGGGAGAATTGCACCAACTTAGAAAGTTAGAATGTAAAGGAAAATGAAAGATTAATTGACAAAACAAGGTTGTGGATAGAATGTGAGAAGAGGGAGTCAAAAGAAGTAGTGAATGGATTACACAGGGCCCAGGGAGAAGTACATTTGTTTTCTTCTGCTACGGGAATCACTGCAGATGCAGCAGCTTAAAATAACATACATTATCTCACAGTTTTGGGGTCAGGGGTCCAGGCACAGGTTGGCTGAGCACTCCTATAAGGATCTTACAGGCCTGCCATGAAATGTCAGTTCCTTTCTGTACCTTAGAGTTCTCTTTCAAACTCACGTGGGTGTTGGAACACTACAGTTGCTAGGGTTGTAGGACTGAGTTCTCTGTACTATTACTGGCTGTCAGCCAGAGGTTATTTTTGGCTCCTTACCCTTTTCAGTCCTTGCCATGTGGCCCTATCACAGGACTTACACCACATGGCATCTCACTTCTTCAAAGTCAACAGAAGAATCTCTCCTTTAGTCCTCTAAGGTGCAGTCTTACATAATTTATGTAATCAGGGGAATGACTTTTCTATCATCTTTGCCACGTTCTATTGGGTAAAAGCAACTCATGGATTCCACCTCCAACTAAAGTTTATGGATTGCACAAGAGTATCATCGGGTGTCACTTTGGAGTGTGTCCACTTTAGGGAGGGAGGAGAGTGACATGGACATTTGCTGGGAATTTTTTTTCAAAGGGATGTTGTTATGAACAACTCATGATGGCTAATGTAGGCAGCCCACTTTCTTGGATGTGCAGTTACTAAGGTGCTGAAAAGCCATCTTCTTTTTCCCATAATGATCCCTACTGGCATTATTTCAGATATGCAGGGGCATGCCTTTCTAATATCCATGTCAACAAATGGACTTGACAATGAATTTGAGAGGACATGTACGTTCCAGCTAGTAATTCTATTCAGACGTGCAAATTTGTAATACAAAAATTCTGAAAATAAGCAGCAGTGCTGCCTGGGATGAGTGGCTCTAGAGAGACACCATGTAGTGTGAAATAAAGACTAGAAATCAGAAGTCAAACGGTACTATGCAACCAGCTATCTGTATAGACTGAGAAAACTCACTATCTGACTCTAGAGTTCAGTTTCTCATCTGTTAAGATGATGCTCTTGAAGCAGAGTGCTGGCTTTCAAGTTAGACTTCTCAAACTATAAATCATCTTCTACAGAGGTGCTTGAGAATTTCAGCAAATGAAAGGGTGTTTTCCATCCAACAAAGATTTCACTATGTAATTCTGTAAAAAAGGAATTTGAGTTTAATTTCTCAAAATCAGTGTGAAAATCATCAAGGTAGTTAATCTCTAGGGTCTAACTCTATCTTCCTTTGATCTGTGAGAGTGTGCATAGAGATATTTTTTCTTTTTCTTTTTGTTCTTTTATTGTAGTAAAAACACTTAACATGTTATCAACCCATATTTTAGTATTCATGTTATTGACCCATATTTTAGTATTTTCCTTTTTAGGGGAATTATATCATACTGTATGTATATACCAAAAACTTTAATCCATTCATCTGTCTATGGACATTTGGGTTGTGTCCATAACTTGGTTATTGTAAATAATGCTGCAGTGAACATGTGAGGGTTAATATATCTTTGGGCCTGATTTCAATTCTTTGGGGTATATATCCAGAAGTGGTATCGCTGGACCATATGGTTGCTCTATTTTTAATTTTTTTTTTATTTCTTTACATTATACCCAGCTGTACAGCGTGGTGACAGGGTTACACATCACAAGTGGTTAGACATAGTTCCCAGTGCTATACAGTGGTATCTTCTTTCTTTTCCAGCCCAGAGTCAACAATCTACAGCTATTAACCCCAGAACCCCCTACCATCCCATTCCCTCCCCCAACCTTTTGGCAACCACAAGTCTGTTCTCCAAGTCCTTGATTTTCTTTTCTGCATAAAGGTTCATTTGTGCAGTATGTTAGATTCCAGTCATTAGTGATATCATATGGTATCTGTCTTTCTCCTTCTGACTTACTTCACTCAGTATGAGGGTCTCTAGTTCCATCCATGTTGCTGCAAATGACATTATTTTATTCTTTTTCATGGCTGAGTAGTATTCCATTGTGTATATGTACCACATCTTCCTAATCCAATCATCTGTCGATGGGCATTTGGGTTGTTTCCAAGTCTTGGCTATTGTGAATAGTGCTTCAATGAACATGTGTGTGCAGGTGTCTTTTTCAAGAAAAGTTTTGTCCGGGTATATG
This sequence comes from Catagonus wagneri, assembly GCA_004024745.2. Classification (NCBI taxonomy): domain Eukaryota; kingdom Metazoa; phylum Chordata; class Mammalia; order Artiodactyla; family Tayassuidae; genus Catagonus; species Catagonus wagneri. The sequence continues at coordinate 6,580,239 of PVHT020000034.1, read as the reverse complement.
CCCAAGAGTGGGATTACTGGGTCATATGGTAGCTCTATGTATCGCTTTCTAAGATACCTCCATACTGTTTTCCATAGTGTTTGTACCAGCTTACAAGTATCTATATGTTGCTTTCCATAGTGCCTGCACTGTATCTTGCATTCCAGCTAACAGTGTACTAGTGTTCCAGTTTCTCCATATCTTCACCAATATTTGTTATCTTTTTTCTTTTAGTGGTATCTCCATAAATGCAGACATATACATTATAATGGAAGAGAATAAGCCCAGAAATAAATCCACACATATATGGTCAACTGATCCTCTACAAGGGTGCCAAGAATACAGGGTGGGGAAAGGACAGTCTGTTAAACAAATGGTATTAGGAGAGCTGTATATCCACAGGTGAAAAGTGAAACTGGACACTTATGCCATATAAAAGATTGAGTTCAAAATGTTTCAAAGACTTAAACATATCCTCAAATTATAAAACTCTTAGAATAAAACACAAAAGAAAACTTCATTACATTGGTCTTGGCAATACTGTCATGGATGTATCATCAAAGTACTGTCAACAAAAGCAAAAATGGCAAGTGGGACAGACCTCAGATGAAAAACCTTCTTCAAAGCAAAGGAAACCACCAACAAAAAAAGCCTGTGAAATGGGAAAAGATATATGCACACCATATATCTGATACGGGGTTAATTTCCAAAATATATAAGGAACATCTACAATTTAATAATTAAAAAACCAATCCAATTAAAATATGAGTTAAGGACTTGAATAGACACTTTATCAATGAGGACACACATGGGAAACAGATATGTGAAAAGATGCTCAACATTAATAATCATTAAGGAAATGAAAGCTAAAACCACAAGGAGATATCGTCATCATCTCAAGACCTGTTTGGATGGCTATTATGAAAACAAAAACAAAAACAAAAAAACTCTTGGTGAGGATGTGGAGAAACTGGGACCCTTAAAGAGACATAAAACTAGGGATCTAGAGTCAGAATGTTCTTGGGTTGAATTCTGTCTCCACTACTGTGAGACCTTGAATAAACTACTGAGACTATTTGCTCATGAAGGTAATAACTGAATCCCCCACAAAGGGTGAACGGCCAAATGTGAAGATTTATTCAGAGAGTTAAGACTAACTTGTCTGAGATTTATTCCTCCACAGCCTGGGTCCCTGAAAAGTTCATTGGAAACCAATTCCATTTGGTTGAATGCTTAAGGTAATCAATGATGACAAAAATGTTGAGAGAGCAAATCAGTTAGAAGTTTTTAAGACATAAAAGCTGCAACCCCAATGTCTAATCCCAGTCCCTCATCACATCCAAGAGAATGGAGAAAGCATATCTTTTCAGTGATGGTGCTGGTCAACTGGGCACACATACTGAGGAAAGGGGAGGGAGGAAGGAGGAAGGGAGGAGGAAGGAAGAAGGAATCTTAACTCCTGTCTCACATGCTCCCAAATCAATTTCAAGTGTGTTACAGATCTGAATGGAAAATACAGAACAATAGAATTTTAAAACATAGAATATCTTCTTATTTTTTTGGTCTTTTTTGCCTTATCTAGGGCCGCACCTGCGGCATATGGAGGTTCCCATGCTAGGGGTCTAACAGGAGCTGTAGCCACCTGCCTATACCACAGCCACAGTAACGCAGGATCCGAGCCGTGTCTGCAACCTACACCACAGCTCACAGCAATGCCGGATCCTTAACCCACTGAGCGAGGCCAGGGATCAAACCCGCAACCTCATGGTTCCTAGTCGGATTCGTTAACCACTGAGCCATGACAGGAACTTCTAGAGTATCTTCATAATTTAGAATAGGCAAAGATTTCTCAAACATGTTACAAAATACACTTGCTGTAAAAGAAAAAAAATAGCCTAAATTAATATTAGAACTTCTGCTTATTGAGATACTATTAGTATAATTAAAGGCAGGCCATAGAATGGGATAAAATATTTTAATAAGAAATACCAAAGATAACTTAAAAACTGAACAAAACACTCAACCAGACACTTTACCAAAAAATGATACACTTGCCAACAAATATACAAAAAGTGTTCTCAATCTCATATAGCCATAAGAGAAAACAATAATATACCTCCCTATCATGACATCTGTCCTTGCAAAGAGAAGGATGTGTAGTGTGGGTGAGACCAAAATACATTTCAGAGTGTCCTTGGACACAGGCAAAGTGAGCTCCAGGCCTGATGTCTTCCTTGACTCTCCACTTCTACCCCGTTTCCACGTTCATCCCACAGATACCACACAGCTACGCTGCAGAGGGCACTGGATATACAATAGCCAATAAAACAGATGTGGTTCTTGCTTTCAGGAAGTCCAGAAAGAAATCTAGATGGTCAACAAACAAACACACCCCTGAACATACAATTACAAATGGTATATTCTATGACGTACAATGTTTATTACTGTGAAAGAGAATAACATGGGAAGGCAGTGAGCAAAGGCCACAGAGGAAGTGCTGTGCCAGCTGAGAGGTGACAGAGAAAAAGTGATAGTATAAAACCTGAAGGCCAGCAGAAACGTGGTGTAAGAACAGCAGAAGTAGGAGCAACAATGATATCAATGGTGATTTACTGAGGGTAAGAGATGCTGAGGCAATACATGGGAGCAAAGGTCACAGGCCTTTGCAGACCACCTATAGCTTTGAACTTTATGTTAGGTACAGTGGAAGCCCATATACCTTTTTTTTTTTTTTTGGTTTTTAGGGCTGCACTGCAGCTGCATATGGAGGTTTCCAGGCTAGGGGTCGAATCAGAGCTATAGCTGCCGGCCTGCACCACAACCACAGCAATGCCAGATCTGAGCCACGTCTGTGACCTACACCACAGCTCACGGCAATGCCGGATACTTAACCTGCTGAGTGAGGCCAGGGATCAAACCCGCATCCTCATGGATACAAGTCAGATTCGTTTCCACTGCACCACAACAGGAAATCCCCATATAGAGTTTTAAACGTAAAAATAATATGGTCCAATTTAGATTTAAAAAAGGAAGATGCTTCTAACTTCTGTGTGGAAGATGAATGAAGGGAGCAAGAATGGAAAACTGGAGACCCATTAGGAAGATATGTCCATTGCTCATTTGGGAGATGAGAGGAGCTGAATCAGGACAGTGGCCTCAGAGATGGAGAGCGGTGGGGGAGTCAAGTTATACTTTGGAGACAGAACCAAGCAATTCAGTGGGTTGGGGACATGCCTCATCTGAGAAGAGGAATTCATGTTTTCCAGTTCAGAGAGGAGAATCCATTCAATGAGAATGATTTTTCTAATCAGGCATAGGATTTGAGATTGTTCAGGGACATCTCATTTTGGGCAAAGGTGAGGCTCCAGCTCCAGCTCTGTGGCTGTTGGATATAGTTGTTTTCCCTGTCTTTTAAAATCCTCTGAAATAATGCCAGATACAACTCCTAGATCATTCCAGTGTTAAATGTGTGTACTTATAAGCTAATCTGAATCGTTTATGTTAGAGAGGTTAAATTCAAGTTTTCTGTTGGAAAATGGCTTTTTCCTTCTCAGCAGGAGGCAGTGTGATGTTTTTGTAGAAGCTTCAGAACTTCACTTTTCACCTTCTCCTCTATGGCCTCTATGCTGAGAATCCACTTTATCTCCTATACGTGGGACTGCAGGGGGAAAAGGCCATCTTCCCTAGACTGCTTCTGAGGAGGCTATTAAAAAGACAGCTTTGCAGGACATTTATAGTGTTCCTGATCCTAGAGGGCAGGCCTGCAGGGCCTGGCAGGGGAGAGTGTTTGTGTGTGTTCTGGATGGAGCTGCTGTCTTCAAATCCATATGGCCCATGATGTCACTGGGAAAAAACCCTGAAACGTGCTATAAGGAAGAACTTTTTTATGGCTCCCAGTGTAATATTCCTATACACTGGGCTTGAGATGAGGGGAAAGGAACTGAAAGACTTTTCTACACCTGGCGGCACTGCCGAACTGTCAGTGTGGGCTGCAGGAAAAGGAAGGGCTGGAGGAAGGAAGGGGATTATGTGGGGAGAGAGAACAAAAGCAAAGACAAAGGAATTTGAGAGTTCTCTCTCCTATTTCCTCTGTATTTTGGCACCAGGTATTTCCCATGCTGGGGCACAGCTCTGGTTTATATACTGGCTCCCCTACTAGACTATGTTTAAGAACAAGGTTCCTGCCTTACTTATTTCTGTAACCTCAGAATCTAGAGCCATGTTTATTACATATCAGTTTTTCAGTAAATGTCAGAGCTATGGAGTTGTGCCTTGGAGCCACATTGTTAAAGACCATAACAGAAAGAATCAGAAGAAATAAACTAAAATGTACTGATTGTTTCATATATGTCACACATACATGTCACATAGACACCTTTGGATATATTTTCCTTATTGCTATTGTTTGAGATAACAGTCAGTAATCCCACTGTACAAAGGAAAAAGCAGAAGCTGAGAGAAGGTAAATAATGGGGGTCCTAGACCAGGCAGCAAGTAGAACCAGCATTCAAGCCAAAATCTGATTGACTCCAAAGCAGTTCCTGCTAATACATCTTGCCTTTCCTAGGAAAATACCCTCTACATTCTTCTCTACCTCAAACATAAAGCAGACAGAAAAAAATAGGCCATGTGTGGGAAGATGTGGGCTGGGAATGTAAGTCCTATTTCACTACTCATTACAAACAGATTCTGCTGTAAGTGTGCTTTCAAGAACACACAGATCTCTTCTAATTTTCTATTTTCCACTGAACTGAAAGTAAGTTCCAAAGAGGCTAAGTTACTCAAGTCGTGGGTTATATAATGAGAAGATATGGCTTACAGGGAAAACCATTCCCTATTTCGATTAAGCATAACTCAAATCAACCTTCATTCTTCAGCTTAAAAAATAGGGGGTGGAGGAGAAAAGGACAAGAAAGAAATGATCAAGAATGACTCAGAGAGAGGCGGCAAGATGGTGGAGGAGTAAGAGGTCGCGCTCTCCCTCTCCCACAAATACATCAAAAAACGCATCTAAATATAAAACAAGTTGGACAAATCATCATCTGAATGCTGATCAATTTAAACCTCCAAAAACTGCAAGAAACCCCTGAAATAACTGGGTAGAACAAGTGAAGAAAAAAAAAAGGTGAGAGAGAAA
>PVHT020000034.1:6514999-6574123 GCA_004024745.2 Catagonus wagneri | reverse complement strand
CCATGCCTGTAGGAGGGGACACAGAAGAGGGGTATCAAACATTTGGATATCCTCTCTGGGGCCTAAGGGGATCCAGTCACATTTTGGGCACCTCAGCCCTGACACTGGGAAGACAAGGCCCCTTGGTTGGTTTGAAAACCTCTGGGTCTTAGAGAAGGGCTGTAAGAAAGCGAGATTCTACTAGTGAAGAGCATGCACATACTTGCATAGTCTTAACAAAATGTTAGAAGAAGCTGATTGAAACTGCCTGGGGCTCTGGCCAGTTTCCTGAAACTGCCCCAGAATGCCCCCTGGCCCCTGCCAAGCACCCACCCCAGTCCCTCTAGCTCCAGCTCAGATTCTCACTAGGGTGAAGGTTGCTGTTGCTGGGGAAAATGCACACTTGGGGGAATGGAGCAGGCTTGGACAATGCACTGTATTTGAAGGGGGTTAGGGTGCTTATGGAGTCAGTGGATTCAGACCTGTCTCTCAATATGAATGGCATGCCAGAATTGTCCCAGCATGCCCCCTGGCCCACACTTGGTGTCCACTCCAGCCCCTCTTGCTCTAGCACTTCCCTCTGAAACAGGTGTCATTGCTGAAGATGGGGGTGGGGGAGCAAACACTTAGAGGGAATGAAACTACTTTGGGCTTGACTCTCAGGGCTTCTGCTTTGGCACATTGGGACCCAGCCCTACCCCCAATAGGACACTGGCAATCATTGAGCATAGGAGAAGACTTTGCTTATTCCTGGTTCTAGCTCTAGCCTCTCCACCTCCAGCCTCACTTCCCATCAAGGTGACAGCTACCAGCACACACTGTAAGATGTGACCTAACTCTCCCATCAAAGCAACTGGGTACACATAGGCTGCACAGGGAAATTCCCACACAAGGATACTCCTTCAACACCAGGATAGGTAACTGTTTCACCCAATTTCTTAGAAAAAATTAACATGAAAAAACATAGGATTTTGTTTCAAACAAAAGAACAAGAAAAATGCCCTGAAAATTATTTTGCAAAGCTACAATCATCAAAACAGTATGGTACTGGCACTAAAACAGAAATGTAGATCAATGAAACAGGATAGAAAGCCAAAAAATGAACCTCACATCTATGGTCAACTAATCTATGACAAAGTAGGCAAAAATATACAATTGAAAAAAGACAGTTTCCTCAATAATTGGAGCTGGAAAAACTGGATAGCCACATGTAAAAGAATGAAATTAGAACACTCTCCAATATTATAGACGAAAATAACTCAAAATGGTTTAAACATCTAAATATAAGACCAGACAGTATAAAACTCCTAGAAGAAAACATAGGCCAAACAATCTCTGACATAAACCACAGCAATATATTCTCAGATCCACCATCTAGAGTGGTGAAAATAAAAAATAAAATTAAAAGGACCTAATTAAACTTAAAAGTTTTTGCAGAGCAAAGGAAACCATAAACAAAACAAAAAGACAACCTACAAAATGGGAGAAGGTATTGGCAAATGAAGTAACTGACAAGGGATTAATCTCCAAATATACAAACAACTCCTGCAGCTCAGTATCAAAGAAACAAACCTAATCAAAAAGGGCAGAAGATCTAATTTGGCATTTCTCCAAAGAAGACATGGTAAAGAGACACATGAAAAGATGCTCAACGTCACTAATTATAAGAGAAATGTAAATAAAAACTACTAATGAGGTACCACTTTACACTAGCCAAAATGGCCATCATCAAAAAGTCTACAAAATACTGAAGAGGATTCAGAGAAAAGGAAGCTCTCTTATACTATTGGTGGGAATATAAATTGGTACAAACACTATGGAAAATAGTATGATGGTTCCTCAAAAAACTAAAAATAGAACTACCATATGATCCAGCAATCCCACTCCTGGGCATCTATCCAAATAAAACCATAATTTAAAAAGGTAACGCACCCCAAAATTTATTGCAGCACTATTTACAATAGCCAAGATATGGAAACAACTATATCCATTGACAAAGAAATGGGTAAAGAAGATATAGTACATACATACAATGGAATATTACTCAGCCACTAAAAAGAATGAAATAATGCCATTTGCAACAACATGTATAAACCTAGATATTATCATACTAAGTGAAGTTAGACAGTGGAAGATAACTCATATGATATCATATATATGTGAACTCTAAAATAAAGGATACGGGAGTTCCCGTCATGGCTCAGTGGTTAACGAATCTGACTAAGAACCATGAGGTTGCAGGTTCAATCCCTGGCCTCACTCAGTGGGTTAAGGATCCTGCGTTGACATAAGCTGTGGTGTAGGTTGCAGACGTGGCTTGGATCCTGCATTGCTGTGGCTGTGGTGTAGGCTGGCAGTTATAACTGTGATTAGACCCCTAGCCTGGGAACCTCAATATGCATGTGTGGCCCTAGAAAAGACAAAAAAAGGCAAACAATTAAAAATAAAGGATATAAATGAACTTATTTGCAGAACAGAAACAGACTGACAGAATTTGAAAAACAAAGTTATGGTTACCAAAGGGACAGGTAGGGGGTTTTGGAATGCGGGTTTGGGATTATCATATGCATACTGAGGTACTTGGAATAATTAGCTAATGGGGACCTGCTGTAGAACACAGGGAACTCTACCCAATATTCTGAGATAATCTATGTGGGAAAGGAATCTGACAGAGTACTGATGTGTGTACATACATAACTGTACATATATACTTTGTATATATATATAACTGTTGTATAGCAAAAATTATCACGACATTATAAATCCAATATACTTCAATAAAACTTAAAAAGCTGAATAAATGCTACTGAAACACAATAAATTTATCATATAAAGAGCTCAGAATAGTAGTAATAAGAATGCTAACTGGACATGGAAAAGAATAAACACAGTGAAAATTTTAACAAGGAACTAGAAATTTTAAAAAGCACCAGTCAGAGCTGAAGACTATAATAACTAAAATGGAAAAAAAAAAAAAAACACCACTAGAAGGAATGAAAAGCAGACTATGTGACAGAGAAGAACACATAAGTGATCTGGAGATAGAATAATGGAAATCACACAACCAGAATAGGGAAAAGAAAACCAAATTTCACAAATGGGGACAACATAAATGATCCATGAAGCAACATCATGTGTACTAACATTCGTGTTACAGGGAACCCAGATGCAGAAGAAAGAAAGGATCAAAATGTATTTGATTAAATTATGACTGAAAACTTTCTGACCCTGAAGAAGGAAACAGATATCCAAGAACAGAAAGCACAGAGAGTTCCAAACAAGGTAAACTCAAACTGACCCATCCCAAAGATACCATAAATAAAACAAAAGTTAAAGTATATAAAGGCAATAGAGAAAAACAGAGAGTCACATACACAGAAAATCACACAGGGCTTGCAGCTGATTTTTCAGCGGCAACTTTGAAGGCCAGAAAGGAAGTGGAATGATATTTTGAAACGCTGAGAGGGAAAAACCCACAATTTATGGACACTCTGTCTAGCAAGGTTATTGTTGAATATTGAAGAAGAAATAAAGAGCTTTTTATATAAGCAAAAACTAAAAGTGTTCATCAATACTAAACTGCCCCTAAAAGAAGTGTTAAAGGCTCTTTTACTAGATGCAAAAGAAATGGCTACAACAGGTAGAATTTATAGGAAAAGAAAAATTTCACTGGTAAAGGCAAATGTATAGTGAAGGCTGTGGATTGAGCACTTAAAACTGTTATGTAGATTAAAATACAAATCGTAAAATCAACTCTATCTGCAATAAACAGTTAAGGTGTAGGTGTCAAGATGTAAAATATGACATCAAAAGCTAAATGTTGGGTGGGTGTAAAAAATGTTGAATGTGTTTGAACTTAAATTTCACTATCATTTTAAAATAAGTAGATACAGTTTAGGTGAATATATATGAACTCTACGGTAACCACAAATCAAGAAACCTGCAATAGATACACAAAACTTATAGATAAAGGAACTCAAACTTAACACGAAAGAAAATAATCAAACCACAAGGGAAGGGGCCAAAGAAGAAAAGAACAAAGAAGGATAAAGACAACCAGAAAACAAGTAACAAAATGCCAGTAAGTACATACCTATTCATAGTCACTTTAAATATCAATGGACTAAATGCTCCAATCAAAAGACATAGAGTGGCTGATTAGATGAAGAGAAAAAAATAAGGTCCATCTATATGCCACCTACAAGAGATTCACTTCAAAGCTAATGATATACACAAAGTGAAAGTTAGAAATGGAAAAAGATATTCCATGTAAATAGAAACAGCTGGGGTAGCAATACTCATATGAAAGGAGACTTAAAACCAAAGTCTTTAAAAAAGACAACAAAAAGCATTATATAACAATAAAAGGGTTAATACAAGAAGAGGTGTAATATTCATAAACATCAAATGTACCTAATACAGTAGCACCTAAATATTAAAGCAAATATTAACAGACATAAAGGAAGACATTGACAGTAATATAATAGTAGTAGGGGACTTTAACACCCTGCATACATCAAAGGATAGGTCATCCAGAGAGAAAATCAATAGGGAAATAGTGGACTTCGGTGACACTTTATACCAGATGCAACTAGTAAAAATCTATAGAGACATTTCATCCAAAATCAGAATACACATTCTTTTCAAGTACATGTGAAACATTCTCCATGCTAGATCACAGGCTAAGGTACAAAACAATTCTCAATAATTTAAGGAGTTAGAAATTATATCAAGCAGCTTTTCTGACTACAATGTTATGAAACTAGGAATCAATTACAGAGAGAAAAATGGAAAAAAATAAACACGTGGATACTGAACAACATGCTACTAAAAAGAAAATGACTGTTTCAGTGAAGAAGTCATAGGGAATTAAAAATTACCTTGAGACTAATGAATGTAAAAACACAACTTACAAAATCTATGGGATGCAGTAAAAGCAGTTTTAAGAGGGAATTTTATAGTGATACAAGCCTAAATCAAGAAACAAACAAAAAATAGCTCAAATAAACAGCCTAACTTTCCACCTAAAGAAATTAGAAAAAGAAACAACAAAGCCCAAGGTCAGGAAAAGAAATAAAATAATAAACATAAGAGCAGAAATGTAAAATGAGATATATAAATGAGATATATAATTTTAAATGTAAAATGAGATATATATATAAAAGAAATAAAATAAATATAAGAGCAGAATAAAAAAACTTACAAAATCTATGGGATGCAGCAAAAGCAGTGTTAAGAGGGAATTTATAGTGATACAAGCCTAAATCAAGAAACAAACAAAAAACAGCGCAAATAAACAGCCTAACTTACCACCTAAAGAAATTAGAAAAAGAACTAACAAAGCCCAAGGTCAGGAAAAGAAATAAAATAATAAATATAAGAGCAGAAATAAATAAAAGAAGCCGAAAGAAAAGATCAATGAAACCAAGAGCTGTTTATTTATTTATTTATTTAGTCCTTTTAGGGCTGCATCATGGCATATGGAAGTTCCCAGGCTAGGGGTCAAATCGGAGCTGTAACTGCCAGCCTACACCATAGCCACAGCAATGCCAGATCTGAGTTGCCTCTGTGACCCACACTACAGCTCATGGCAACTACAGATCCTTATCCCACTGGGTGAGGCCAGGGATTGAACCCATGTCCAGGGGTCTATCTACTTATTCTAGGTTGTCCAATTTGTTTGCATATGACTGTTCATAGTATTCTCTTATTTTTTTTTTCTATTTCAGTGATATTGGTTGTAACTTCTCTTTAATTTCCAGCTTTGTTTATTTATGTCTTTTTTCTTAAGGAGCTTGGATAAAGGCTATAATTTTGTTTATCTTTAAAAAAACAAAAAACAAGGCGTTCCATTATGATTCAGTGGTAACAAACCACATGCACAAAAATTAACTGGAGATGTGTTACAGATATAAATTTGAATGCTGAAGCCCTAACAAATGTAAAAGAAATATAAAGAGTTTTTACCATTATTGGATAGGCAAAGATTTCTTAGGTAGTACACACCAAGCACTACCATAAAAGAAGCAGTTATAAGTCAGAGTTCATCAAAATAAAAACTTCATTGAAAACACGCTGAAGAAAGTAAGGAAACAAAACATAAATTGGGAGAAAGTACCTGCACTGCATGTAGCTGATAAGACTTTCACCTAGAATAAGAGAACTCATTAAACTTTACTAAACAGACAAAAAATAAAAATGAGTAAAAATCATGAACCAACACTTAACCAGAAAGACATACAAACGATCAGTAAGCATATGTAAAGATGTTCAACATTATTAGTCACTAGGAAAACACAAATTAAAGTCGCAGTGAATAAAATTTAAAATGTAGATAATACTAAGCACTGTGGAGAATGTCGAGGAGCTGGAGCATTTGGTGAGAATGTAAACAGCACAATTTGGAAAACAGGCAATTTCTTTAAAAGGTAAATATGCAACTATTCTGTGATCTAGCAACTCTTACTAGATAGCTTTTATCCCAAGAGAAATGAGAAACTGAGTTCATAATAGGTCATATACAAGATATTCAGAGCTTTATCTTAATAGTGCCATACTAGCAACAACCCAAATATCTATTGACTGGTGAGTGAATGAAAAAGTAATGTGATGCAGCAATAGTAAATAAACTACTGATGCAAGCTACAACATGAATCAACCTAAGAAATATTAGGCTGAACACAAAAGGCCAAATACCAAAGAATTTATATGGATTTATATGAAGTTCTAGAATAGGCAAAACTAAGCTGTGATGATAAAGACTAGATCAGTAGCTACCATGGGCTGGGAATGCAATGCAGTGATTGCAAAATAGCATGAGAAAACTTTCTGTGACGATGAAAGTGTTTTATGTCCCGACTGAAGTAATTTAGAATTCTAGGCACACTGAGTATACACATTTGTCAGAACTGAACTATAGGAGTTCCGGTCATGGCTCAGTGGTTAATGACTCTGACTAGGAACCGTGAGGTTGTGGGTTCGATCCCTGGTCTCGCTCAGTGGGTTAAGAATCTGGCGCTGCCTGAGCTGTGGTATAGGTTGCAGACACGGCTCAGATCCCACGTTGCTGTGGCTGCGGCGTAGGCTGGCGGCTACAGCTCCAATTAGACCCCTAGTCTGGGAACCTCCATATGCCGCGAATGCAACCCTAGAAAAGGCAAAAAGACAAAAAACCAAAACAAACAAACAAAAAAACCCCTAACTATAGAGCCTCTGAGCATCTGTATTTTATGTATACAAATTATTTTATAAATAAAAATAGAAGCAATACTAAAAAGAATGATTAATGAGGACGAAAATATTCCAATCTTAGATAGATGATAGCATAACATTTAAAAGTAGAACAAACCTTTTTATTTCTGCCATGATGAACACTGTGTAAAAGTATATTAGAGCACATTTTCTTATATATTAAAAAATTAAAAAATATATATATATATATATCAATCCAAAGACCAACATCTACTACTGGAAGTTTCAGAAAATAAAAATAATAAAAATGCTAGGAAACAGTTGTAGAGAACTAGCAAAGATGTGACAGCAATCTTCTCATTAGTGAATAGCAGCATCCAGATAAGCCAGTGAATGTCAAACAACATGAATGTAGGGATCTACACTAAGGTATAACATCAGGATATTTTTAGAATATGAGGATAAAAAATGATTTGGAAATCTTCAAGAAAGAAATAAAAAAGTTTCTATAAAAAATCAGCAATCAGGATGGCATCAGAATTTTCAAAGGCAACATTAGAAACTAGAAGAATGGACAAACAACTACAGCGTTCTTCATGGAAACAGTTTCCACCCTAAAACTGTAAACCAAGAGACACTTTAAGTCAAATGTTAAGGTAAGGTACATTTCAGCCTCACATGTTCTCAAAATTTTTAGCCTACCATGTCTCCTCGTCTCTGAAATAAATTAGGTGATATGCTTCAGTAGAATGGGGGCAGGGGAAGAAATAAGACATGCGACCCAGGAAACACGATCCAACACGAGAGACGTGAAGATAGCTCTTAGGTTAATAATAAAGGCAAGTCTATAGGCAAAACCTTTCCACAGTCTACAGAGCCATGAGCCTGTGCCAGCAGAGGGCAAAAGACACCAAGAGGGAATTGTCAAGGGATGGTGTACGTGTGTGTGGGGGGGAATGACACAATACATTTGATCTTTTTTTTTTTAAAGTGTTTCCAGGAAGAATTAGAGGTAGGTATAGAATACACAAAATATAAGCATATGTGTAATGGGACGGGAAGTTGATGTGGAAGAGAGAAAAATCCCTAAATGCCGGAATCGAAGAGATAGTGCCTAACGTGTAATGAGATACAATATACCTCATTGTATAAGTTTGGATTTTCCCAACAACATATGTATAATGTGGAATATGTTTTCGTGTGCTTGCTTACCATCAAGATAATTTCTTTGGTGAGTTTGTCCAGATCTTTTGTCCATTTTTTAATCGGTTTGTTTGAGTTCTTATTGTGTTATTGGAGTTCTTTGTGTATTTTAGATAACAGTCCTTTATCAGATATGTCATTTACAAATACTTCCCTCCAGCTTCTCTGAAGATTTTTTTGTCATTGATTATCTGAAATTTAAATATGATATGCCCAGGTATAGTGGTTCTGTTTGGTTTTGTTTTTTACATATATACCTAAACTTCCTGGCTCTGTGGTTTGATGTCTGACATTAATTTGGGGAGATTCTTAGTGTATATTGCTTTGAATATTGCTTTTCTTTCTCTCTCTCTTCTCCACTTGATATCTCCATTATGCTTACATTATCCCTTTTGTAGTTGTCCTATAGTTCTTTCATATTCTGCTCTATTTTATTCGTTTCTTTTTTCTCCTGGCTTTTCAGTTTTATAAGTTTCCATTGTTACATATTCTAGCTCAGATATGCTTTCCTCAACAACGTCTAGTCTACTAAAAAGCCGATCAAAGGCATTCTTTATTTCTTTGTAGTATTTTTGGTATCTAGTGTTTTAGATTCTTTCCTAGAGATTCCATCTCTCTGCTTATATTATTTATCTAGTCTTGTGTGTTGTCCATTTTTCCATTAAGCCCTTAGCTTATTAATTATAGTATTTAAAAAAAATTTAGTCTTACAGTTTCAGCATTCTGGTCACATCTGATTTTGGTGTAGATCCAGCGTTGATGTGGCTGTGGCCAGCAACTGCAGATCCAATTTGACCCCTGCCTAGGGACTACCACAGGCCACAGGTACAGTCCTAAGAAAAGAAAAGGTACTTAGTGGTTAGAAAATGAGAAGATCAAGAAGAGGTTGGAAAGAAGATTGCAAAAATGAAGTATCAGCTCAAGCATACACAGTCCCTGGAGGAGAACAAGGTGCCAAACATTTGTTTCTGTTGGAAATGTGGCAGCTGGTTCAGAGCAATAAGGACGGACTAGACCCTGGCTGAATCTTTTGAAAAACAATTATATAAAGCTCATATATCCAGACAAAACTTTGCTTGAAAACATACATGCACCTGCATGTTCATTGCAGCACTATTCACAATAGCCAAGACACGGAAACAATCTAAATGTCTATCAACAGATGAACGGATTAAGAAGATGTGATATATATATATATGAATACTACTCAGCCATAATGGATGAGACTAGAGATTCTCATACTAAGTGAAGTAGGTCAGAAAGATAAAGACAAATACCACATGATATCACATATCTGGAATCTAATATATGGCACAAACGAATCCTTCCACAGAAAAGAAACTCATGGACTTGGAGAACAGAGTTATGGTTGCAAAGGGGGAGGAAGTGGAATGGACTGGGAATTTTGGGTTAACAGATGCAAAGTGTTGCATCTGGAGTGGATAAACAATGAGATCCTGCTGTATAGAACAAGGAACTCTATGTAGTCGCTTGTGATGGAGCGTGATGGAGAATAATGTAAGAAAAAGAATGTATATATGTGTGCGTGTGACTGGGTTACTTTGCTGTACGGTAGAAAGTTGACAGAACACTGTAAACCAACTATAATGGAAAAAATAAAAATCATTAAAAAAATAGAGCTCATGGTTCTAAGTGTACCGTAAAGCTTAATAGAAAAACTTCAGAAAAATACAAGAACTGTAAAATTATCTGCGCATAATCTTTACCATCATCGTGATGCATCCTCACCACATTCACTGACCTTCCACCGTGTCCAAGCCACTGTGCTGTAATTTTTCTTACCTTCTCTCTTATACTATACATTTCTCTCATTCATATTATCACCCTATCCCACATGTTAATTAGATTTTAAGTTTTATTTTTCAGGTTTTCTTTATGGGGTTAGTTTTAGTAATTGGATTTCTGTTGGTAGCCTGTAGATTTCATTAATTTAGGAATAAAATTTTTTCACTGTGCGAAAAGCACCTGGTAAAGTTGGAGTTAGTGGGTGTTTTTCTTCTTTTTTAATTTTATTGACTTGCCCTTAGGCAAAAACTGGCCAGACTGTTTTGCTGCAAAGGTAAATTTGGGCTATGATTGAAATATTAGAACAGTTACTCTAACAGCTTGCTAGTAGCTACTGGAAATGTAAATACAATTACCAAAAGTTTCTTTATTTTCTCTCATACCTGGTGGCCCATTTCAAACAGGTCCTTTTAAAACTCACACCAAGGATAATTACATTTGCTTTCTCCCTGCCCGTTATGGACATAAGACTAAATGGGGCAGTTACATTCAGGCAAGCACACACACACATAGCATTTGAGGTCACTAAAACTGTATAATGTTAATACAAGATTTTCTTGAGTTCAAATGTAAGACCTACGGTAAGAAGACCAGTTGGTATAAATACTTGAGAACATTAGAAGTACTCTGTAGATGTCTATTTTACAGTCCCTGTTCCTGCTATCTAATGGCTCTGTAATCACCCCAAACTTGTTGGTTTAAAATAATTACCTCATTTATTTGCCTCTAAAATCTGCACTTGGGCAGGGCTTCGTAGAGACAGTTAACCTTTGCTTCATTTGGTGTCAAGTGCACAGGCCCTTAGGGTGGAGTGTGGAAGCATGTCATGGCTCACTCACTTGAAAGTCTGGGGTTGACTCTGTTGGCTAGGAGCCTCAGTTCCTTTCTATATGGGTTTCTCCATGTGATCTCTCTGTGTAAGCTAGTTAGGACTTCCTCATGGCATTTTTGCTTGCCGGAACGTTACACATCCAAAGAAAGAGCCAGACAGAAGCAATATTGCCCATTGTGGTTTGGCATCAGAAGTCTTGCGACAGAATGGTTCCGCCACATACCATAGGTCAAGTTAGTAACAAAGTTCCACCTGGTTTAAGGTGAGGGAACACAGAACTTGCTTCTCAGTAGAAAAGTATCAAGGGTCAATATCACATTATAGGAACACCATGTGAATACACACACACACACACACACACACACACACACACACACACACACACACACACACACACACAGGAAAACACAATATGCCACAGGACCCATATGGAAAAGTTCCTCTGTGTCCAAACTTAGGAAGACACACTTCACAGCTACTATATATCAAACATGGAAACAATTATTCCTTTAGATTTTCATTGCTAGTCGTTTAGTTCCTTGTCTTTAGGAGTCAAATGGATCTTAGGAACGGATGATGCATTCACTTCCTGGGGACGAAGCACTTACTTTCCTTTTCCTATCCTAGAATAACTGTTCTCCTCTAGGATCAGAGAAGGAATTACTGCCTCTGCCCCACCAGGCCCTCCCCAACCTCATTCTTTTTATCTTCATCAGAAAGGGTGATGCTCAGGCAAAAGGGGAGTGTCATGATATAGCAACCTGCCCAGGTTAGACCCCAAGTTATATCCTGATGATTTAACACCACCATAAGAAAAAAAGAACATTTCATCTCAAGAAGAGTCTCTCTTGAATTTAACACTGTAGAAGAAATATTTATTCCAAATAAGGTTTAAACAGTATTATCTTTTTAAAAATTATTTAACTTTTTTTTCAAAGGTTTCTGAGACAGGCTGATAAACTAAGCTTCTAAAAATACCTGTGGTTCATACAAACTTTCAAGGTAACTCTAATCTCCAACAACATCCTTAGTCCAAAGAAGTTCAAACTACCATCTTTTCAAATTAGTGATTATGCCTGGTCCTCTCATTTGAAAGTTCATATAACAGCAAACTTGGGAATCAGGTACTATTTTTTTCTTCAAATAAATGAGAAATCCCTACTGAATCTAGTACCCTGAATCTAAATCTAATTCTGAGAACCCAATTCCAAATTGAGCCCAGTTACAATACCCAAATTCTAAAGAACTGTTCAAGTGTCCTACGGGTTCAAAACCAGCTGGATGTCAGGAGATGTATTCATTTCAGACAAAATGCGATTTCCTATACCTAAGAAAATAAGGCTACAAATAATTCTCTAATAGTTCTTATATTTAACATATAAACTTAATGATATATTAAACATACATATACATGTTCTACTTTCCTATGCCCTTCAAGTATGTTAAGATAAACAAGGGCTTATAGATTAAGGAGTGAGGATAGGAGAACATTTTGCTGAATATACTTAGAGGGAACAAGACCAAAGCCTCCACGAATTTGATAGACAATTGCCTAGCACAAACAGACAGTTGACCTACAACTCTGTTTTCCACACCAACTGCATCCTAACTGAAAGGAAAATTGACGTACATATTCCAGGCCTTGTAAATACACCTTTTAAAATAGGGGTGTGTGTTCTGTATCAAGGGACATCCAAAATTCTGCTTTTTGCCTAATCAACACCAATTTTCAAAAAAGAAAGAAATGAACTAGCAAGAAACCTGCTCCTTCCCCAGAGCAGAGCTGAACTGGATGAAGGGATGAGTGTATGTCATTTATGTGAAGGCTTCACAGGGTGGGCACCCAGTAATATTTATTCTACCTTTGGAGCCTCTGGGGTGTCCCAAGTGAAGAGGATATGCCAATGTGAAAACCTCTCATGCCATTTCGCACACTATAAGAACGCCACCTAACATTAAAGAGTAAAACATAGGAACTCGATATTCTAGATACGAACAGTAGCTATTCAGTTCATGCAATTCAGTTGAGTTGAAACACATATGTAGTCATTTCCCTGCTCTGGTTCCATAATTATTCAATTTATATATTTCTGCAGACATTTTTTTAAAACTATGATTAAATGAATATACTTTTCTTGCTGTTCAAATAGTTTATACTAGGTCCAGGCATCAATTAGGAATGGTATTTTACTACTAGCAAAACAGAACATGTAAAGTGGCTTAAATAATGTAGAAGTTAATTTCTCTTCTCCATAAAATAAGTCTAGAAATGGGAAGTTCAAGCTGATGGTTTCAGTTGAAGCCTGAGCTCCACTATCTTTAGCTCATGTCTTGCTTTCTTCATGATCCAAGAGAATTTGTTTATATATCGCTCTTGCTAGTTTGTAATTTTCTCAAAGGAAAGGAACGTTTCTTCCTTTTTTTAGCTGCAGCACCCAGCACATAGGGGCTCAAAGTAGCATTTGTTGGATGAATAGGTGAATATAAGAGAATAAATACATGATTGAAAAGTAAATGGAGCTCGAGTCTAGTGAAGGTAGATCTAAATGTACAGTTACTGCACAAGGCAACAGTACGTTTATTGCTCACTACTTCATTAATGGAAGTATGTATTGTATACACCAGGTAAAATCTAATGGGGAGAAATAATATTTAAGCCAGATATTGAGTGAGATGGGCAGCGTTTTTTTTGTTTTGTTTTGTTTTTTTATTTTTGTTTGTTTTGTCTTTTTAGGGCTGCACCTGCAGCATATAGAAGTTCCCAGGCTAGGGGACAAATTGGAGCTGCAGCTGCCAGCCTATCCTGCAGCCACAGCCATGCAGGATCTGAGCCATGTCTGCAACCAACACCATAGCTTACAGCAATGCCAGATCCTTAACTCACTGAGTGAGGCCAGGGATTGAACCCATGTCCTTGTGGATAACAGTCACATTCATTACTGTTGAGCCACAACAGGAACTCAGTGGGTAGGTTTTGAGTAGAACGTAAAGTTGTTTCCTGGTATTAGGAACATAGGATTTGAGTCCAAAGACTGGCTTGAAGTCCTAACTCAACCATTTACCAGATGTGTAATTTGGGGCAAATTAAGGAAAACTCTGAGTCCTATATCCTCCTCTATGAAATGGAGATAATAATTGACTACCTTATAGATCCTTGTGAGGTTTTCCTCATTCTTTCAGCTCTTCAAATATATGGCATCTCATTTTATTCCAAGTTTCTTAGGAATTCTTCTGTAAATGTGTACTTTTTTTGTTTTTTGGTCATTTTGGGGCCATACCTGCAGCATATGGAAGTTCCCAGGCGAGGAGTCGAATTGGAGTTGTAGTTGCTGGCCTAAACCACAGCCACAGCAATGTGGGGTCTGAGCCGCATCTGTGACCTACACCACAGCTCGTGGCAATGCCAGATCCTTAACCTACTGAGTGAGGCCAGGGATCGTATCCTCATGGATACCAGTCAGGTTTGTTACTGCTCAGCCATGACGGGAACTCCAAGTGTGTATATTCTTAAGAATTTTGGGTAGTTAACTTTGTGTGCCAACCTGACAGAGCCAAGAGATACCCGGATTATACATTATTTCTTGGTATGTCTATGAGGATATTTATGAATGAGATTAGCATTTCAATTAGTGGACTTGGTGAAGGCAATTGCCCTCCCTAGTATACACAGGTAAGCCAGAAGGGTCTGAATAAACAAAATGCATAGAAAGGGAGGATCTGTCTTCCTGCCTGTCTACATAGTGGAGACACTGGCGTTTCCCTGCCCTCCAACTGAGTGGGATTTATACCATTGGCTCCCCTAGTTCTCAAGCCTTTAGATTTGGACTAGAATGACACTACTGGCTTCCCTGAGTTTCCAGCTTGAAGACAATAGACTGTGAAACTTCTCAGATTATATGTACTGCATATTGGTTCTGTTTCTCTGAAAAACCTAATATACTTGTCATAAAAAATTTAATTTTCTTTTTTTTTTGCCTTTTTGCCTTATCTAAGGCCGCACCGTGGCATATGGAGGTTCTCAGGCTAGGGGTCTAACAGGAGCTGTAGCTGCCGGCCTTCGCCACAGCCACAGCAACATGGGATCCGAGCCACGTCTGCGACCTACACCACAGCTCACGGCAACGCCGGATCCTTAACCCACTGAGCGAGGCCAGGGATCGAACCCGCAACCTAATGGTTCCTAGTCGGATTCGTTAACCACTGAGCCACAACGGGAACTCCAAAAATTTAATTTTCTTATCACCAAATACATCAAAACTTCCTTCAGTCCCAGGGTACTGCTCAGTGTCTGTTAAGTATTTTTTCACTTGTTTATTCAATTTATTTATTTATTTCTAGGCAATATTCCAGTCTGTGAGGATTCTGTACTAAACAAGCAGATGATGCGAATCCTTTAAGCAGGGGGGTCATGGGAACCCTGTCTGAAGAGTTAATGTTTGAGCTGAGATGTGAATAAGCCACGACCCAGACACTTATATAACTAGAATTAGACCTGGGGTATAAATATTGCAAGCAGACAGAACAGCATATGAAATGACTGAGAAATACAGAGAGAATGCACTAGTGAAGTAATGCTAGCTGTTATAATAATTAAACTACCAAATCTGGAGTTCCCATTGTGGCTCAGGGGTAACGGACCCAACTAGTATCCATGAGGATTCAGGTTCGATCCCTGGCCCCGTTCAGTGGGTTAAGGATCCGGCATTCCCAAGAGCTATGGTACAGACAGATCACAGATGCAGCCTGGATCCCACGTTGCTGTGGCTGTGGCATAGGCTGGCAGCTGCAGATCCAATTCATTCCCTAGCCTGGGAACTTCCATATGCCACTGGTGTGGCCGCAGGAAGGAAGGAAGGAAGGAAGGAAGAAAGAAAGAAAGGGAGGAAGAAAGAAAGAAAGAAAGAAAGAAAGAAAGAAAGAAAGAAAGAAAGAAAGAAAGAAAGAAAGAAAGAAAGAAAAAGGAAAACTCCCAAATCTCAGTGGCTTAACAGAGTAAACATTTATATTCCATTTACCTAAAGTATAATCGATGGCTAAGATTTTCACCCGCAGCAACATCCAGCTAACAGATAAAGAAGAGATTGTGTCATCTGGGATCTTTTATGGTCCAGGCTTAAAGTGATAACCTGTTACCTCTGCTCCCATTTCACTGGAAGGACTCAGTCAATGGCTACACTTAATATAATAGCAAGTAATGATGAGAAACATCGTCTTAGGATCTCATTCTAACTAAGAGCTCAGAGCAGTGGTTTGCTGAGGAACTCACCATTCTTTGACCCAGGAGGACAGTGTGGCTGGAGATTAACTGGTAGCAGGAGAGAAGAAGGAAAAGGAGGAGGAAGACAATAAGGGGGAGGGGTGGACAAATAGAATAATTTGACACTGAGATTTATTCAGAAGCAAAATCAGGCAAGAGACATGGAGAGAAGTTCTGATTTTAAGGAAAGAGCAAGGAAAACCACTGGGAAGTGTTAAGTATGACACGATCCACTTTACGTTTGTATAAGATCGCTCTTCCATGGGAAGAATGAATTTGAGAGGACAAGGGTAGGAGTTTAAACGGCTACTGGAAAAGTTCAGATGGAGGGTGACTGGTTTGCTGAAGGATGATGCCAGCAGTGACGGAGAAGAGTGGATGCGTTTGAGATGGATTCTGGAGGTGGAGCCAAAAGCATATAGGTGAACAGTAATCACCTTGTGAATAAACGAATGAGTGAACAAATGATAACGCCTGACACTGAGCACATACCATGTCAGACTCTGTGCTAAGAGCTTTTATGTGGATTATGACATTTAATCCTTACAGCAGCCTTAGGAAGTTGATAGTATTGTTATCTCCGCTTTTCAGATGAGGAAATTGAGGCTCAGAGAGTTTAGATTACTTGCTGTGGTTACACAAGCCAGAATTAGAACACAGGCATTCTGATTTCAGAGCTCTTACCCTGCTGGCCCTAAACAATCCATGATTCTCTCCTAAAGGTAACAAGCCTTTAGGGGCTGATCCACCCCCTCCTCTTCCACCCTCAAATGATCATCTTCAAATGACCTCAAACTCCCAGCCCACTGTTCCTCTTAGCCCCAGACAAATGGAAAATTTCCAAAAATTATAGTCCCGACGGCTACAGGTAAACTCTAAGATGCTGAAGGTATTTACAGTGCCTCATCTTTGGAGGAGTTCACATCTTGTTTCTGAAATCCCTGCCTTTGGTAACTCCTGTTAAAGCCAGTTGTAATGTACTTGTAAGATCAATTGCTCAGAGGAGCGTCTGTTCTGAATTATAAAATTGTTGCTGCTAAGGAGCCCCTGGAGGATGGGGAGCTGGGTGGGGGTGGGGGCCGCACATGGGTTCAGCGTGGCAGGCTCCTACGCTGATAATGAATGGGGAAACGTGGCCGGTAAGGCCCACAGAAAGAAAAACACTTAAGCCTCTTGATGAAAGGCCAGATGAGAAGGTAAGTGTTATAATTCAACTGAAAATAAAAGCCAGCAGCAGGTTATCCTTCCTTCCAGGCAGACAGTTTTCAGGACTGCTTTCCCGCAGCTACGGTGGCAGTGATAGATTATCCAGGAAGGTGAAGCAGCTGAGCTGATCCACCCCCTCCACTTCCACCCTCAAATCCCCCTCAGGCTCCAAGGTTTCAGGGCAGCTTTAATCCCTCTTAGCCCGCACTCTCCCACGGATCCCAAGACAAGTCCCAGGAGTGGTGGAGCCGGGAGAGCATCCTCCCAAGCTGTTTCCTGAAACCCAAGCCTGAAAGACAGGAGTTGGCCTTCAGGTGCTTGCCAGAAGCCTCCACTCATTACCCTGCTGGGAAGGACCGTTGGAGGAGTCAGCGCTGAGAAGGACTGTTTGAGTCTGGCCGCTGAAAGAGTGTCGGTTGTTTGAGAGGAGCTTGTACAGGGTATGTCTGGAGTGAGCTGTTCGTTTCAGGAGGCCCTCTGCAAGCCCTACTGGAAGATGCAGTGTTGACGGAGGTGAGGATGGCGGAGTGGGTTCTCTGTCCCTGTCACTTTCTTCCTCCACTCTTTAAGGAAGAGGACTTGGATTTCTGCTTTTTCTACCTGGGTTCCTATCACAATCTGCTTGAGTCGCTAGCCCTTTTAAAGCTATGTATTTTATTTACATTAGGCCCTCTGGATCCCGCAAAATATTCCAAAGAAGAAGGAAGGAAGGAAGGAAGGAAGGAAGGAAGGAAGGAAGGAAGGAAGGAAGGAAGGAAGGAACATATATAGTTTTGAAATTCTAAGGTTGTTGGAGAAATATTTTTGAATAAGTAGGCCATCCTGTACCCTCTCAAGTCTCTGTACATGGGTGGCTATCATACTTCCTAGTCAAAGTCTGGTCAGAATCTTTAGACTTAAAGCAAACAGAGACATCAGAACAACAGGCCAGAGTTACCTGTCTTTTTCTCTGCTTTGCTTGTCCCCTCTGAATATCTTGCATTCAATACTTGATGCAACAGGTAACGTACCAAGTGTGGCAAAAAGCAGATAGAGCAAACATATTTTGATGAGCGTGCATTGCCACACTAACCAGCTGTTTGATTTTAGTGTGAAGTCTAGGCTTCAGTTTCTTCATCTGTAACCCAGAGGAGATGCATTCACTCAGAGGCCTTCAAACTGGACTCCACAGAGAGCTCTAGACTCCATGAAGAGCTCCTGGTCTACTTGGAGGTACAAGGGCCACACACCAGGCTTCAGAAAAGCTCCACTACCATCTACTTATATCTGTGAAGCTCCATTTATATCTATTATACACCAGGCTTCTAATAACAGTTCATTTGAAAAAAAAGGAAATGAGGCTGGCTGTCACTAAAATGGCAGAATAGACAGCTCCAAACGCCTGCTCCCAAAGAGCACTATTCACAATAGTCAAAAATCGGAAGTAGCTCCAGTGTCCATCAATGGAAGAACGGATAAACAAACTGTAGTGCATGCAGACAATGGAGTGCTATTCATTAATGAAAAGGAAGTGCTGGTGTACCTGACAATATGGATGAACCTCCAAAACATTACACTAAGTGAAAGAAGCCAGACACAAAGGACCATATGTTATATAATCCCATTTATGTGAAAGATCCAGAATACATAAATCCGGGGAAATGGAACACAGATTGGTGGTTTCCACAGGCTGGGGGAGTGAGAAATATGGGGAAGCCGCTTAGTGTGTGTGTGGGGGGGTTACTCTGGAGTGATGTGACTGTTTCAGAACTAAATAGAAGTGGCAGTTACCCAAATTCTGAAGGTAACAGATGCCACTGAATTGTTCATTTTAAGATGGGTTGTTTTACTTCAATGAAGTATTACTATTTTTTTAAACAGGAATGAGAACTGTTGGGTCAGATGATAAGTAAAGTCCACCTCAGCTCTAAAGTTGTACAACTGTATGGAAGAAATAGATTTTTAAAAATTGGGACCAGCACCAAGGAAGACCTAAATAAATTGGGACCAGCACCAAGTTCAGATGAAGAGTTCGGGCCGTGAGGAGGAGACATGTGAGCCAGGGTCTGAAGGAGACAGGGGCTTCTTCATCGTGAAGGCAGGAGAGCATCCATGAAAAGATGGGGAGATGAGAACTTGTACAAGAGCAGCTGGGTAGAGGAATTGGGTCCATGCAGGGTGTGGGGACCTAAGGCCAGAAATGTGGGTATGAGCCATACTGAGGAAGACCTTCAAGGTCAGGGTAAAAGCGTATAAAATTCATTTGGACTCAAACATATTAGCTTTAAAAGTTTTGAAGTAAACCAGTCATATCATTGGAATTACCCTGATTGTTCTGGCCTCAACGTGGAAGGGGAAAGCTGCAGAGAATCAGCAATGCAAGTGGAAAAGGGTGAGGACTCTGAAGCCAGACTGCCAGAATGTGAGTCCCACCCTGCCACACTCCAGCCAGGCGAATTTGGGAATGTTACCTAACCTCCCCCAGGCCTCAGTGTCGTCATCCGTAAAATGGAAACAATGCCCACCTCATAGAAATGTTGTGAGGATTAAATAAATCAATACAAGTAAAGTTCATAGAATAACACGTGGAATCAATAAATGTTAGCTATTGTGATTAGAACGAGAGATTCAGGAAAATAATTCAGAAAATAATGGGGTTAGCGGTGAGAATCAGACCTGCTTGGTTACTGTTCTATGTTGAGGGTGAAGAAGTAATCTGTGTGAATTCAATGTTATACTGTACTTAGAAGGCTGAGATGTTTTATGTAATGTTTAAGCGAGAGTAAACACTGGACAAAAGTTTTGGACATTTCCTGGGGCATGGGTTAGACATCATTAACTGGTATGGGTAAGAGATGAATAGTATCAGGATAACGATATTTTTTTAAATATCTTCAAATAACATTGGAGAGTTTTCACAAGCCCAGGTTCCTAAGGAGTATGTGGCAATAAGTTTGTCTGCATGTAAGTCATTACTTTGGAATGGATACATTGATGAAGAAATTAGAGGGAAAGCACATAGGGTGGAGCAAGGTCTGGCAAGAGGAGATTGTACTGGTTGAGAACACCTTTTTATCAGCAAGACTGACCCAGTGTTTGGGAAAAGACAGAGCTGATGTGGAGGTCAGCTTCTGAACCCAGAGGGAACGCAACGCCAGTGGCCACGTCAGAGGAGACACTAGCTGCTGACTCTGACAGCACACAGTTCTTCAACAAATTCACTCCCAAAGCAGGAATTCAAGCCTTTTAAATCAGTCAGTCAACACATCTATTGCACACCGATAATGTACAGGCGATGTGGTGGTTTCCAGGTATATACTGATGAAAAAGACAGACAATCCCTGACTTTGCTATAGTCCAACAGAGGAGAAAGAATTAAGTCACTGTGTGCAAAACTGAATTCCAGAACATCCCTCTGGGCTTCTTCTAGGTTTCTTTTTGTAGTAAATTCTATAAGCTAAAATTCATCCTTAAGTTTTTTTCATTATCCCTACATGCAACTCATCATCATGTCTTGTACATGTTGCCTCTCAAATATCTTCTAAATTCAACCTTTTTTATTTTTTTTTAAATCTCCAAGGTCCCAGGCTCCTTTGAGCCAGCATCTCTTGCAGCACGGCAAAAGCCTCCAAAATGGTACTTCACAGTCACTCTATCCTCCTTCCAATCCTATCTGGACATAGAGGCATGTTTGAGGGAAAGTGCAAAATCCCTCACACGGCCTACAGATCCTTTTATGATTCACATACTATGTATGTCTCCACCCTTTCTTGCCACACTGGTCTCTTCGTTCAAACCTGGCATGTGCCCTCCTGCCACAGGGTTTTTCTATGCTGTCGCCTCGACCTCCTCAGCTCTTAGTTAACTCCTGTTCATTCTTTTTTTTTTTTTGTCTTTTTGCCTTATCTAGGGCCGCACTCACAGCATATGGAGGTTCCCAGGCTAGTGGTCTAACAGGAGCTGTAGCTGCTGGCCTTCGCCACAGCAACACGGGATCCGAGCCGCGTCTGCAACCTACACCACAGCTCACGGCAACGCGGGATCCTTAACCCACTGAGCAA
Organism: Catagonus wagneri; assembly: GCA_004024745.2. Taxonomy (NCBI): domain Eukaryota; kingdom Metazoa; phylum Chordata; class Mammalia; order Artiodactyla; family Tayassuidae; genus Catagonus; species Catagonus wagneri. The sequence continues at coordinate 6,552,609 of PVHT020000034.1, read as the reverse complement.
GGCCAGAGATCGAACCCACAACCTCATGGTTCTTAGTCAGATTCATTAACCTCTGAGCCACGAAGGGAACTCCAACTCCTGTTCATTCTTAGGATCTCAGCTCATGCATTACTTCCTTAGAGAAATCTTCCCTCATTCATTGGTTACATCAGATCTCCTAGTTAACAACTTCTCTTAGCACTCTGCATCCGTCTTTATACCACTTATACAATTAGAAATTATAATTTTTCTTGTGTGATTAATTAAGTTCTGTCTCTCCCAATAGACTGAGCTCCATAAGGGCAGATTCCTATCTTGTTTTGCTTATCGATGTTTCTCCAGTGTTCAGCACAATGACCATGTATTTATTGAGTGGCTGAATGAGAAAACAAGGAGTGAACTACCAATAAGCTATCGCAAGTGCTCTGTGCTCTTACAGCTTTGAGCCATCAGGAAAGGCTCCCATGAAGCCCTGATAATCCGACAGATACTTAGAGAATGACTAGGAATCAGATAGGTGAAGAGAACAGAGATGCACACTCCAGGCAATGGGAACAGAACTGAGAGTGAGTACATGCATTCATGGATTTAGACATGTCCGGTGTGGCTGGAAAGGAAAACAAAGGAAGGCCAGTGTTTGGTGGTGGTGGACAGATTCACAATGGCCAAAGAAACCTACAGAGCTTTTATTTCTATTGGGATTTATTTCTACGGGCAGAGAAAAGCTATTAAAATTTTTATAAGTTAAATTCCATGCTTGGTATAGAAAAGTCTCAGATTACTGTAAAATATTAGGTTTAAACAAGAATGGAGGAAAACATAAGAAAGGGAAACTGTTTTGGAGGCCTTATCTATAGCTTGGATAAGAGGCTGTGATAGCCTGGATTAGTTGGAGAAAAGGGGCTGGAAGAAACTTTAGAGGGTCGGATAATGATTTTTAAATATATTCATGATAGTATGGAGAGTGGGGAAGAGACAGAAATAAACTTTTCTCAACTGTTATAATAGTTATCATTAGGAGATGCAAAGGCAGCACCAAGGAGTGCCTTCAAGGAATCTTGCTCCTGCTGCATGTATTTTATCCCAAATAACAACTCGGTAAAAACAGTGTGGTCCTGACAGTTCCTGTCATGGCGCAGTGGTTAATGAATACGACTAGGAACCATGAGGTTGCGGGTTCAATCCCTGGCCTTGCTCAGTGGGTTAACGATCCGGTGTTGCCGTGAGCTGTGGTGTAGTTCGCAGACGCGGCTTGGATCCTGTACTGCTGTGGCTCTAGCATAAGCTGGCAGCTACAGCTCGGAGTTGACCCCCAGCCTGGGAACCTCCCTATGCTGCGAGTGTGGCCCTAAAAAGCAATAAATAAATAAATACATACATACATACATACATACATAAATAAAGTGTGCTCCTTACAATGCAAGTAGAACCTCAACATAAGTCTTGTAGCCATTCCTTTCAACTCCTAAGTTCTTCCTATACAAAGTTGGTCCCCAAAATAGGTGCTCCTATTACTTTTAAACCAGCACTTTAAATTGTCACTTAATGAGTATTTTCATATTTCACTTAATAATCACAACTTTATTGTTTCCCAGTCTTTCCAGACAGAAAATGAATTATAATAAAGAAAAAAAAAATCCGGCCCAAATTATAGCATTGAAAACGGCCAAGCCAGGGTTCAAACCCAGATGGGTCTGTTTGCACCACCCAGACAAAACTCCCTTGGTTCTTTCCTCCACCATGTGGCAAACTGACACGCTGGGCAACTTTCTCCTTAAAGTGGTTTGGAGCCCAGGCCTTGGCTCTAATGGAGCATTAGCAATTCTCTTTGCATTCATCCCCAGACATCTCTTTAGCTTGGCTTATTTTGACACCATATTTCCTATAGCAAAGAAAATGCTGTGGAATATGGGAGCTTTCAGATGTGGACTTGATTGAAATGGGTGAAGTTTGTTTTCTTTTATGTTCTATTTCTCTCATGCCTTTCTAAGCTAGTGAATCCAGATGGCTGGAATCACCAATTAAAAACAAAGAGAAGGCGAGGGACGGAGCAAGGCAGAGAGAGAGATACCAAGTGGTAATTAGGGATGAGACAGCCGAAATGGCTTCATGATGGTAAAGATTCTTTCATTCCAGAAGAATGTGTGTGCAAATTAGAGTCTTTTTCTCCTTCTGCGCTGTAAAGGCAGCTTAACATTAATAAATTGCCACCAGAATGCTTTATTTCTGTAAGAAAATGTATGCTGCTGGATGTTTCCACAGTAATCAATGCATGCCGTTTAAATTACACATTGGCTGATGTAAAAAGGTTGAAAAGGCAAGAGGAACAGAGGCTTCCTATGGGCTTCCAAGCTCTCCCAACCAGCAGTGTGAACAGCTGGTCTAGAGGCTGCTGCTTCGAGGACGGACATTTTCAAGGCCTGCCAGCCTCACCCAGAGAAATTCACAGAGAAAGCCTTAGTATTTGGAAACATAATGATCACCCAGTTTCTTATTTGGTAGTGCGTATCTCAAGCATAAAGTCCTCTCCACTTCCAGCTGGAAGAGAAGTGAGAGAGGCAGAAAGCAAGAGAGGAGAGGAGTTGGGGTTGGGAGATGGAAAAGCCAGAAAAAGACGAGAAGTGGGGGATAAGGAGATAGGGGATAAAAAAGGAAAAGAGATGGGGAGGGGAAGAGATCGTGAGAGAGGTAGGAGGAGGGAAAAGGAGAGAAAGAAGGCCTTATAGAGGAAAAGATAGGGGGAGAATTACAGGCCACTTTAGCAAGAAATGTAGTTATATTACTTTCAGATTCCTGAAATACTGCAAATCTACATACTAGGGTCACTAGTAGCAAATCTAGGGACAGTTCTAAAATGATTTGTAATTAGCTTTATACTTGCTAATACCTATTAGAGAATACTGAGTATGTTTAAAGGCAGATTTAAAGTTTACTGTATCAATTCGTTTGGAAATGTTTTTGTTTTGGGGGATTTTTTCATAGATGAACTTAGATAAACTTCAGTTAAGCCACTCTCCAAGTTATTACAAATTCCCGCTAATAAAATCCAAATGATTGAGGTCTGGCTGTATTCTTCATCCTCAAAATAAGTTCCTTTCCCCCTGTGGTTTTACTGAATGAAGCTGAAACAAAACGTTGAAGAGGTATAGAAAATGAGTATAGCCTCCCTTTGCTTCAAGCTTGTTCTACATCTAGTCTAGTGCTTTCCTCTCCACCCCCACCCCCAGTATCTCTTTACCAGAATTTGGCTGCCAGATGTCACCAGAGATTACTGAGTGTTAAGTTCTCCACAGGCTCTCCACCACAAAGTGAGCTCTTGAAGGCACGGAATCTATCTGGGTCACCCCAGACCGAGTACATCTCAAGGCATGACTGCTCTTTGTTAATAGGCATCACCGACCGATCTGAATCCTAAGCTGACTTTAACCAAGCAGCAAATAATAGGCACTACACACTCATAATGTCTAGATTCCTTGGGGTTGACATCCTTGAACTGATTCTGGAATTAATCATATTTAGGACTATAGCTATACTTAACCTCTCTACTGTTCTTATCTGGTTGTGTCCTGTGGCATCTGCTGCTCACTACACTTGTCCTGGCCTTGGCTCCATTCCATGAAACTGTGCTCACAGTTGTACATCTATGCAGGTTGTTCCTAAATTCTCAATGATATCGACACCTCCTCTAGGTGAACTACCACAGAAGGGACCAAATATTAAAGGCAACTGGATATCCCATAAACAGACCAGATTTCGTGTCTGATCTTAACTGCTAGTTCTCAAACTTTAGTGCACATGAGAATGTTCTGGGTACAATAAATAATTATATGCCAACAAATTAGAGAACCTAGAAGAAATTGATAAATTCCTAGAAATGTATGACCTTCCAAGACTAAATCATGAAGAAATAGAAAAACTGAATAAACAAGTTACTAATAATGAGACTGAATTAGTGATCAAAAACTTCCCAATAAAGAAAAGTTCAAGATGACTTCACTGGTGAATTCTACCAAATGTTTAATGAAAAATTAATACTACTTCTTCTCAAACTATTTTCAAAAACAGAAGAAAGGGGAATACTTCCAAAATAATTTTATAAGAACAGCATTATCCTGATGCTACAGTCTGACAAGGACACTATAAGAAAAGAAAATTACAGGCCGATATCCTTGCTCAATACAGATGTAAAAATCCTCAGCAAGATACTAGTAGACTGAATTCAAGAGCACGTGAAAAGGATAATACACCACAATCAAGTGGGTTTTATTGCTAGGATACAAAGATGGTTCAACATCCACAAATAAATGATATATCACATTAACAAAATGAAGGCTAAAGATCACATGATCATCTCAATATACACAGAAAAAGCATTTGACAAAGTGACCATTATTTCATAAAAAACTCAACAAATTAGGTAGAAATGGAATGTTACTCAACAAAATAAATGGGTTACATGACAAGTGCATAGCTAACATTACAGTCAATGATGAAAATCTGACAGCTTTTCCTCTACGATTAGGAACAAGATAAGGATATCTACTCTTGCCACTTTCACAGATATTCTAGACACAGTAATCAGGAAAAATAAAAAAATAAAAGACAGTCAAATCAGAAAGGAAGAAGTAAAATTGTCACTGTCTACAGATGATATTATATTACATATAGAAACAAAACTCTAAAGACTACCAGAAATCTGTTGAATAAATGAATTCAGCAAAATTGGATACACAATCAATATAAAATATCAGTTGTTTCTACACTCTGATATCAGACTACCAGAAAGAGAAATTATGAATAAGCTCAATTACTGTAGCCTCAAAAAGAATAAAGTGCTTACAAATAAATTTAAATAAGGAGGTAAAATGTTTGTATGTACACTGAAAACTATAAAACATTGATGAAAGAAGTGGAAGAAGACAAACACACACAAAAGGGAAGATATTCCATACTCATAACCTGGCATAATTAATACTGTTAAAATGTCCATATAACCCAAAATGATCTACAGATTCAACGTAATACTTGTCAAAATTCCAATGGCATTTTTTACAGAAATAGAAAAAAATCCTAAAATTTGCATGAAACCACAAAAGATCCCAAATAGCCAAAGCAATCCTAAGAAATAAGAGCAAAGCTGGAGGCATCACATTTCCTGGCTGCAAATTATACTGCAAAGCTATAGTAAGCAAAACAGTATGGCATTGGCATGAAAACAGATACAAAGATCAATGGAGGAGAGTAGAGAGCCCTTATGTAAACTTGTGGCTATGTGATACATTACAACAAAGGAGCCAAAAATATACAATGGGGAAAGGATAGTCTCTTCAATAAATGATTGTGGGTAAACTGGATATTCACATGCAAAAGAATGATAATGGACCACAGTCTTACACCACTTAAAAATCAACTCAAACAGATTAAAGACTTGAATGTGAGGCCTGAAACCATAAAACTCCTAGAAGAAAACACAAGCAGCAAATCTTGGAAATGATATTTTTGGATTTGACACCAAAAGCAAAGGAAAGAAAAGCAAAAGTATTGGACTAAAACAAACTAAAAACTTCTGCACACTACAAGAAACAACGAAAGCGAAAAGGAATAAGAGGAAATATTTGCAAACCACCTATCCAGTAAAGGTTTAATATATAAGAAACCCATAATTCAATGGCAAGAAAGGTAACAATGTGATTTTTTAAATGGGCAAAGGAACTGAATAGACATAAAAATAGCCAACAGGTACATGAAAAGATGCTCAACATCATTAATCATAAGAGGAATGCAAATTGAAACCATGGTGCCATATCACCTCACATATGTTAGAATGGCTATTATCAAAAAGACAAGATATAAATACTAGTGAGGATGTGGAGTAAGGGAAACTTGGTACACGACTGGTAGAAATGTAAACTGGTACATACATAAACAGTACGGAGGTTCCTCAAGAAAATAAAAGTAGAGCTATCACATGATTCAGGAACTCCACTTCTGCTATTTCAGCATTACTCACAATTGCCAAAATGAAGAAACAACTTAAGTATGCATCAACATATTAATAGACAAAGAAAATATGGGGTGTGTGTGTGTGTGTGTGTGTGTGTGTGTGTGTGTGTAGTAGTAGTAGTAGAATACTAAGCCTTAAAAAAGAAGGGAATACTGGAGTTCCTGTCGGGGCGCAACAGAAACGAATCCAATTAGGAACCATGAGGTTGAGGGTTCAATCCCTGACCTCACTCAGTGGCTTAAGGATCCAGTGTTGCCACGAGCTGTGGTGTAGGTCGCAGACGCGGCTCAGATCTGGTTTGCTGTGGCTCTGGCATAGGCCGGCGGCTACAGCTCCAATTAGACTCTTAGCCTGGAAACCTCCATATGCCGCAGGTGTGGCCATAAAAGGACAAAAAGCCAAAAAAAAAAAAAAAAACCAAAGGGAATCCTGCCATTTACAACAGTATGGATGAACCTGGCATCATGCTAAGTGAAATAAGCCAGACAAAGGCAAAGTTTAAAAAGAAAATTGAGTTCATAAAAATGGAAAGTAGAATGGATGGTGGTTGTCAGGGGCTGAGGATGAGGAAAATACAGAGGTTGGTGAAAAGCGAAAAAATTTTCAGTTATAAGAGGAATAAGTTCTTAAGATCCAATGTATAAAATGGTGAATATGGTTGACAATGCTATTCTGCTGAGAGAGTAACTTGTGTTCTCACCAAAAATAAATAAATAAATAAATAAATAAATAAATAAAGGTAAATATGTGAGGTGATCAGTGTATTAATTAACTCAATGGGAGGGACTCCTGGTATGTCAAATCATCATGTTGTACATATATCTAAAATATAAATACATGTATATATGTATATATATGTATATCTATATAAACTGTTTAACTGTATTACATGTATCTGTCAATTATACCACAGTAAAACTGAAAATAAAAGAGAATCATCTGAGGATTAAATTCCTTGGCCTTATTGCTAGGATATCTGATTCTCTAAATGGAGAGGGGCGGGGGAATACCTGGTAATTTGCATTCTAGTAAAGGATGGTTATCATAGGTGGTCTTTTAACCACCTATGAGAACCATCCAGATTCAACTGTTTTATAGTGTTCAGCCTCACTGTCTTCACTTCGGTATCTGCACACTCCTAATTTTCTTCAGAGTGCCTACTTAAGCTATTTACTGCATGAATTCTTCTGGGTTTCATTTTATTTAGCTTGTCACATGGCTAAGAATTAGGTCTGGCTACAATGAGTTACGTTAGAGGCAGGATAAAACAATCTTAAACAGAAAGAAAAAAAAAGACATAAAATTATTTTTACCAAGGTACCTCTTTTTACATTTTTTCAGTAAAAAATTCTTTTACTTTGAATATATGAAATCAAGAAGCAGAAGAGTTTCTTAGGATCCGATTACTTTTTAAACTCCATCCATTCATGTGTTTTGAATTGAGAATACTGGAGCTATAACAGTGGTGTCAGCAAAGCCACTAGACTATTTAGTCATTGTCTGAACTCTTCTCATTTAGGGAGTCCCAGCCCTTCTTTCAAAATCATATGTGTTTTAAATTGTCTTCAGAAATGTCATTCTTAAGACCAGTTTAACTAACTTTAATGTTACTGAAGCAGAGCAATTTCCATTTAAATATAACAACACTGAAGGTACAATAAAAATGTTATGAAATTGTGTTCAATATTATTATTTTCTGTAAAAATGAATAGTTGATATAGATCTTTGAATTTTTATTTATTTACTTAAAATATGATCCAATGGCTACTTACCAAAATGTCAACAATGAGTCCCTCCAACTAGGATAAATCTAGATGAATTTGAACATTTCCTTTTTCCTATCAGTGTTTCTTTTCTGATTTTTTTTTCTGAATTAATGTATAACAGAAATATGAAATAGGGAAAAAACTATTTTTCTGGACATCAGTTCTGAGCTACAAATTGTTGGAAATTACTGTGTCAATTCTTGGCTCATAATCAATCCCTCCATTTTCAAAAACATCTTTTCTCTTAAATAGGTTTTGTCCCCAAATTATTCCTTCTCAGAGTATTATAATCTCAGAGTATTATAATTATAATTCCTCCTCAGAGTATTATAATTACCATTGTGGCTCAGTGGTAATGAACCCAACTATTATCCATAAGGACACGGGTTCAATCCCTGGCCCTGCTCAGTGGGTTAAGGATCCAGCGTTGCCGTGAGCTGCGGTGTAGGTCACAGATGCTGCTCGGATCCTGCGTTGCTGTGGCTGTGGTGTAGGCCAGCAGCTGTAGCTCCAATTGACCCCTAGCCTGGGAACTTGCACATGCCATGGTGCAGCCCTAAAATGTCCCCCCCAAAATAAAATAAAGTAAAATAAAAATAACTGTCTGGTAAAGTGCCTCTCCCTTTGTATTCTCTTTTCCTCTGGTCACAAATCCTTGGACATCTTTCCACAGGAGGGTTTCCACCCTTGGTCACTTCCCACCAATAGCATCATATTGTTTACATGTAATCTGTGGTTGTATTATTTTTTTAAACGTCTTCCTTCTGATTTATAGTCATACTCTACTAATTTATAGACAATTTGGAAAAAATTAATTCACTTATACTAGCAAAAGACACACGAAAATACTAATAGACGCTATTTTCTACTAAGTCTTTATATATGGATCTGTGTGTAAGTCTAGTTGAGTGAATCCACTTGGCCTACCAGAAGAAAATATCCAATTGAGGGCTAGAACAGAACTACCTAAGTACAAACCAATAAAATTAAGTAGAAAGGAAATGGTTGATTTCTACATATACAAATAATTTTATATGTAAGAATCAGGCTAGTATGTTGTCACGAAAATGAAAACATTAAGTGGTTTCAGTCAAACAGAAATGTATTTCTCCATCTTGTAAGAACAAGAGGGTAGCATGTCTACTCCGTGCTGTCACTGAGGTTTCTGCCATCCTGTTGGTCAGTTTCCTCTTGACATTGCCATTGTCTTCATTTGCTTAGTTTTAAAATTTATCTTTGAGTAGTTCCACCCCTAAGAACCTGTTCTTATGAAATCATAAGAGATAAAGCTAAAGAAAACAATATAGAGAGAAATATTCAAAAGTGAGAGAATTAAATAATTCATGCAGCAACCACACAGTAGGATATTATGCAGCCTTTGGAATCATACTTTGAAGCTTATGAGAAAATGTTAATAGGAAGAAAAGGATGATACAAATTTCTGAATTTAGGATGATCTCAATTTTGTTTAAAATAGATGATTGAAAGTTTAAATACCACAATACATGACTGGAATGTTTTTAGGAGAGTTTTGCTTTCTTTGATATTTGTTTTCTATAAATAATATATTTTCTATAATTAGAATATATTTTATAAATTTTTTTTAGGGTTGCCCACACTGCACATTGAAATTCCCAGGCTAGAGGTCAAATCCGAACTGCAGCTGCAGACCTACGCCACAGCCACAGCGACATGGGATCCGAGCTGCATCTGCAACCTATGCTGCAGCTCGTGGTAATGCCAGATCCTTAACCCAGTAAGCAGGGCCAGGGATCGAACCTGTGTCCTCATGGATCCTAGTTGGGTTCACTACTGCTGAGCCACAATGGGAGCTCCTATTTTATAATTTCATAAAATAGTAAATGCTATTTAAAAATCCTTGGCAAAGTAGAAGGTAATACCCTAAGTACTAGGTGAAAATAAAAGGACTGTCTTCCAGCTTCAGAGGTCTTTCAGAATAGACACACAGGAATGCCATCTCCAGAGAAAGTCTCTGAGGATTGAAGTATCAGATCTCAATCACTGCATAACTGCCTGCTTTGTAATTTTGACTCTGGAGCACCATAACTACTACAGTATCATTTTTCTCCATTTTATTCATTAGGAAACTTTTGATAGCAAGTGTCAGAAATTAGGCTCTATGCACCAGAAGGAAGAACTGACTTTTGATTGTCCTTATTCAAGGCTAGGGATTTTCCAGTCTTGGAAATATAACTGAGCTGAGGTCTAGAAAGCTGCAGAGATTCTTTTTTCTCCCCCACCCCAACCCTGCCCCACCCCAAGATATCTGCTTTCTTCTATGTGTAGACTGGCCTTCTCTTTTTCTCTGGCCCACATCACAGACAGAAGACAGTTGCTAATTCTCCCATATTCAGGACTATATTTCTAGTTTCAAAGAATATCTGAATTTCTTTCCTGAACCCAATTTCAAATTCCCAAGAAAAAGACCTCAAATGACCCCATTGTCCATTTGTAGCCTGATAAAGTCTGGACAGAGGTGGCAAGGTCATAAACAGCACCCCAAGGAGCTGACCACTGGGAATGGAGGCCACAGTGAAAGGAATCCATGAGCTGGGCAGACACTTCAAATATGACCACCTGCATCCATTATCAAAAACCTACTGGCTACGTACTTAACTCTGAAGGGAAAACTCAGGCTCCTACCTTCAAAGAGAGAACATTATTTCAGTAACTAATAGGGCAATGTCTCCATATTAGGTGGAGTCTCCATGTTACTATGGCCAACTACTGAATAACCCACAACTTCATGACTTTCCACTAAGATATAAATTTTCAGCACCTTCTCTGAACAGTCAGCACTATGAACACCACTCAACTCTTTTTTGAAATATGGACTTCAAAGATATCGTAGAAAGTACCATGGTTTTAAGTTAGATAATTGTGATAGATGATTGAATGATAGCTAGATATAGATTAAATGACAAGGGAGGAAGGAAAGAAAGGAGAAAGGGGGGAAGGAGGGCAGGAGGGGGAAAAAAAGAGATGTGGGTGTATCACTGAGAAATAGAAACACGGCCAGTGACAACCAGGAACTAGCTGCCACTCTTACCTAGGCCTTGATGTTCTCCTTCAGAATATAAATAATCTCACAGAACATGAATTCCAGACAGTCACTCTGGATTAATCATCCAAGGAGAGGACGATCCTTGAAATGACATACACAAAAGCACTTTTTAAAACTTTGTTTAAACACCGACAAAAGTAAGATCACTATGCAAACCATCAAGTTAATTAAATATCCCCTTATTCTGGCTACTACATTGATTGCTCCCTTTCAAATTAGAGCTTTAACCTTCCTCTAGACTTCTCTTCCTAGACAAAATTTATTAGTATTTCCAACCAGAGAATCACCCCACTCACTGACAATACCCATTCCAGCAATGGGGAGCAAAGTTCCACTTCTTTAAACTCTTCCCCAAAACACCTGACACTGCCCCAAATATTTTAATACATTCTCTCTAACATTCTCTTATTGAGATGACTCATGATCTCTACAGTGGGCAACCTCCCTCACTGCAATAAGCAACAATAACTTGTTCAGCTACAAGTGTGTCCCTGATATTTCCTAAATTTAGGTATTTAGGTAATTCCTAAATCTGTCTGCTAAGAGAGACTACAAGCAGTGATGCTGTAGTAGCCATGAGCACTACTAACACCCAGATATTAGATTCTAAGTATCATTCTCCAATAAAAGCGAGCAAACCCCTTAGAGAAAAAGCTGACTCAAACACAGGCAGATAAAGCAACAGGTGAGCCTAGTTAATTATATCAGTAGAAGAGGAATGAAAAAAATTTAAAAAAATGAATGAATAAAAGATGAGCCTGGAGCATTTCATGGTGCCAGGAAATAAGGAAGTACTGAAAAAAAAGTGGTGGGAACTTGTTAAAGAGACACAGGAGCCAATTTGATGGGGATTCAGATAACCAAGTCTGAGATAATTTGAAAACCAAAATAATAAAGTTAGTAATGGATTATAACTCAGAACAGGATAAGAATATCTGTCCATGCTGATATAAATAAATGAAGGAGAAGGAATAGTTCTTCCTTTCATTAGAATTCCAACTGAGAAATGTAGAAGGAATGATGGAAGTAGAAAATTACCATTTAGCAAACAGATTGCTTTAGACAAGAATCATCAATGAATTTTTGGCATTGTTTTAAGTTTTATTGAAGTATAGTTGATTTACAATGTTGTAATAATTTCTGTTCTACAACAAAGTGATTCAGTTATACACATACTCATATCCTTGAGTAGAGTTCCCTGTGCTATATATACCAGGCGCCTGTTGGTCAGTCATTCCATATACAACAGTGTGAATATGAATTTTTTTTAAACTAGTGGGCAACAGTATAATGAGAAACAGGGTACTTTCATAGTCTCAAAATATCTCACCAAAAATGCCTCCTAACTGCAAAAGGAGAAATGGTAATTTTAGAGAGGAGAAAACTGGTAAATATGACCTTAATCGAGTCATGAAGTTAACATCACTAGTAATGAGGAAGATCTTATTCATACGCCTCTTGATGCCATGCTGAGAAGAGCACATCATTCTGTGGTAATCTTGATCATGAAGAAGTGTCTGACACATGCAAATCAAGGGATATTCTACAAAAATAACTGGCTAGTACTCTTGCAAAGTACCAAAGTCATAAAAGACTAAGAAAAACTGGGGGGGGGGGCGATTCAGATTAAAGGGCATGTGAAAACCAAAAAGAGTGTATTATCTTGAGCCAGAAAAAGGACTTTAATTGGCAAAACACAAATCAAGTCTATAAATTAGATAACATTGTTATCAATGTCAGTTTCTGGATTTTGATAACTGTGCTGTGATTATGTAAGATGTTAACATTTAGAGACTCAAGATTATGGGTCTTTGAGAATTTTTAATACTGTTTTTGAACACTTTCATAAGTCTGAGATTATTTTAGAATGAAAAGTTCTTTTAATCAAAAACTTTAAAAACAGACCCTACTTCTCTGCCCTTATACTTGTCTTGCCCATGTATTAAATCAACAAAAACACAGTAAAAATTTAAGCCTTAAAAAAACCACACGTCATAAATGCTTCTTTAGGAAATAGTTAATACATACATGAGATGAGGAAAATTATGAAGAAATAGGTACTATCTAAACATCAAATTTCACTCACGTTCAGTCTCAAAAATCACCAGCGTTCATATGATATGGGATTGGAAAAGTTGCTCAGGCAATTATTCATAATGCATCTTTTCCCTGTGTTTCCCCTTTCTTGTTTTACCTAATTCTTACTATTATTGCATTTTTAATAAGCTCCTATTCTATTAATTTTTATTTCTTAAGTGACTGTAATTTTTGAGATTTTTCAAAAATACTTTAACAAAATTAGTCAAAACAAAAATCATCCATAATCCCATCACATTTTTCGGAATTATTATTTTTAAATATGTAAAATAAACCATTTGTATTTTTTAATATTGTTAATGTCACAGGATAGAAATATAACTATCATTTCACATTTGTCATGTCTAAGGCTATATCTGCCCAAAGTCACATGAAAATGTAATCAGCCAGATGTCTGCATCTAAAAAAGGGCAAATATTTGGCTATTAGAAACAGCTGGTATAGATTATTCCAATTTTACTCAAATGTTTAGCTTCATCTAGCCATCATCAGTGTGGCTCATTTCTCTGGGTAAATGAACACATATTCTCTTATATTCCACTATCTCTGAGGTGCTAAAACACCCATATATATGTAATTCTGCAGCCGCTGACACTTCAAGATGTAAGATCTCACATCAGTGTTAACACTAGTATGTTTTGAAATCATCTGTATGTTTTGAATCATCTTCAGTGCTCTAACAAATGCTTAGAATGGTGGTCAAAAATATAGTCTTACAGAGATTCTCTGTTCATAATACTTAATCAGCCATGGACTAGGATACACTCAAAGTTTGGAAGTAATGCTTTATCCGGAGTAACAATGTTCTAATGTATTTAAAAGGCAGAGAGGGCAGAAAGTAACATGGACCACTGAGCCCCAAAACTTCGGTGACGACAGAGGTCTTTAGTTGGTTCTGGTAACATCTTGTCTCCCGGGGAGTCTCCTTATTAGAAGATGTCCCAGCCCAATAACAGAAGTCCTAAGGTATGTTATGGATCTCTTTGATCAGCACCAGGAAGAAAATGCAAGATTTTGTTAAAAAAAATATAGTATTTCATAAATCTAAAGGATGTTATTACAATCATTATGATTAGCTCTTGGTTTGCTATGTCTCCTCCAAAAATCTATCTCATAGCCAGGACCACAACCCCACCACACAAACAACCACAACAAGTCACCACTTAGTATGCTTGTGCCTGGAATTAAGGAGGAGTGAGAATGAGGGTAGTGACAGTTGTGGGTGTATTCATGTCTGTGTGTGCATTTAAAAAAGTGCTAAGTACTGGCCCCCATATACCTAAGCCTGTCCACCTTGTTCTAATACAAACTTGCTTCATTTTGAAAGGCATGCTTGTCCCTGAACTGAGGAACTAAGTATCACTTCATATGCAGATTGCAGACATCTTATATTTCCCTCTGTGTTAGAAACACTACAGCCTCAAATGTGAGGGACTTCTTAAAATAATCAAGAATATAAATCAAGTCATCCATAAGATGTAATAAGACCTGAAAAAAAGAGAGATATACAGTGTTTATTCGCAAATACCTTTATTGAGATATAGTTAACATAAAAATTAACTGCACATACTTGAAGCATAAAACATAAGACTGAATGTATAACTGCACACATGAAATCACTGACACAATCAAAATCATGGACAAATCCGACCACCAAAGTTTCCTCATGTCCCTTTTATTTTTCAATTGGAAAAAAAAATTACCATACTACCTTTTGTTTAATGTATAGTACAATAGCGTTGTTTATACATACAATGTTGTACAACAAATCTCTAGAATTCTTTAGTCTTACAAAGTGGAAACTCTATATCCATTGAATATGAATTCCTTTACATCCCCTGCCCACAACCCTGGCAACCATCATTCTATTTTCTGTTTCTAAGTGTTTGACAACTTCAGACACCTCATGTAAGTGGAATCATGTAGTACTTGTCTTTTTGTGACTGGTTTATTTCACATAGCATAATGTCCTCAAAGTCCATCCATGGTATAACATATGACAAGATTTCCTTCTCTTTAAGGATGAATACTATTCCATTATATGTAAATACCATATTTTCCTTATCCATTCATCCATCAGTGGACATTTATATTGTTTCCACATTTTAGCTACTGTATTACTGCAATGAACATGGGGGTACAAATATCTCTTCAAGATCCGTTTTCAATTCTTTTGGATATATAGCCAGAAGTGGGATGCTGGATCATGTGGTGATTCTACTTTTAGCTTTTTGAGGTATCTCCATACTGCTTTCCATAGAAGCCGCACCGTTTAACATTCCCAGCAATGGTGTACAGGGTTCCAGTTTCTCCATATCCTAATACTTGATATTTTCTGTTTATTTTTTTTTAATAGTGGCCATCCTGACAGGGAAAAGGTAATATTTTACTGTGGCTTTGATTTGCATTTGATGGTTAGTGATGTTGAGTCTCTTTTCACATGCTTGTTGGCCTTTGTATATCTCCTTTGGAGAAATGTGTATTGATGTCCATTGACCATTTTTAAATCAGATTGTTAGATTTTGTTGTTGAGTTCTAGGAGTTCTGCATATATTCTAGATGTTAACTCTTTATCAGATATATGGTTTGCAAATACTTTTCAGCTCAGTAAACTTCATTTTCACTCTGTTGACTGTTTTCCTTTGCTGCACAAGTTTTTAAGTTTAATATCATCACATTTGTCTTTTTGTTTCTTATGTTTTTAGTGTCATATCTAAGAAATCATTGCCAAATCCAATGTCATAAGGTTTTTTTCCCCTACGTTTCCATCTAAGACTTTTATAGTTTCAGCTATAACTTTTAGAACTTTGGTGTAATCTGAATTGATTTTTGTATATGTATAAAATCCAACTTCACTTTTTGCATGTAGGTATACAGTTTTCTAATACTATCTGTTGAAGAGGCTATCATTTTCCCATTGTGTACCACTGGCACACTCATCAAATATCACTTGATCATATACATGAGGGTTTATTTCTGGGCTCACTACTCTGTTTCATTAGTCTTTCTGTCTGTCTTTATGACAGTACCATACTATTTTGATTACTGTACATTTGTAGTAAGTTTCAAAATTGGGATGTGAGGCCTATTTTGTTTTTCTTTCTTTCTCAAAGTTATTTTTGTTATTCAGGTCCTTTGAGATTCAACATGAATTTTAGGATTTTTGTTCTACTTCAAAAATAAAGTTAGAATTTTGATAGGGACTGCATTGAATCTGTAAATCAGTTTGAGTGGCATAGATATTTTAACGATATTATGTTTTCCAATCCATGAATATAGACTAACTTTTCATTTATTTGTATCTTGATTTCTGTTAACATTTTGTAGTTTTCAGTATACAGTTTTTTGCCTTAAGTTTATTCCTAAGTATTTTTATGTTGCTGTAACTGTGATTGTTTTCTTAATTTCCATTTAAGATTGTTTATTGTTAATATATAAAAAGAAACACAACTGATTTTTTGTGTGAATGTCCTGCAATGTTACTGAATTTTTTGTTTTAACCAGGGTTTTGGTAGAATACTTAGGATTTTCTAAATATATGATTATGACATCTGTGAATTTTACTTCTTTTCTGACTTAGATGCATTTCCCTTTTTTTTTTTTTTCTTTCCTAACTTCTCTGACTAGGACTTTGAGTCCTTTGTTGGATAGAAGTGGTGAGAAAGGGAATCCTTGCCTTATTCCTGTTACTAGAAGAGCTTTCAGCTTTTCATTGTTGAGTATAACGTTAGGTGTGAGACTTTCATATCTGGCTTTTTAAATACTGAGATAATTTCCTTTGGTTCCTAGTTCACCGAGTTTTTATCATAAAGGGGCACTGAATATTAGGAAATGCATTTTTTTACAGTAATTTGAGATGATCAGGTGGCTTTTGTCCTTCATTCTGCTAATATAGGGTACCACACTGACTCAGATTTGTAAGTCAAGCCCTCTTATATTCCAGGGGAAAAAAAATCATACTTGGTTATAGAGTATAATCCTTTTAATGTGTTGTTGAATTCTGTTTGCCAGCATTTTCTTAAGTATTTTTGCATCACTATTCATCAGGGTTATTGGTCTGCCACTTTCTTTTCTTATAGTATTTTGTCTGACTTTAGGATCAAGATAATACTAGCCTCATGTCAACAAATTTTAAAACCTAGAAGAAATAGACAGCTTTCTAGAAACACACAGCCCACCAAAACTTAATCAAGAAGAAATAGATAACTTGAACAGAGCAACACTAAAAGTGAGATGAATATTCACTAATTAAAATAAAAACTCTCTACAATGAAAAATCCAGAACCGAATGGCTTCACAGGTGAATTCTTTCGAACATACAAATAAGAACTTATATCCATCCTTCTTAAACTCTTCAGAAAATTGAAGTGGAGGTAACACAAAGACATTCTATAAAGCCATCATTACTCTAATACCGAAACCAAAGACACCAACAAAAAATAAACTTACAGGCCAGTATCTTTGATGAATATAAGATGCAAAAATTCTCAACAAAATTTTAGCAAATAAATCCAACAACACATAAAAAATACCATACACCATGACTAAGAGGGATTCATCTCAAGTTCACAAGGATGGTTCAACATACACAAAAAAAAAATCAATGTAATACACCGCATTTACAAAGGAAAAGTCAAAAACTACATGATCATCTCAGTAGATGCAGAAAAAGCATTTGACAAAATTCAACATCCATTCATAATAAAAACTTACCAAAGTGGGTACAGAGGGAACATATCTCAACATAATAAAAGCTATTTATGACAAACTCAGGGCTAATATAATACTCAATGGAGAAAAGCTGAAAGCCTTCCCACTAAAATCTGGAACATGACAAAGATGCCCACTCTCGCCATGTTTATTCAACATAGTATTGAAAGTCCTTGCCACAACAATCAGACAAGGAAAAAAACCATAAAAAGGTATCCAAATTGGGAGGGAAGTGGTAAATATGCAGATGACATGACACTATATATAGAAAACCTGAAGGACTCCACACACACACACACACAACTAATAGATCTGATAAACAAATTCAGCAGAGTAACACGATACAAGATTATCATTCAGAAATTGCATACTAACAATGAAATTTCAGAAAAGGAATATAAAAAACAATCTTTTAATATCATATTAAAAAAATACCTAGGAATAAACCTAACCAAGGAGGTGAAGGTCTTATATACTGAGAACTATACAACATTAATAAAGGAAATTAGAGCAAATTCAAAGAAATGGAAAGACGTCTCATGTTCTTGGGTTGGAGGACTCAATACTGAATTAAAATGACCATACTATCCATTCTACAGATTTAATGTGATTCCTATCAAACTACCCATGACATTGTTCACGAACTAGAACAAATAAGCCAAAACTTTATGTGGAACCATAAAAGACCCAGGATTGCCAAAATAACCCCCCACCAAGAAAAAGTAGGAATTCCCATTGTGGCTCAGTGGGTTTAGAACCCAACAAAGTGTGTTTGTGAGGATGTGGGCCTCGTTCAGTGGGTTGAGGATCTAGCATTGCCAAAAGCTGGGGCATATGTTGCAGACGTGGCTCAGATCTGGCATTGCTGTGACTCTGGCATAAGCCAGCAGCTGCAGCTCTGATTCAACCCCTAGCCCAGGAACTTCCGTATGCCACAAGTGCAGCCTTAAAAAGAAGAAAAGAAAAGAAAAACAAAAACAAAGCAGGAGGCATAACTCTCCAAGACTTCAAACAATACTATAAAGCTACAACACTACAAAGCCAAAACAATTATTTAAGAAAAATAAATAAAAAGCATCTAGATCAGAAGGGAAGAAGTAATACTGTCCCTGATTGCAGATGATATGATCTTATACAAAGAAAATCCTAAGACCACCACCAAAAAATTATGACAACTAAGAAACAAATTCAAAACCTTCAAGATACAAAATCAGTTTCATTTCTATGTACTGACAATGATCAATCTGAAAAAGAAAGAAAACACTCTCATTTAAAATAGCATCAAGGAGTTCCCTTCGTGGCTCAGTGGTTAACGAATCCAACTAAGAACCATGAGGTTGCGGGTTCGATCCCTGGCCTTGCTCAGTGGGTTAAGGATCCGGCGTTGCCGTGAGCTGTGGTGTAGGTCGCAGACGCGGCTCGGATCCCGCGTTGCTGTGGCTGTGGCAAAGGCTGGCAGCTACAGCTCCTGTTAGACCTCTAGCCTGGGAACCTCCACATGCCGCGGGTGCGGCTCTACATAAAGGCAAAAAGACAAAAAAAAATAAAAAATAAAAAATAAAATAGCATCAGAAAACAATAAATATCTAGTAATATATTTGACTAGAGAGGCAAAATCTGTACACTGAAAACTATAAGACACTGATGATAGAAACTGAAGAAACAAATAAATAGAAAGATATTCTATGTTCATAAATCAGAAGAATTATTATTATTAATGTCCATATGACCCAAAGCTATCTATAGAGTCAATATAATTCCTATCAAAATTCCAATAGCATTTTTCACACATATGAAAAAAAAAATCCTAAAATTGGTATGAAATCATAAAAGATCTTAATAGTCAAAGCAATGCTGAGTAAGAAGAACAAAGTTGGAGGTATCATACTTTCTGATTTCAAACTGTATTACAAAGTTATAGTAATTAAAACAGTATGATACTGGCATAAAAATAGACATACAGATTGATGGAACAGAAGAAAGAGTCCAGAAAAGAAACCTACATTTACACTGTCAACTAATATTTGAAAAAGGAACCAATGTGCAAAAGATAGTCTCTCAATAAATGGTGCTGCGAAAACTGGATAAACACATGCAAAAGAATGAAAATGAACCCCTGTCTTATAACACAAAAATTAAATTGAAATAGATTAAACACTTAAACCTAAGACCTGAAACTGTGAAACTTCTAGAAGAAAACATAGGGAATAAGTTCCTTGACATTGGTCTTGGCAGTGATTTTTTGTTGTTGTTGTTATGACACCAGAAGTTCAAACAGCAAAAGCAAAAAAATTAAGTGGGACCTACATCAAACTAAAAGGCTCTGCACAGCAAAAGAAACCATCAACAAAATTAAAAGGCACCTACAGAATTGATAAAGTATTTGCAAAACCTTTTAAATGATAAGGGGGTAAACTTAATATATATAAGGAACTAATACAGCTCAAAAGAAAACAAATTAAATAATCCAATTAAAAACGGGCAGAGGACCTGAATAGATATTTTTGCAAAGATGACGTACAAATGGCCAACAAGTAAATAAACAGCATATTTAAGCAAAAATCGCAAAATATTATATCTGAAGCCATGGTGCCAAAATACTAACACTAATTGTGGTACTGGAATCACACATCTTTGATAGCACTTTCACACTTGTTTTACCTTTCGCCCATCAAAATCAAAGAACTGAAAGAAAACTTTGCCTATTACCTTTGTAAAACAAAGAAAAAGAAGGCAAAGAAGCTAGTAACTCTCAATTCCTTTCCCTTTTTTCCTACATTCACTAACTTTCTACTGATCTGTCACCAGTGTTTTACAGTAAAGGCCATTCCATTGTTTTGTTATATCCTGTCATGCAGTAACCAAAGCTTGACTCTGTTGTCATTCTCGAGTGCAAGAGGCCTGCAAACCCTAGCACAGCCTTTCACAATAACCCGCTGGCCGGGAAACCTGAGCAAACAAAGGAGAAAATTAACTCTGGTCTCTGGCCAAAATAATTTGCTTATGATAAACAAAATAGACAATTTCCAGTTCCCACCCCATAGCAGATTAAGGCCACCTGTTGTTAATTCTCTTCAAATATTTGATAGTTCTTATTCCTTTCTGTTTCTCAATTATGTCATTACTCTTCAGTTTTATTTTTAACCCTTGCAGTACTCTTTGCTTTTCCTTGGCTTTTTAGTTTTTTAGAGTGGTCACTTCTAACATTTTTGCCTCCCTCCACCCAATATTTAGATAGTGATCTTAAACAGCGATCTTGTTGCTCCTTAGCAAAGGATGTCCAGCTTAGTGTGCAGTCTTTCTCTGACTTTTCCTGGAATAGTGCCCTGATTTCACACCTCCTGCTCACCCCAGGAGTGGAAGATGCTGGTTCTCCCCTTCTTCAATACTTGCAGCCACTAAATAATGCTTTCTTGTAATGCTTTCCTGACTGCCTCTTGTCACTGAGGGGTCCAGCAGGCAAAAGAATGAATTTGTATTGACTAAATGAAATGACTGCTTACAGAGAAGTGTGGGCAGGCTATGGAGTGAAATAGGAACACTAAGAGATACAGAGATTAGCAAAAATGCAAAGGCATTACCAAACCTAAGGCTAAAAAGGCAAGGGAAAGGAACACTTTCTTAGAACCTAGTGAGAGCATGCGATGTGTGGGAAGGGTTACTTTCTGGAGCTGTAGTCTTAGAAGGACTCAGCTTCTACTAGAAATGGTGCTAAAAGAGTGGAACAAGCAGGGAAGAATTAGGGCAGCCTGTCTCTTCTCTTCTATGGCGGAAGGGACAAACAGAATAACCAGCACAACCCTGAAGACCTGAATGTTTCCACCTTCATATATAATCCTTTCCTCCTTTCAAGCTTATGTTATCTGACTATGCCACCCTCTACTCCTGATTGTTATTCTTCATCATCTCATAGCTTCAGCCACCACCTTATGCTAATGACTTTCAAATTCCTGCCTCCAGAGTTTCCCATTGTGGCTCAGCAAGTTAAGGACCCAACGTTGTCTCCATTAGGATGTGGCCTCCCTCAGTGGGTCAAGGATCCAGCGTTGCCGCAAGCTGCATCATAGGCCTCAGCTGCAACTCCGATTCAGCCCCTAGCCTGGGAACTTCATATGCTACAAGTGCAGGCTTTAAAAGAAAAAAGATTTCCTGCCTCCAGCCCAGATCTCATTTCCAAGTTCTAGACCCCACATACTTAATTCATAAATATTTTAGTGCTTTCTATGTTCTAGACACTGAGCTTTACCAATGTTAATTAATTTAAACACATAACAACCCTAAAGGTTGGTATAGACAAAGAAAACTGAAGCACTTTCAGGTTATATAACTTGCCCAAGATCACATAACTAGTAACTGACAAAGTGAGGAACTGAACTCAAAAGTCTGGCTCAAAGCGCATGTTGTCAATCATTACGCTGTCCTACTATTATGACACATAAATTCTTAATGTCCTCATTTTTTTTGGGGGGGGGGCTGCACTGGCAGCATATGGAGGTTCCCCAGCTAGGGGTCTAATTGTGGCTACAGCTGCTGGCCTACGCCACAGCCATAGCAATGTCAGATCTGAGCTCCATCTGTGACTTACACTGAAGCTCATGGCAACGGTGGATCCTTAACCCACTGAGCGAGGCCAGGGATCGAACCCACAACCTCATGGTTCCTAGTCAGATGCATTTCCACTGCACCACAATGGGAATTCCTTGATGTCTTCTTTTTGACATCCCTTGAGGATCCTTTGAGTATATGAGTGTCCCTTACGTATCTCTAACCCAGCAGGTCCAAAATTTCATTTATCATCTTTCTTTAAAAACTGGATTTTCCCAGTCTAACCAACGTCAGGCAGGCTAATATTCAGGGACTCCTTCAAATTGATATCCTTTAATTATTTGTTCAATATTTAGTTAGATATAGATATAGTGGGAGAAAATGACTTAATAAACATTGTATACTTCTATTTTTATGGTAGACTACTATATCCCTTGACAAAATATAACATTTTGGTATTTTTGAAATTGTCTTTTATTTTAGTTTTCACCATTCTAAAATAAATGACCTATTAGTAAGGATGAAGTTTCACTTCTGTGGACATGGTTATATTCTTTTAAAAATATATTTAAAAGCATTCATTTTCTGATTTATAGGTCAGCAAATATTTTATGAACACTTTTTAAGTAGTAACATTTTAAATAGATAGATGTTATTTGACATGGGTTTTTCTGTATCCAACAGGTCAGACTCTCTCTTCACATATGTGATAGAGTTTTAAAGTAAACCAAAATTACTATAGAAATAAACTTTGTTAACATGTCAATGAATGTTTTGCCCATCGAGAATCTATACAAGATTGTAGGTAAATTTATCTTAATGAGCTAAATGCTTCTAAAACCACAAGCCAGATTTACAAATAAAATTCCTCAGCACTTTCCCTATAATATTTGAAACAGAGAATCAGTTATAATTAGAATCTGGAGGACAAATAAACTCACTGTACATTCTTATAAATATTCCCTGCAATATAATTTGGTTTCATATTGTGAAATTTAGTGCAACAGGCCGCCTAGCAAGATTATAGTAATGTCAGTAATTAGTAAAATATTATTTTGCTGTGTATGCTACAATGTCAGTTCTACAAAAAGAACACTTGCAATCAATCAGCTTTCAGTAACAAAATCTTGGAAGTAATTTTCTGACATAGCAGAGGTTGCGTATTATTCTATTTTTCACCTTAAATTCAAGAAAATTTCCAATAAAATAGGAGAAACAGAAATAGATTCGCTAATTCACTTCTACTCATGAAAGCAGAGTACGTGTTCTGAAATGAAGAAAAAATTCAACGTTTTCCCTACTTTTTAAAGTTCTCTTCAACCAGTCAATCCCTTGATAAGCATATTAAGATGTTTACATTTTAGCTAGTAGAATAAATAAATATAATAAATCACACATTCTAGGTAAACAGCACCTTGCCACACTTGAGTTAGGTTCAGAATTGTGGTTGACAGTAGGTACTGGCTTCAGGAGACATCTATGGCTACTTTCAGGTCTGGGGACAAGACACCTTGCAAATTGAATGCATGCTTCCCGTCATTCCTCAAAGCAAAGAGGGTGGCATCCATGAAGGACTGTGTTTATTTCTCTTCCATGTGCTACATAGTTTGGGACCAACCGAGCTGGAAAACACCCATGTAAGTGGTTGTGTGTGGAAAGTTGAGTCATTAATTGGCCCCATAGTCATGGTTTATGACAGTGGTGTTTAACTGTCTTTTATAAATTGATGCCTTGGGCAGCTGCTTATGAGCCTAACTGAGCCCTTAGCTCTGCATTCTCTTCATTTGTGAACTGTAAACATTATCCAACCAATAATTCCTAAGACTGAAATCTGAGAATCATCGAAATTTTTCATCTCTCCGTCCTTTTCCCACACTCAGCATATTACTAAGCTTTAGGGCCACCATGTCTACTATATAGGCCAACACATACTCCTTGTATAGGTGTGGTTTTGCATCCCGCCTGCTTCCCCTCTCTAATCAACTCTAAGGAGGAGGAGACAGAAGATAGAAAAGTTGTCTTATTCCTCTTTAGTCCTAGTTCTTAGGGCAATGCCTGGCTTTTAAAATAACCATTGAAAGAATCTATGATTCAATGGATACATCCTGAGCTGGCCCTAGGAAAATGGACTAGAAGATAATGTTAGGCATAGGGAGCATCACATAGTTATCTGAAACTAAATTTAGATATAGAACATTAAAAATGACCAGAGCACCTCTTTGCTTTCCATAGTATCAGGACACCAACAATAAGTGACAAATAGCACTTTGGGGAGGATTCACCGCTAATAACGCGTAGAAAAGAGTTACCTTTCTTTATCCTAGACTTGCATTATCTGTTAAATCTGGTTCTCCCAGTTGATGAAGCAGCCATCTTTCTCGATAGATGGTGCTATTTATGTTACAAAGAGATCAGCCTCTCTTTTCATTACATGTGATGAAGCTTGAAAGAAAACTAAAATTATCTAGTAAACATTGTAACCCATCATACACATTTTATCCTCTTAGGTTCTGTAATAAATTCAGAAGATATAAGATGCAATTTAACAGATTTGAGAACAGTAAGACTTAGGCCCAAACTAGGGCCTCTTCTCTGCTCTTTAAACTCTTTGACCTCTTTTAACAAAACTTCTGAATATTTCCACGCTTCAGTGAATTTTATGTGCACTTCTTCCCTTCAGAGACAAAGGCTCACAATTTGTATTCCAGGACTCAGAGTTTCATTGCCTCAACAATCACATTTAGCTTTATTCACAGGAGGACTAGGGCCATTTTGGTGCTTAGATTCTTACAAAGACCTTTACCAATGGTTTTTCAAGTTCTCTGAAAAAAATCCCTCATTTTGTGTTCAGGAAAAACAAGTCTCTGTGCATCCACCTCAGATGTGAGATCTTTCAGTAGTCCCTTTCTATTCTAGAACTGACCTGCTTTATGTGAGAGGGTCTGAAATATTCAAGGGAAAAGAGTCTCTGTAGCTTCTCTCTGTTCTCATGAGAATGTCTTCACCTTAGAACTGGATCCAACAATTGAAACACAACAGAGTGATTTCTATTCTGCTTCCTTTTCTTTTGACTATTTCTTTACCCCAATTTACTTTATATCAAACTCATGTTCTTATCACGTGATATTTACTCTCCTTTTTTAGCCAACAGTTTTGTAGCTTCAGACCTATCTTCTTTGAATTTACTTTTTTCAATAACTTAAAATGGTACCCTTTCTCAATTAAAACTCTGACATAATATTAATATACACCTTCTTAGAAATGTCTTACCTATTGTTTTGTGAACACTGAAGACAGTAACATTAAGGTATTTTGTTTGGCTGTAAGTAATAGAAAATTATTACAAATAGGGGGTTGTTTCCAACAAGAAGTCTAGAGATAGTCACAGGAGTTTCAAATTGCTACCATCCAACTGGGATTCTTCAGCTTTCTACTTTATCGACCTATGTATCTTAGAGTATGCTAGGCTGCACTGCTCTGACAAGTAAACTCTGATGTCTCAGATGTCTAACATAAAAAATGCGGCTGGTGGCAAGGTTCCTCCCAAGATTATCCATCCCCAGCATGCAGTCAAGGTCAGGGTAAAGGGGGAAAGAATATGCTGAGGATCATGCAGGGGCTTTCTTACAGCCAGGGGTAGAAGCATGGTACAACACCAAGCATCCACATCCTTTAGCAGAACCCAGTTGCTTGGCCTTCTTCTACATCTCATTGGTCACATGATTAATTCTAACTGTAAGAGAGTCCAGAAAGCATCCTTTCAGTAAGGAAGACAGGGGAAAGTTATTTGGTAGGTAACAAGCAATATCTACCACAGGGCTAAAATATTGAATAATGTATAATTTCAGCCTTTTTTGCACTTATATTGCAATATGGGAGATATGCTACATCAGGAGTGCTAGAGTAGAGGTTTTGCAAAACACCATAGGAATTCATAATACAAAGCAGCTATCTTTTTTAGAGGACTTAAGGAAGGCTTCAGGGAGAACACAACATTTGAATTGAATATTAATGAAAGATTAAGGGTCTATTAAGTAAGAAGTATAGATGGAAGAGCAGGATGACATCACATTACAATTGGACTTATGTTCTTTACGAAAGAATTAGCTAGTCATTGGAATGTCACCAGAAATTTTCAACAAGGGAGTGACAGGACTGGCTTTATCATCGAGTAAGTGGTGCTAAGGGTCAACTTTGGAACCTTACAGCTTCAAAATCTCCAAGACCCAGGAGACTCATATTTTTCAATACAGGAAGAAAGGGTTTTGTAAAAGCCAGGGATGTCGCTATCAATCCTGCCTCTAAGGTCTCTGATAATAAGAGTCCATTTAGTGTACCCTTAACCCCTAAGATGTGTTTATCTAACATCAGATGAAACAGTTCTTGAGACACATTTTCTGATGTTCTCAAGACGACCCAGTGCATTTTGATAATTAAAGCCTAAGAATAATTCCTCTCCTATAAGCCAAAGTGGAATTCCCTGAAATTTTCATCCTCGTATTTTAGTTTTATTTTCAATAGTTAACCTTTTTTGAAGGTCATGGTGGTCTTTGGCAATATAAAGAAGGGCAACATAAATGTTATGAACATTTCCCCCAGAAAAATGAGTGACTATACAAAACTCACATGCATTTCCATAGATTTGGAGGACTCCTTAGAGTGTTTCCACAGATGCCCAAATTAGGAACACTTGGCCTATATAGCAACTTAAATAAAAGCCTACTTACACTTCTATATTACAGGCTCTCAAATATTTGAAAACAGTTTATATATACTTTCCCTTAGTTGTAAAACACTGATAAAGCCTTGCTATGCTCAAATACTGTTTCTATGTACTTTATTATTAGTAACTCATTTGATTTTCTTAGTGACATTATAAAATAGGTATTATTATTAATATTCGCTTTTTACAAATGAAGAAATTGAAGTACACAAGAGTTAAACAATTTGCCCAGGGTCACACAGCTACTACATGGAAGAAGCAAGATTTGAAAGTCGACCGTCAGGCTTCAGAGCCTATGCACTTGGAACTATGATACCTTATTGATGTTTGATGTGGAAAAGAGAAGACTAGCTTCTTTGGCTGTGTTTACATTTTATAAATTTTAGGCTCTCATTCTTTTCTAGACAATGCAGTTTGACAATGGCCCTTAAAAACATGCTGCCCAATTCAAAACACTATAAATGGACTGGTGTAGCATCATACTGAATCGGCTTTTTTTTTTTCTGACAACCACTAAGGAGTCATTCATGTTGGGGAAGGACAGGATAAAGGAGGAGGCTTACAGGTCTTCTTCAGCTTCACACTGTTCTGGGTCCACTGGGCTAGGGTTGGGAATAGCTTTGGGATGGATATATCTGCAAGACTGTGTTATGTAATATCCCAGGCAAAGTCATGCATGGATTCATTTCCCCTCAGAAGAAACCTATCCCAGGCTCCAAGTAATCATCCCCAAGAGAATTAAGGAGTTCCTAATTAAGAACAATACTACCAAACCACAAAATAACCACACTGGAGAAGTCAACACCCTTAAATGAAGGACTGTTAATCTATGCTGACACCTTTAGCTTGATTTTGTTTTATTAGAAGGATTTTATAACGGTTATTATCTCCTGGTTTACCTAATCCTATACTTCCCTTAAGGCAAGGTGAATTGAGATTCATTGGAGTTTGAATTTACAAGGTGAATTGAGATTCATTGGAGTTTGAATTTACAATCCAATGCAGCTGGCAAAGCTGGGGCTCAAATTCAAGACCACAGAGCACCACACTAGTAGATACATATTTGAAAAGTTGGGGGTTGGTGGGGAGTTGCTGGGATGTGATCCATCAAATTGTCTGAGGTGAGGTGTTTGGGAATTTGTACTACAAGTGAATCTAAACTTCAACTAATTTGACTTAAAGGTTCCGTGACCTCTCTTAAGTGGGAGACTCCCTTGCTCCGGCTTACTTACCCTCCATCTTTGTCTGTTGCTAATAATTTAGCCAGCGACAAGGTATGCTTAAAGATCAACTTTTTTTCTGCTACAAACATGACTTCAGTCCAAGTATTTAAGCACCTGAACTCAAGTGAGGATAATAAATGTCAAAGGAATATTTATAGCTTGGTATATGGAGACTTTCCAGGTCCCTGTTCTGCAATAACACAGATCCATCTGCTAAGGGCATTAGAGTTGTGTGTTGTTGCCTTTTTTTTTCTCCAAGACGATAGGTTCTGAAAATAGAAAAACTGCAGTACGCAAAGACTGACATCGATTTTAACCCTTTCCTACTCATATAATTATTGAATTAGGAGTTAATTACCAAGGGTAAATTTTCTCTGTAATCCCTGGCTATTGGATACAAGCCCAGAAGAAACCTTAGCTCAGTCTTATATAAGCCCCTGTCATCATTGTGCTGATAGATCTACCTGAGGATTTACTGTATACATGTCAGACTTTAGGGACCTGGGGTTAGTCCACTCCCTAATCTATCGTTGGGATTATGATTGTTTTTACTGCTATCCCATAAACATGCTTACCACTGGTACTATCATAAGCTAATGTATTTTGGTCCTAAAGCCTGAGAAAGAGTACCTTTAAACACCTACAAAGAGAGTTTATATGTATTTGTACCAGGAGGTTATTTAATCCCTCTTCTACGATTGGCAAGGGCAGGAAGAAACTCTCTGCTTCCTTGCCATCTGTGTGCCCCAACCTAAAGAATGTCTGTGGAGCTGAGTCAGTTAGCTGCTAAATGAGAAATTCTACACACTCGTTGAAATTAGCATTAGACTCTAAGTCTAAACAACACAATAAAGTGGAAGAAGAAGGATATTCCTTCTGTGACTAATAAATGCATGTTCTTGGCTCCACAAAATAAAAGACAACACTTTAATATGTGAGGGAGTGTGTCTCATGTTACATCTGGGCTTGTTCTGAAATAGGATGCATGCAAATGAAATTTTGCACAACCTATTTTCCCTTATAGCACCATTTCAAGAATGGATCATTTCTAGGAGTTCCTGTTGTGGCTCAGTGGTAGCCAACCTGACTATGCCACTGTTGGGAGTTCCCGTTGTGGCTCAGTGGGTTAAGAACCTGATTAGTATCCAAGAGGATGCGAGTTCGATCCCTGGCCTCACTCAATAGGTTAAGGATCCGGCATTGCTGTGAGCTGTGGTGTAGGTTGCAGATGCTGCTTGGATCCCACATTGCTATGGCTGTGGTGTAGGCCAGCAGCTGCAGCTCTGATTCAACCCTAGCCTGGGAATCTCCATAGGCCACCGGTACAGCCCCAAAAAGTGCGCGCGCACACACACACATACACACACACAAAATGGGAATGTGTAATTTCTAGGTCATCTATTGGCACTTAATTCTCTTTTTAAATTTAAATTTAATTTTAGTTTTACAAAAACCTCAATTGCAGAGCTGAGTTAACCAGTTAACCTTGCTCTGCAGGTAGTGGCATTTTGTTTTCTTTTCTTTTGCTTTTTAGGGTTGCACCTGTGGCATATAGAAGTTCCTAGTCTAGGGTTGACTCAGAACTGCAGCTGCCAACCTACGCCACAGCCTCAGCAACTCCAGATCCGAGCTGCATCTGCAACCTACACCACAGCTCAAGGCAACCCCAGATCCTTAACCCACTGAGCTAGGACAGGGATTGAATCTGCATCCTCATGTATACTAATCAGGTTCTTAACCCACTGAGCCACAATGGGAACTCCCAGCAGTGGCATATTATTATTATTGGTCTGCACAAGGCACTCCTCTTGTCTTATTAACTTATTCCCTTTCATTCTCATCCGGTAGTCCTACCTCCTATTTTCACACTCTGTAGTCAACTCCCCTCATATGCTTGATTTAAAACACTTTCTTTACATAAAAATCTCAAAAGTATGGAAATGGCTGTTTGTGTACATATCATTTAATTTACACTCCAGCTGTAGTGCCAGAGATACCAGCTATCTTACTTTTTTTACTCAACAATATGGTTTTGGGATACGATCTTATTGCTATGGATATATCCAGCTTGTGGCTTCTGATTTCTGCCGAGTACTACATCGTCTGCACCCACCTTGTGTTCATACTCCTTCAGGGCTGGGACCCAGACTGCTGTCATCTCCCTGCTACCACAAACAACACTAGTGATAAACAGTGCTTTGACCCTCTGTTTGCTCTCTATTCAATAACAAAAACCTTAAAGCAAATATTCAAGTGCATTGATACATTCCCTAAGAAAACACGCAGAAGCTCACTGAAAATTAGGTCAGATGGCTATTTCTCTTATTATGGAAATAACTATCCTTAATATGTTTGTGGTATAAGTTTCATGTTTTGGACTTATATACATTTGACTTCCATAAAGATAAAACATCTCTATGAAGCAATTTGGAGATTCCTCCAGCTCAGGGGGCTTAATGCTTTGTTCTCTTGCATTTAAGCTGTCTCAAGTCATCAGCTTTCTTCTCTGAGATTTTGTATCCAAGGCCAATAGATAGGACTTCTTGCAAGTCCTAGCATTTGGCTTACATTCTCCTTTCCCTAAGTTGATATCAAAAGAGTGAACTCTTCACACTATATCTCTCTCTAAAGAAATTAGCAGTGTGTAGGCTTACCTAAAATGGCAGATTCATAATAAGAACTCTGTAACTATTTGGATTCGGGACTAGGCAATGGTATATGAAGGTAAAACAGCTTTGCACAAGTCCCCACATCTATAAGCTGAGGCTAAATTTTTATGATAGTTCTTCAGTAAAAAGTGATGTTGAGTCTCTTCACTTTTGTGCTAAAAGTAATACGAAGCCTGGGAAGCAGACTGATACAATTTCCATGAGTTGGGTTATTGCAATGCTTTAATTAACCAATGTACTGAATATTTATTATATTTGAGGCACTATGATAAGCAATGGGATAGAAGAATGTGGGATGTAAGCGTTTATAAAACATTTATAATTGTAAGATTATAGTATAGTGGGGGTTCCTGACATGTGAATAACAGGAGAGGGTAAGATTGCAGAAATCCAGCAATCCAATTCAACAAATATTTATTGAGCTTCATCCAAATGCAGGGCTCTTGTTTTAAGTCCTCATCAAATAAACGCAAATGGCCTTGGTACCAGCCCTCACAATCTGCAAGAGATGGAAAATAAGAAAATAAATGTGATTTAGTCTTATGAAGCCTATGATGGAAAGAATGCAGAAGGAGGGAAAAAAGTCAGTGCTATCTAGAAGAGTAAGGCAAAGCTTTACATAGAAGGTGGTATGTGAACTGAGTCCTGAACCTTGAGTAGGTAAAGAGGGGAAGAATTCCTTGCAAAGCAAGATCCTGGAGGAGAAAACAGTCTCATGACTAGGGAAACAGTAAGTAATTCAGTAGAACAATCTGGGTTCAAACTCTGGCTCTACAATGTACTAGCCTAAGATCATCAGTATGTCTCACTTTCTTCATCCATAAAATGGGCACAATAGAAGTTCCTTCCTTATGGAGTTAATTTTAAAATGGTGTAAGATAGTCCATGTAAAGTTATGGATACTATACATGGAATAGACAGTTTTCAATAGATGTTAGGGTTTTAATAATAATAACAGAGAATGTATTGGTAGCTGGTGAGAGGGTGTGGGGAAGAGAAAGAAGGGAGTAAGAAACAAATCTGGAAAGGTAGGCAGAATCCAGATCACGGGGGACCTTATATACGTACTCTGGAGTTGAAAGTTTGTTGGGAAGGCAATGGGAAGTTGGAAAGGGTTTTAAGGCAAGGAAGAACCCTGATAAAATTTAGATTTTAGAAACAATGCT
The DNA here is from genome assembly GCA_004024745.2 of Catagonus wagneri. Classification (NCBI taxonomy): domain Eukaryota; kingdom Metazoa; phylum Chordata; class Mammalia; order Artiodactyla; family Tayassuidae; genus Catagonus; species Catagonus wagneri. The sequence continues at coordinate 6,520,642 of PVHT020000034.1, read as the reverse complement.
CTGGTATTAGCATAGAGGACAGACTGGAAGAATGAAGATTTTAGAGGCAAAGAGGTCAATCAGAAGACTAGTGCAGTGACCCAGGATAACTATAAGCATGGAAGTGGGAAGCAATGTGAAAAGTTTTAAGAATGACTCTGAGACATACACCATTTTCTTGGATTTCATGGGGAGGGTGAGGGTGAAAAAAAGTCTTGAATGATTTCCATTTCTAGCTTTGCTGACTCTCACTTGGTGATGTTATTCCTCAAAACAGTAAGTCAAAGAAGAAAAATAAATTTTATAAGAGAGATAAGGAATTCAGAAATTCCAGGTAAGTTTTAAACATTTAACTGGTGTCCTCAAGGGAGCAGTCCAATGGTCAGATCTGGAAACCAGGGAAGAGGTCTCACTTGGAGATAAGAGACTTGAAGTCAAGAGCTTAGAGACAGTTACTGAAGCCAGGAGAATGGATGATGCATAAAGAGAAAGCATATGGAATTAGATGCGGCAACTTAATAGAGCCCTGTGAAACAGCAATAATTAGATACAGGCAAAGAAAAGAAAGCAGCAAAAGGAGATTCAAAAGGGAAAAGATACCGATGTAAACATTAATAATGCATACCCTTCGATATTACAAAAGACAAAGTAGGTGGCTTGAAGAAATTATAGAAGGACATGGAGGAAGGATAAGGAGTTCAGCAGCCTGGAGCTGTGCAGAGATGTGAATGAAGACATCCATCAGGAGGGCGACCTCAGTGAGCAAGGAACACAATCAAGGTTTGATGTGAAGGGAAGTAAGAGCTTAGAAGGTAATATTTGTAGGACTAGAGACTGTGATGAGATCAAAAAAAGCATAAGGAATGAGACAGTAGAAAGGATAAAATACTACAAAAATGAGTGACACAGAATGCTTAATTTATAAAATATTTCACACATTAAAAGAAATGAAAGTAGTTCATTTAATCCTTGAATACCTATGATCCATTTTAAGAAATAAATTAAACACATGGATCCAACACCACTTTGGAAATCCCTCTGATTCCATTCTTCCACAAAGGGAACCAGCATTCACCATTTTGTGCTTATCATCCCCTTGCTCTTCTTCAAAGCTTTATCACCTATGTATTGATAGTTAAGTGATATGTGTTATATACTCTTGAAATTTTTATTCTGATGTTTTCTATCCAACATTTATATTTGAGTTTCACCCACATTAAAATTAGCTATTTGTACCTTAATGTTATCACTCCATCTTGCCAGAGACCTATCTGCTTTCTTTGTTTTCTCAGAGAAATGTTTGTATTTGTTGATCACTGTATCTTCATTTTATATTTCATTAGTTTTTGTTCCTATCATTATTTACATTTTTATCTTTCTTTGTGTTTGAACTACTTCTGTTTCTCTTTGTTGAACTTTGTTTGACTTCTTAGTTTTTTGTTTTTGTCATTTACAGAGGAAGCAGATTTGTCCACTACTCCTTTTCTTCCTTTCTGTCTTTCTGTTTCTTTCATTTCTACTTATCTGTTTGAAGTTATGTTCTTACATTTACCCAAGTTTAGAATGGTTGTATCTGTTTTATCGCTTTGAAGTGACACTCTCTATTTTTTATTATATCTTTGCTGCAAGAATATAAAATGGGAAAGTGACAGTCTCTTCAGCAGGTGGTGCTGGGAAAACTGGACAGCTGCATGTAAATCAATGAAACTGGAAGACACCCTCACACCATGCACAAAAATAAATTCAAAATGGCCTAAAGACTTAAGCATAAGACAAGACACCATAAAACTCCTAGAAAAGAACATAGGCAAAATATTCTCTGATATCAGTCATACAAAGTTTTCTTAGGTCAGTCTACCAAGGCAACAGAAATAAAAGCAAAAATAAACAAATGGGACCTAATCAAACTTATAAGCTTTGGCACAGCAAAGGAAACCATTAAAAAAAAAAAGACAACCTATGGAATGGGAGAAAATAGTTTCAAACAATGCAACCGACAAGGGCTTAATCTCTAAAATATACAAATGACTTATACAACTCAATAAAAAAAAAACCAATTGAAAAATGGGCAAAAGACCTGAATAGACATTTCTCCAAAGATATACAGATGGCCAACAGGCACGTGAAAAAATGTTCAACATCATTGATTATTAGAGAAATGCAAATCAAAAGTACCACCTCACACCAGTCAGAATGGCCATCGTTAACAAGTCAACAAATAATAAATGCTGGAGGGGGTGTGGAGAAAAATGTATCCTCCACTGTTGGTGGAAATATAAATTGGTACAACCACAATGGAAAACAGTATAGAGCTACCTTAGAAAACTAAATATAGAATTACCACATGATCCAGCAATCCCACTCCTGGGCATATATCTGGACAAAACATTCATTCAAAAAGATGCATGCACCCCTATGTTCATAGCAGCACTATTAACAATATCCGAGACATGGAAACAACCTAAATTTCCATCAACCGATGAATGGATTAAGAAGATGTGGTACACAGAATTAGAGACCCTCATACTGAGTGCAGTAAGTCAGAAGGAGAAAGACAGATACCATATGATATCACTAATAACTGGAATCTAATATACTGCACAAATGAACCTTTATGCAGAAAAGAAAATCAAGGACTTAGAGAACAGACTTGCGGTTGCCAAAAGGGTGGGGGAGGGAATGGGATGGTAGGGGGTTCTGGGGTTAATAGCTGTAGACTGTTGCCTCTGGGCTGGAAAAGCAAGGAGATCCTACTGTATAACACTGGGAACTATGTCTAACCACTTGTGATGTGTAACCCTTGTCACCACGCTGTACAGCTGGGTATAATGTTAAAAAAAAAAAATGATGTGGTACACATATACAGTGGAATACTTCTCAGCCATAAAAAAGAACAAAGTAATGCCATTTGCAGCAACATAGATGGAACTAGAAACTCTCATACTAAGTGAAGTAAGTCAGAAAGAGAAAGACAAACACTATATGATATAGCTTATATCTGGAATCTAATATACGGCCGAAATGAACCCATCTACAGAAATGAAACAAACTCATGGACTTGGAGAACAGGCTTGTGGTTGCCAAGGGGGAGGGGAGGCTGTGGGATGGACTGGGAGTTAGGGGTTAATAGATGCCAACTATTGCATTTGGAGTGGATAAGCAATGAGATCCTGCTGTATAGCACAGGGAACTATACCTAGCCACTTGTGATGGAATATGATGGAGGATAGTGTGAGAAAACGAATGTGTATATACATATATGTATGGTTGGGTCACTTTGTTGCACAGAAGAAATTCACAGAACATTGTAAAATCAACTATAATAAATATTTTAAAATAAAATGTGTTTTAAATGTGCCTGATATTAATATAGCTATGACAGCTTAAGTTAGTATTTACCTTGTAGGGGTTTTTTTCTTTTCTTTTTGTCTTTTAGGGTCGCACTGGCAGCATACGGAGGTTCCGGAGGTTCCCAGACTAGAGGTCTAATCGGAGCTCTAGCCACTGGCCTACGCCAGAGCCACAGCAACACAGATCTGAGCCATGTCTGCAACCTACACCACAGCTCACAGCAACTCCAGATCCTTAACCCACTGAGCAAGGCCAGGGATTGAATAAGCATCCTCATGGATGCTAGTCGGGTTCATTAACCACTGAGCCATGATGGGAACTCCTATCTTGTAGTTTTTAATCATACTTTTATTTTCAATAATATCTTGTTCTTTACACTTTAATGTTTATCTTTTTAAAAATTATTAAAAATATTTTAACTGAAGTACAGCTGATTTACAATGTCTTATTTTCAGGTGTACAGCATAATGATTCAGTATTTTTGCAGATTATACTCCACCATAGGTTATTACAAGATATTGGATATAATTGCCTATACCATGGAGTATATCCTCATTATTTATCTATTTTATATATAGTAGTTTGTATCTATTAATCTCATACCTCTAATTTGTCCCTCCCCTCTTTCCTCTCTCCCTTGGTAACCACAATTTTGTTTTCAGTATCCTTGAATGTTTCTATTTTGCATATATATTTATTTGTATTACTTTTAGATTCCACATGTAAGTGATATCATACAATATTTATCCTTCTTAGACTTATTTCACTACATATAATATTCTCTAGGTCAATCCATGTTGCTTGCAAATGGCAGCATATCATTCTTTTTTCTGTCTGAGTAATATTCCATATTAATTTATATGTAATATATAGATATATACATATTATATGTAATATATAATATATATACACTATATATTAATTCAATCATCTGTTGATGGGCATTTGGGTTGCTTCCATATCTAGTGTTTCTCTTTTAAACAGCATATAGATGGATTTTGTTATTTTCACTTTAACTTAATATTTTAGCAATTAACATTTATTGTGGTTTGTTTAGATTATTTTACCAACTTACTCTGTACTATTAACTTCTTTTTCTGTTCTCTATTTTTACTTCTTTCATGCATTCTTTTGAATTGACTGAGGTTTTATATTTGTTTCCTAATTCTATTTTCCTCTCCTTTTTTTCTTCTCAAATGAGGTTTGGAAATTATTTTTTTTTTCATTTTGTTAGAGGCTATACTTGAAATGTTAACATATAGATTAGACATAACAAAGTGGATAATTAATTAGAATACTTATCCCCTCTCTAAGCAACACAAGCACCTTAGCACATTTTAGTCACTTCCTGCTATATTAGTTTTTCAATCCTCTTGTTTTTCAGCCCTTAGTATAACTTTAGTCCTTCACATTTTAATTTTTTTACTTATATTTATGCATGTTTAGCAATTTCTTTTATCATAGTTCCTTTTTATATGTCATGTATTCTGAGGTCATCTTCCTTCTTTATGAATAACATCATTTAAAACCTGCATTAGCAGTAAGTGATCTCAGGTATTATTTTGAAAATATCTTTATTATGTGCTAACTTTTAAAGGATAGTTTACTAGAAGTATAATTCCAGGCCAGCAGTTATTTTATTTCAGCATTTTCTAGATATGATTCCATAGTGCCATAGTCCCTTCCCTTGTTCCTCTTGGGAAGTCAGGTATCAGCCTAATTGTCTTTCCATTGAAGGTTTTTCTTTTTCCTTTCTTCTTTTCCTTGTTTTTTTCTTTTTGACTGCTCCCATAGCACCTGGAACCAGAGATCAAACCCACGCCACCATTGTGACCTAAGCTGCTGCACTGACAGCGCTGGTTCCTTTACCTGCTGGACTACAGGGGAACTACAGAAATCTCTCTATCTGGTACTTTTAAGATCATCTGTTTGATGATCTGCTGCCTATGATATGTTTAGGAATGGATATATTTTGATTTACCTTATTTGGGATATGTCATGATTTTTGAGACTAAAACAATCATCAATTCTGAAAAACTAGGTCCCAGTCCACAAATATTGTACATCCATCCATTAATTTAAGTCTCCTTTAATTCCTCTTGATGATGTTACAGTTTTCTGTGGTCTTTCACATCTTTCATTAAGCATACCCCATGTTTTAAGTGTTTGATGTTACTGTTATTTTCTAACTGCTTTTCATGAGTACATGAGGAGTTCCCGTCGTGGCGCAGTGGTTAACGAATCCGACTAGGAACCATGAGGTTGCGGGTTCGATCCCTGCCCTTGCTCAGTGGGTTAACGATCCGGCGTTGC
>PVHT020000034.1:6464840-6513999 GCA_004024745.2 Catagonus wagneri | reverse complement strand
CCACAGCTCCGATTAGACCCCTAGCCTGGGAACCTCCACATGCCGTGGGTGCGGCCATAAACCCGCGGCCATAAAATGACAAAAGGCAAAAAAAAAAAAAAAAAAAAAAAAATGAGTACATGAAATATAAATTGATCTTTACATACTGACTTTTCATCCAGCACCCTTGTTGAACTCACTTATTAATTCTAATAATTTATGTATAGATTCTTCTGCATTTTCTAAATATACTGTTTACAAATAATAATAGTGTGATTTCTACTTTGTCAGTGCAGGTGGCTACAGAAGCCCGTGTGTCATAAATAAACTGCTAGAAGCCTTCCTTCCTCTATACGAGAGTGTGGATAATACTTTCTCTATAGTTCAGACTGTGGATAATACTTCTTCTATAGTTCAAATAGCCTGATATGTAGGTCATGAATCACAAAATCAATCAGAATGAGCACTGTTTATTTTTCAGATTGCTAACTTGTCTTCAGAAACACTGACTTCAATAGCTTATTGAACTTTGCTCAGAATTTCCAAAATCTCTACAGGGTTCAACTTGGATTTGTCTGGAAATTCATCCTCAGAGTTTTTACATCAAATATTCTCCTCACATGTAACTATAAAGATTCCACTGGCAATACTGACATATAAACACACATGAGCCCCTATAAACCATGTAGTATACAATATTTGATCCCTCCCCCTTTTTTTTAAGAGCTGCACCTGCAGCATATGGAGGTTCCCAGGCTAGGGGTCAAATCGGAGCTGCAGTTGCTGACCTATGCCACAGCCACATCAATGTGGGATCTGAGCCGCATCTGTGACCTGTATCACAGCTCACACCAAAGCTGGATCATTAACCCCCTGAGTGAGGCCAGGGATGGAACCTGCATCCTCATGGAAACTAGTTGGGTTTGTTACTGCTGATCCACAATGGGAACCCCCACTCCTTTTTTTTTTTTTTTTTTAACTTAGCATGCTCACATATCAAGTTCATTACTATGAGGGGAAAAAAAGAATGAGATTGTAGGTGATTTGAAAATAAATATTCTTGTTAAATTTGGACCTAAATAAAAGTTTACAAACTCAATTTCACTAGTTTTATTTTTGTAAAGTGAAAATTGGATAAAATTTCCTAACTTAACTCATGTTCTAGCTGAGAAATCTTTAGGCTAGTGACAAAGCAGAGAAAAGCAGTTAAACCAAGATTAGTGGGTACATGTATTTACATGCTGGAATCCCCTTAAGGAAAAGATACTAGGGATACTTAAAGGCTAAGAAAACATTAATATTATCACTTTAGGACTTTTGCAGTTCTCCCCTTGCTTGAAAAATAGCTTTTTCCCTCATTCTTTGAACAATTCTGCTTATCTCTCAAGTCTCCGTTTAAATGTCACTTCCCTATATCCTTTCAAACCCATGTGTCTCAATACAAATTTGCCTTCCCCATGTCATTCTGTTATATTTTAGGGTTTTTTTTTTCATAAATTTTAATTCCATGTTTGCATGTTTACTAGTGGTTCTCAAACTGCAATATGCTTAAGAACCACTTGGGGAGCTCATTAAAACTGTAGACTCTTGCACCAAACTTTAGAAATCTGCACTTAATAAATCTTAGTTGGGACCCAGAGACCTGCATTTTAAACAAACATTCCCCAGTAATCGTGACGTAGGTAGCCCTAAGAACATACTTTTGGAAGTTCTCCACGAGAGCAGCAACTGTGTTTCTTTCCCTTCTTCATCTCTAGCATCTAGCAGAGTGATTACTAAATATTAGCTGCATTGCAGATATTAGGGCCCCAAATATTCAACACACTTTGACAAATGAGCCAGTGGACTACTAACAGCTAAAGCTTTAGGGTCAGAGCTGCCTTCAGGCCCAGACAAAACTTTCTAAAGGGTGGGCAGAAGAAGTTTTAAAAGGAGAGATGGAAGAATTTAGAAGGGCAGAAAAAAAGAAGCTGAATGTTGAAGTTTGGGCCAGAAGTCAAGGCTGAGAAGCTGTCAGCAGCCAGTCTTTATCATGATGAGTCAAAGACTGTATACAAAACTCCTACAGGGTATCCAGTTCAGAATTTCAGCTGGATAAGGGCACTATCTTCCTTTCATCGCAGTGCTGCTTTCAACACTTCAGGAAACACCATGTCACTCCTTGACAGAGGCTGGCAATTTGAACTAGGGAGATAATTTGATGGCTTTAACGCTGGCTGATATTTTCATTTGTGATTCTTCATGGCAGCATTGCTCCCCTTTTTTCCTTCTTTGTCCCCCATTGTGAGGTTTGGCAGCTAGAACAGTATTTTCAGGCAGGGTTGATGGTGGGGTGCTATAAGGGAACTGTAATGCCAGAACTTCTGGTATCTGATACCAGTACTTTAAGGGACAATGAATGATGTAAAGAGAAATGACTCTTGGGGATTAAAAAAAAACTTGGAAGTGGACCAGAGGGACTTGAGGGCTAAGGCCTGAGGTTAACCTCTGGAGCTGTAGATAAGCAAGAGTAGAGCTTATTTGCTGTTTTAGAGTGTGAGAAAAGATTTTCAACTTTGTCTTCCAAGCTAAGTTAAGGTTGGGTATGGTGACTTGAAGGACAGTGGAAGTCTCAACAAAATCAACTATTCAGGAAATCAATTACTGAGAAAAATTAACTCAGGCATGGTAAGGATAGGGCTGGAAAGAAAATCAGTTACTGCATGGCAGTCAACATAGCTGGGTGAATTCTATCTGTTTCTTTAGGGGAAAACAAATTTGGCTTAAGCCTTCTTACCTGCTATTCTGTTTTTTTGCGGGAGGGGGGTGGTTATAGATCTGTTTTAGATGTTACCTTTTTTTTTTTTATTTTACAGAGTTGGCATGTAGACAGTCTCTGACAGGGCAAAATATCTTTAATGGGTTCTCTCTGAGTTAAGATCTTTGGCCTCTTCCAATCTTTCATCTGCTTTGAGCAGTAAATCCCTTCGCTCTTTTAGACAGCTATTCAGACCAGGCTGACATAAACAGTAATATCTGCCAGGAAGCATGGCAGCTCTGCTTAGAAGAACCTGGGGTGCCTGGGGATTACTTGGCTGCAAGTTGTTGTGGTGAGAAATGTGGCACCAGAGATCAGAGGGTAGACGTGTCTCTCTGGCTTTTAGTCTGCACTCAGGGCTGTGCTCTGAGTGACCAGAGGCCAAAGCTAGAACAAAGCCTCCTTAATCTGTGTGTCTACCAGCATCTTCCCCATCTGGCAGGAAGATTCTCCTCTTCTGTTTTCAGTTACTCCCAGTTAATATTTCAAACAGCATTTTTATTTCTGCGGTTCCAGATTCTAATCAGACCCCTGCCCGTCTCTATAAGCCTTGTGGGTCTCCTATTGCTGGCCTGTTTTATTGACTTTATCTGAATTACTCAAGTTATGGCCATGCTGACATTTGCCCTCCAGTCTGACTTTAATTACAATAAATATAAATTTCAGATGGCATTGTTTCCCTTATCCTAACTTTATCCCAGTATGACACTCTGACTGCCTACATCAAAATTACCACAAAAAGGGGAGGGTTGCTAAATGAAGACTCTTGGGTCCCTGTGCAAACATATTTAATCTGAGTCTTTGTAGATAAGACCTGATAATTTGCATTTGTTCAGCTTCTGTGGAAACCGGGGCTTCCACTTCCAGCTTTGGCAGAAGAACTAATATCAGACACGCCCTCCACTACAGATGGCCATAAATATGCACCAAATACATGCAACCATTTTCAGTCACTGAAAAGCATGCAGTTCAGAATTGTGATCTCTCAAAGAAAGAATATAAGTGATGTGAGTCTCAATTCACACAAGCTTTCTGCTCACAATCACTTTCCAGGGGATGTCCTAGGAAAATAGAGATAAGAATTCAGTGCTGCTAGCATAGATGGAACTTGTGGGGCAGATTTTTAGAAGAGGAGACATGCAGAAAAGAAATGCCGGAAATCTGCATGGGAGTCCCATGGAGTTTGATTCAGTGCTGAACTGCACAGGGAAAGATTTTGCAAGTTCTGGTAGAAATTAACAATCAGGGATCTCTAAATTAAATGAATATTCCAGAGATCACACAGGGCTGGGAGATGAAGCTCTAACCATCCGAAGTGGAGAGATATTGCTCAACACTTCAGCCATTAGTTGATACCCCCAGAATGTCCACACCTTAAGAGCAAGATTACTTTAAGGCTAAAGTGAAACCAAATCTAGACTCACAGAACCAAATTCAAAGTTCCTGACAGGAAGATAGAAAACGCCCCCCCATGCCCAACAATTAAACATTTCTTAAAAAGCAAAGAACTGGGAAAACGTAGCCAGTAACCAGAAGTAAAATCAGCCAATAGATATAGCCCCAGGAGTGACAGAGCTGTCAGAATTAGCCAAAGAGAATGTTAAAAGAGCCCTTAAGTTTCCACTTCTTTATACAGCCTCCGCCAATAGGAGTTATAAACTCAGGACAAGTACAGAAAAATTCAAGGAACTGAAAGCACTTAAGAGTGAAAATAGTGGGCAAATTCTGGATGGGAGATGACACTTGGAAGAAGGAAATTTCAGGATTGAGTTACCCAGTTTTATGATTTTCAGCCTTAGTTTGGGGCCTGGTTGACACCTAGTCCAGCAGCTAGAACTCTAATGGAAAACTCAGTCTTTCTGGGCTGAACAACCAAAGCAGAGATAGTGTTGCAGCCAAAGCCATTAGAAAGGGAGGGTAGTTTCCTATAAAGAAGAGAAGCAGAAAGAAGGAGCTCAAATTTAGTGTACAAATGTTGTCAACTATTCTGTCTTTTCCTGAACTAGGTATATGCAGAGCGGACTCCAAATAACTCAGCTTATATTGAAGAACCAAACTGAAACTTAAGCTGCCAGTCAAAATGCAGAATTTAAAAATTTGAGCACAACCAAGCTAAATGCATAATAAAGCAAACTTTAAATCATAACCTTTAAGAGAAAGATAACATACTTCAGAGTCCCCCAAACATAATATTTACAATGTTCAAGATACAATACAGAATTATATCTGAAGAGCCAGAAAAATGTGAGCCATTCTCAAGATAAAAGATATTTGATTGAGAGTGACCTAGAGGTGACTCGTAAGCTCAAATTAGCATAAAAGAATTTTATAGGAGTTATTAGAACTATGTGCAATGATTTATAGGAAAATATACTTGCAATAAATAAAAAGGATGAAATGAAAAGATCTCAGCAAAGAAACAGAACTTATAAAAATATTCAAATGGAAATTTTAGAATGAAAAACACAGTATCCGAAATTTTAAAAATTCACTGGATGGGCTTAAAAGAAAAATGGAGCTACCTAAGGAGTCAGTGAATTGAAGACAGAACAGAAGAAACAGTAAATTTTGAGAGACGTAACAGAAAGAACTGGGGAAAAAAAGATGAAAAGCATGTCAGTCACCCATGAGATAACATGCATATAACTACAGTCCAATGAGCAAAAGAGAAAGAGAATGGGGTAGAAAAATAATGACTGAAAATATCTGCAATTTGATGGAAGACATAAATTTAAGGATTCAAGAAGCTCAATAACTCCAAGCAAGATAAATACAAAGAAAACCATGCCTTACAATGTCAAACTGATGAAAACCAAAGATCAAATCTTGAAAGCAGCCAGAATAAAATTACTTATTACATATAAAGGGAAACGGTAGCTAATTCCTCATCAAAAATTATATAAAATAGAAGACAGTAGAACAACTCTTAAATGCTGGAGAAAGATATTTAGCCAAAAATTCTATAACCAGTGAAAACACTGAATAAAGATATTTTCAGATAAAGAAAACAGAGATTATTCATTACCAGAAAATGCTAAGGGATGTTTTACAAGCTGAAGGGAAATAATACCCAAAACTTGGATGTCCAGGAGAGAAAAAAGAATCTCAGGTATGGCAAAGATCTGGATAAATGGAAGAGCTTATTTTTTGCTTTTAATTTATTTAAATTTTATATGCTGTTTAAAACAAAAATTGCAACATTTTCTTTTGGCATTTATAATGTAATTTGGTGTAAAATATATAACAACTTTAGCATAAGGGATTTTGGAAGTAGTAAAAGAAGTCATATTGTTGCAAATTTTTCATGTCTAAATTTAAGAATGTATAATACAATCCTTAGAGCAATCAATAAAAATTAATACATATGGTACAACTAAAAAGGCAACAGTAAAACAGAAAAGACAAAGTAAAATGGAATTCTAAAAAAGCCAGTCAAGCAGCTCCTGCTGTGGCACAGTGGGTTGAGAATCCAACTGCAGAGTTCCCATTATGGCACAGCGGTTAACGAATCTGACTAGGAACCATGAGGCTGCGAGTTCTATCCCTGGTATTGCTCAGTGGGTTAATGATCTGACATAGGCTGCAGACGTGACTTGAATCTGGCATTGCTGTGGCTCTGGCGTAGGCCAGCAGCTACAGCTCCAATTAGACCCCTAGCCTGGGAACCTCCATATGCCAAGAGTACAGCCCTAAAAAGTCCAAAAAAAAAAAAAAAAAAGGAATCCAACTGCAATGGCATGGGTTCAATACCTGGCCTGGGGCAGTGGGTTAAAGGATCTAGCATTACTGCAATCGTGGTGTAGGTTGCAGCTGTGGCTTGGATTCAGTCCCTGGCCTGAGAATGTCCATATGCCACAGGGGCAGCCATTAAAAAAAAAAAAAAAGTAGTCAAATAAATTGAAAGCAGATAGAAAAGAACAAAAAGAAGTATCAAAATGAGGAGGAAGCAAAACACAAATAATAAAAATAGTAAAATAGTAGACCTAAATACAACTATATCAACAATTAAAAGACAGATTGCCAGAGTAAGGAATCAAGGCCCAGCTATATGCTATCTATAAGATACGTACTGCAAATATAAAAATATTGATAAGGAATTCCCATTATGGTTCAGTGGTTAACAAACCTGACTAGCATCCATGAGAACATGAGTTCGATCCCTGGCCTTGCTCAGTGGGTTAAGGATCCAGTGTTGCCACGAGCTGCGGTGTAGGTCACAGACGTGGCTCAGATCCTGCATTGCTGTGGCTGTGGCCCAATTCAACCCCTAGTCTGGGAGCCTCCATATGCTGCAGGTGCAGCCCTAAAAAGACGAAAGACAAAAATATATATATATTGATAAGATGAAAGTAAATGATGAACCTAGGACTTCCATTTAGCTCTGATCTGCAAAAATCTTGGAAGCCATCCTTCCCATTGTTACAATAAGAAAAGGCTTGAAAAACTGAATATCAACAGCTTTTGGGGGGTTCATCAAATAAGTAAGTTTGCAGAGCAAACCACAACCCCCAGTTCTGGAGAAAAAGGCAAATCCAGAGCCAAGAATAACAGAGGCTGCTGAAACCATCAACCAGTAGGAACTCTTCACTAGGAATTTTGACAAATTGCTGGAAGCCAAATGTGGGCTAGCCCGAGAGTGAGAAATGCCTAAAAGCTTCACAGTTTCATGGGTTTTACCTCCAGGAACTCCACCGTGTTCTCATGATAACCCAAGAAATGTAACCTCCTGACTCCGGCAGCGGTAGGGGGGAAATAATCACTGTGAACTATACCTATGGCATATACACAATGAAGACCTACTCTTCAGGAAAAATATTTTTGCCCGAGCCATATCTCAGTAGAAGAGTATCTCTCTCATTCTAACAACCTCTGGCCTTCCTTTCCTACCCAACACCACCACCAAAAAGCACTCAACACAGTTCAGGGACTTGAGGAAGTAGACTGGCAACGCTAGCCAGGAAAGGGAACAGGAGTGGGTTGAGGGGGTTATATCACTGGATAAAAACTTGTGACTATCACAACCCTAAGACATAGGTTTACTGAAACATTGAGATTTACTTAGATGATTATGAAATTCTCTCTCCCCCCCCCACACCTTACCACTACATCAACAAGGCTCTAGTACAAAACAGTGTGTTACAGGTGGAAGAACTGAAAGAAGCAGACTCTCTGAGAAGTACTTAGGGAAGCTCAAAATCAAGAGGGGGACAAATACAAGGACAAGAGAGGAACTGGAAGCCTATGACACCTGCATCTACAGAAAACATTAAACATCCCAACCTCTAGACAGGTTACTTAAATCCTCACACTAAAGGCTTATTTACTTTCATTCTTATTACCCAGAACAACATCTCCAGCTTTCACTAAAAACTGCACAAAGCCAGAATGCAAGAACAAAATCTGAGAAGACAAAGCAATCATCAGAATCACACTAAGATGTGACACAGATGTTGGAATTATCAAACAGGGAATTTAAAATTATCAAACAGAGAATTTAAAAATTTGTGGTTGCCAAGGGGGAGGGAGACAAAATGGGGTTGATCAGGAATTTGGGGTTAATAGATGCAAACTATTGCCTTTGGAATGGATAAGCAATGAGATCCTGCTGTATAGCATGGGGAACTATAGCTAGTCACTTATGATGGCGTATGGTAATGTGAGAAAAAAGAATGTATACATGTATGTGTGATTGGGTCAGCTTGCTGTACAGGGGAAAATTGACAGGACACTGTAAACCAGGTATAATGGAAAAAATAAAAACCATTATTAAAAAATAAAAAATATAGTAAAGACTCATGGGAAAAGTAGGCAACAGGCAATAACAGATGGGAAATGTCAGCAGAGAGATGGAAACTCTAAGTAAGTAAATAGATGGAAAAAATAGATCATGCACATAGTAAGCATAAGAAGCCTGGAGTCACTATATTAATACCAGTTAAAAATAGACCTCAAGATAGAGATACTCTTATCAAGGATAAATCCAAGCATATAACACTCAAAATGTGTACACAGCTAATGATAGGGTTTCAAAATACATGAAAAAACTAAAGAGTTGAAGAGAAAAATAAACAATTTCACAATCATAGTTAACAATATTAACACTCACTTTTCAACAATTTATAGATTAAAGGACAAATAATTAATAAAAATATCAGTGATCTGAACATTACTGATCATATTGACCTAAACGATATTTGTAAAAAACAAAACAAAACAAAACAAAACAACTACTTCCAACAACTGCAAAGAAATTAACCTTTTCCATTACACATAGTATGCTCACCAAGACAGATCCTGTGTTGTGATCTAAAATAATGTTTAATAAGGTTTAAAGCATTGAAATAACAGGGGATAATAGGGAATGCATCTGGTCACAATGGAATTTAATTAGAAAGCAATTAACAACAATATATCTAGTAAAATTCCAAATATTTGGAAATAACACATTTCTAAATAGTCCACTGGTTGAAAAAAAAATCACATGGGAAAACAAGATAATTCAAACCAAATAATGGAAAATACATCAAATTTTGTGGGATGTAGCTAAAACATGCTTAAATGGGGATTTTATCCTTAAACATTGTATTTAAAAAAAAAGAAGTTATAAAACCAATGTTCTAAACTTCTACTCAGTGACCAAGTTTTCCATTCCTCCCCCCCAAAAAAAGTTAAGTTGAAATAATAAATGAAAGGGAATAGTAAAGGGTAAAAGTCAGTAAAATAGAAAACAAATAACATGGAAATTGACAAAGACAAGACACAATTTGGTTCTTTGGATCAATAAAAATGAAAACCCTTTGGGAAATATAACCATTTTGACAATATTCATTCTTCTAATCCAAACCTGTTAGAATGGCCATCATTAACAAGTCAACAAATAACAAATGCTGGAGAGGGTGTAAAAAACATTGGTAGGAATGTAAACTGGTACAACCACTATGGAAAACAGTATGGAGGTACCTCAGAAAACTCAATATAGAAATACCATATGATCCAACAATCCAACTCCTGAACATATATCTGGACAAAACCTTCATTCAAAAAAATACATGCACCCCTGTGTTCACTGCAGCACTATTCACAATAGCCAAGGCATGGAAAGAACCTAAATGTCCGTTGACAGATGAATGGATTAAGAAGATGTGGTACATAGACACAATGGAATACTACTCAGCCATAAAAAAGACAAACTAACGCCATTTGCAGCAACATGGATAGAACTAAAGAGTCTCATACCAAGTGAAGTAAGTCAGAAAGAAAAAGTCAAACACCATATGATATCACTTACTTGTGGAATCTAAAATATGGCACAGATGATCATATCTACAAAATAGAAACAGATTATGGCCAAGGAGAACAGGCTTGTGGTTCCAGGGGTTGAGGGGGGGAGTGGGATGGAAGCAAAGTTTGGGCATTTTGGATGAAAACTGTTATATTTAGAATGGATGGGCAGAGGGGTCCTACCATACAGCATAGGGAACTGCGTGTGACTGAGTCACTTTGCTGTACAACAGAAATTGAAGAAACTCTGTAAATCAACTATAATTTAAAAAAAATAATGAAAACCTAGAGTTAGATTGATCAAGAAAAAAATTTGAGAGAAAATTCAAATTACTGATATTAGGACTAAAAGAGGGATTATCATTACAAATTCTACACACATTGAGAATATCATAAGAGTATATTATAAACAACTTGTGCCAACAAATATAATTTAGAAAAAATCGACAGGCTCCTCACACATCCTAGTGTCAGCCAGCTCCCAAGATCCTTTTGTTTTCAACCAGGGCAAGGTCCTCGAACTCTTTAACCAACAGAAATTATTGGGAAGCCAGATAAGAAATTCAGGCAAGGCTTTATTGCTGTAGCTTGAGGGAGCAAAAACAGCTAAGAGGTGCCCCCACTCGCTTTCTGAGGTTGGGCAAGCTGGTTCCCTGAATGAAGTGAGAGCAGGGGTGGTCAGGTGGAGAGACCTTCAGGAGTGGCTTAGATATGGTTTTCCTGTCTCCTTGGTGGTGCTGTGTGCAGGGATCATGTGCAGCACCAGGCTTTTGCTCCCCACACCTCAGAAGTGGTAGTTGGCTTTTGGTCTTTTCGTATTTTACTGTTCCTAATTTGCCCCAACTGTGCAGGCCTGCAGTTATTTTTGGTCCCTTATACTTTCTTGGTATTCTGTTGCTCAAGGAGACATTTGTCCAGGTGCAAGTGCAAGCACTCTGGTAAAGGTTCCCAGTTCCTAACCTATCTCATTCTGTAAGCACTCCTGCAGAGGGTCCCAGGTCCCAGACCATCTTACTTCGAGGCTCCTGTAGCTCAGGCTCACATCAGCCCCCACAAACCTAGGCTCCTTGCCAAACCCAGAGACAGACAGACTAAAGTGGACTCAGGCTTTTGACTTACTCCCCCCTCCAAAGAGGAACTCTCCCATGATCCCAGGCCCTCAGCCTAGTGGTAGGCCATCCCCACAGACCCAACCACCAGGCTATTACAATCACTCCCACTGTATGACTGCTAATAAAATGTCTGCTTTTCTTGCTTCTCCTAGTGGGCCAGGACTCAGGTAGACTCAGCTTTGCTGCTCTGGGTGGGGAGAAGGTTTATCCACTGACCCAGGGGCTGGAGAAGGTAGTTGTTCAAGCCACTCTTCCTTTTCTGCTAAGTGAAACTTTCCAGCTGGGAAAGTCTTCTTGGCACTGAACATGGCCCTCATGATGGCTGGGGAGGAAGGTATGAAGCAGGCAAAATGTTTTCCTTCTCTTCCTGTGTGATTATTCTCAGATTGTTTGTTGTTGTTGTTTCACAGTGTTACTAAAATATCCTAAATGGACTCCTGAGGTCTCCCAGAGATGTTTATGGTATTAAAGTATAATTGATTTACAAAGTTGTGCCAGTTTCTGCTGCACAGCAATGTGACCCAGTTATCAATATATATATATATATATATATATATATATATATATATATATATATATATATATATATACACATTCTTTTTCTTATATATCTTCTACCATGGTCTATACCAAGAGATTGGATGTAGTTCCCTGTGCTACACAGGACCTTATTTTTTTTACCCTTTCTAAATGTAGTAGTTTGTATGATTTAACCTTACACTGTGTAAGGAACTAGAAGAACAAACTAAACTCGAAATTAGAAGAAGGAAGACTATAGTAAAGATTAGAGCAGAAATGGAGAAAATAAAAATATTAGAAAAATATCGATAAGTTGGTTTTTTGAAAAGATGAACAAAATTGGCAAACTCATAGCTAGACTAAAAAAAGAGAGACATTCAAAAATTAAAATTAGAAATGAAGGATAATGCATTATAGCTGATTTCATGGAAATAAAAAACATCAGAAGAGGTTACTATGAAAAATTATATGCAAACTGGAAAAACTAAAAGAAATTAATAAATTCTTAGAAGCATACAGCATATCAACCTGAATCATAAAATTGAAATTCTGAACATACGAAACACATCTGAACATACAGATAACTGGTGAAGATTTAATCGGTAATTGAAAATGAGCCAAAGAAAAGTCCAACACAAGATGACCTCACTGATGAATTCTACCAAATATTTAAAGAAGAATTAACACACCAATCCTTCTCAAACCCTTCTAAAAAATTCAAGTGAAGGGAACATTTCCAAATGCATTTTATGAGGCCAGCATTACTCTGACACAAAAGCCAGGCAAAGACACCATAAGAAAAAAATTATAGTCCAATATCCCTGATGAATACAGAAATAAAAATCCTTAACAAAATACTAGTTAACTGAATTAACAGCTCATTAAAAGACTCATACACCATCACTAAGTAGGTTTTATACTTGGGATGCAGGGATAGTTCAGCATATGAAAATCAGTTAATGTGATATACGACAGGAACAGAATGAAGAAAAAATCATATGAGCACCTCATAGCTGCAGAACAAGAATTTGACAAAATTCAACATTCAGTCATGATAAAAACTTTCAACAAACTAGGAATACAGGGACATTCAACATAATAAAGGTAATGTATGGGATAACAAAGCTAATATCATCTTCTCTAGGGAAAAACTGAAAGCTTTTCCTTTAAGGTCAGGAACAAGGGAATGATGCTAACTCTTACAACTTCTATTTAATATACAGGA
The DNA here is from genome assembly GCA_004024745.2 of Catagonus wagneri. NCBI lineage: Eukaryota > Metazoa > Chordata > Mammalia > Artiodactyla > Tayassuidae > Catagonus > Catagonus wagneri. The sequence continues at coordinate 6,501,086 of PVHT020000034.1, read as the reverse complement.
ACAATTAGCAAGAAAAAGAAATTAAAGACATCTAATTGGAAAGATAGGAATAAAATTATCTCTGCAGGCAACATGATCTTAAACTTGGAAAACACTAAAGACTCCAGAAAAAAACAAAAACTTTATTTCTATACACTAACAATGAACTATCAGAAAAGCTAATAAGAAAACAATCTTATGATAGCATCAAAAAGAAAAAAATACTTAGGAATAAACCTAACAAAGGAGATAAAGACATGCATTTAGAAGGTCCCATCATGGTGCAGTGATTAACAAATCCAACTAGGAGCCATGAGGTTGCGGGTTCGATCCCTGGCCTTGCTCAGTGGGTTAACGATCTGGCACTGCCATGAGCTGTGGTGTAGGTCGCAGATGCGGCTTGGATCCTGTGTTGCTGTGGCTGCGGTGTAGGCCAGTGGCTACAGCTCCTATTAGACCCCTAGCCTGGGAACCTCCACATGCTGTGGATGCGACCCTAAAATGACAAAAGGCAAAAAAAAGAAAAAGACATGCATTTAATGCTACAAAATATTGCTAAGAGGAATCAAAGACACAAATAAATGCAAAGACATCCATGTTCATGGATTAGAAGACTCATTATTGTTAAAAGGTTTGTACTATCCAAAGTGATCAGCAGATTCAAATACTATTCTCATAAAAATCCCAATAACATTTTTATGGAAATAGAAAAAACATTCCTAAAATTCAAATGGAATCACAAAAGACTCAGAAAAAACAAAGTGATCTTGAGAAAGAACAACAAAGCTGAAAGCATCATACTTGCTAATTTCAAGATATACAGCAAAACAATAGTAATTAAGTCAGCATGGTATTGGTGTAAAGATGAACATACAGACCAGTGGGACAGTTAGGGAGTCCAGAATTATGCCTACATGTGCCTTGTTGGCTGATCTTTGACAAGGGTGTGTACAATGCAAAATGGGGAAAGAACTGTCTCTACTGTATATGCTGTTGGGAAACTGGATATCCAATGCAAAAGAATGAAATTATACCCTTACCATACACAAAAATAAACTGAGAATGAATCAAAACCAAATAGACCTGAAGCTGCAAATTTCCTAGAAGAAAACAGGGGAAATATACTGGTATTGGTCTTGGCAATGATTTTTTAGATACAACACTATAAGCACAGACCACAAAAGCAAGAGCAGACAAGTGGACTATGTCAAATAGAAAAGCTTCTGCACAACAAAGGAAACAATCAACAGAAAGAAAAGGAAAACTATGAAATGGGAGGAAATATTTGTAAGCCACATATATAAGGAACTAATATCCAAAATATATAGCAAACTTCTTCAACTCAATGGAAAAAAAAAATAACCCAATTTAAAAATGGGCAGAGGACTTGAATAAACATTTCTCTGAAGAAAACATACAAATAGGTAGTAGGCATATGAACATGTGCTTAACATCAGAAATCACAACCACAATGAAATATCACCTTACGCTCCTTAGGAAGACTATTAAAAAAAAAAATCAAAAGATAACAAGTGTTGGTGAGGATGTTGAGAAATCAGAACCCTTGGGCACTACTGTTGGTAATGTAACATGGTGAAGATTCTATGGAAAGCAGCATGGAGGTTCTTCAAAGAGTCAAAAATAAGAGTTTCTATTGTGACTCAGAGGGTTAAGAAAACCCTTCACTGTCTCTCTGAGGATGTGGGTTTGACCCCTGGCCTCTCTCAGAAGGTTAAGGAACCCACGTTGCCACAAGCTGCAGCACAGGTCACAGATGTATCTTGGATCCAGTGTTGCCGTGGCTGTGGCATAGGCCAGCAGCTGCAGCTCTGATTCAGCCCCTCGCCCAGAAACTTCCATGTGCCACAGGTGCAGCCACAAAAAAGGGGGGGAAAAGGAATAAAAGTTAAAAATAGAACCACCATATGACCTTGCAATCCTACTTCTGGATATATATCCAAAAGAACTGAAATCAGGATCTTGAAGATACATCTGTGCTCTCTTGAGACATGAATTTTGTGTTTCTGTAATGAAATACTATTCAGCCTTTAAAAAGAAGGAATTCCTGCCATTTGTGAGATGACCTTCGAGAACATTATGCTAAGTGAAATAAACCAATCACAGAAGGACAAATAGTTCATAATTCCACTGATATAAAGTATCTAAAATGGTCAAACTCAAAGAAGCAGAAAACAGAGTATGAAAAACTGTTTTTAGGGAACAGTATCTAAAGAAGATATGAAGTCTTCTTTGGGGGCAGGCAACAGGCAAAAAAAAAAAAAAAATGACAGAGAATAGGAATTGCCAAAAACTAGAGGGAAAAAGGGAATCTCCTTGGTGAGGCTGAGATGTTCAGGAACAGTTCTTTGCCCTCAAGATTCTCTTAAGAGAGAGTGTACTGCTTGGGCCAAAGCTGTGAGAAAGAGAAATATACAGGAGAGCTGGCATCATCATAAATTCTAATAGGAATCCTCCCAGCAGAAAAATTCTATTAAAAGGGATGATGTATGAGAGGAAGTCTAAACCAATGATCTAAGTGATCCCCAAATATGAGAATTTTTCCTCTAGTGACAGTAGTTGAGGGGAGAGATAATATTAGCTATGGATCATTCAGCAAATGGAGAATTTACAGACAATCTAAGACACTGTGCATATCTCGTGGTATCTGCTGATTTTTTTGTTTTCCTTCAAATCAGTCTCTTTGTACAACATCATTCAATGTTTCTGGTAGGCTACACTACTAGGGTTTTTCAGATTTTAGAGTAGGAACTAGAGTTAAAATATAAGACCTCAAAATATATTTGAGGCAGCCCTAAGTATAATCCAGACTCTAGATTCCACAGATATCTTTGATGAAAATGTCCCATTAGTAAGCATTTGATCTACCCATAACTAGACATGGAAAGCCAATGGAGGAAAAAGAAGTGTTTAATCTTAGTTTTTGCTATGGAATTCTCCAAGAAATTCCTGCTACCACTTCACATATCCAAGTATTTCACATTAAGTTATAGACCTTGACCCAACAAAAAGACAGGCTCCTAGTAACTTCCAAAACTGCATAAGTCCCAGAAGTGTGCAAATAAGGTATATAAAAAGTCAGTCACTAACTATGGTAGTGAGAGTTATACAGTTGGGAAGGAAATTGATCTTTATCCCATTTAAGTTTTAAATGTCTTAAGCTTCAGTCTTTGCAACTTTTACTCTTTCTATCCAGTTCTTTAAAAAAAAAAGTTTTTCTAAGATTGGTGTCAATTGGAAAGTATTTGTATATTCTGGCTGTTACGATGGAAAGTGCAAATTTACAGAAACCCTAATATGTAGAGAGATGGTGGTAAGTTTAGTAGAGTGATGGAGGGGCAGTAGATGAGAGTGGGTGCCTATGGGACAGAGCCAAGAAAATGAGACTCACAGACTGAGAGTCAATTATGCTCAGATTTCACAGTCTCCCCAACTATGTGCCAAATGCAACGTGTTAGATGCTGGGTGAAGGTCTAGCCAGGAAAAGAGGGCCTAGTAATGTGTTGCTCTGTTTAGTAATAAGGCTGGCAAGCACTTGGCCTTCATTTAGTTTTGCTGGCACATTCAGCCAGCACAACAGTAAGCCTAAACATAGTTCTAAGGTTAAATAATATTTTGTTGATTTTTCACAATCACTTTTTAGGGAGGATATCAATTTTAAAATGGCAACTAGAAATTTAAACTTCTTTCCCCACATCTCACCCTCACTCTCCAAAAATATGATCCATTTACCTGGGAGGAGTGGAGATGAAGAAATGAAGTCAGCCTCTTGGTCTCGTCCTTAGATTGAAGTTTGGGGACAAAATTCACAAACAAGTATTTAGTGTACTGCATTTTAAAGTTTTCTTTTCTTCCTTGTCCTGTGTGTGTGTGTGTTTTTTTTTTTAAACGAAAACAAATACTGTTATATCTCTTTTAAGAGTTGGGAAATAGAAGCTGGTAATTAGAGCTGCAGGGAACTACTTGAGGTCTAGGCCAATTGGCTCAAATTGACCTATTTGTAACTGGAAAGTTAGTTTGGCTCCTTTGTGTTTTGGGTACTTTTATAGACTTTGTTTTGTTTTTCATTCAGCATGATTTCATGAGCTCTAGAAAGTCAGCACTGCTGGAAAAAGACCTGAGCTTACTGACTATTTCTGCTTTTCTAGAAATGAGGTCTTCCTCCCCATGCTGACCACTCTACTCCGGCCACGTTCTTTCATCTGCATCCCCATTGTTATCCCACAGAGCTCCACAGCCACCTGCTCGCCAATTCTGTGAGCTCACCTCTTGGTTCTCACACTGAGAACTTGCCCTGAGCTTTGTCAAGTCTGGAATAATCAGAGCTACTTTGGGGAGCAACTTCACTGGGGTCACTGCTTTTCTAAAAATCAAAGTACACAGTGAAATACGATGAGAAGTTAAGAAATAATATCCTGGAGTCCCAAAACACATACCACTGCCATTACACAGCACTTATTTATGAAGCCCCTTTTGAATAATTATGAGATGGAGCCAAGGTGGGAGCTGTTGGAGGGAGCAAGCTGAGAACAAATGTTGGCAGTTTTATTTAAAGCCACAAAACTATCTAAAGCAGCAACAGCTAGTTCAATCACTGAGTATATCATGTAAGGCTGCTACTTCTCCCCTCCCCCATTTTTTAATATTAATAATGGTATGCACATTCTCACTTGGTCTAGCTGTAGTACTATACAATCACAATTATAATACTGATTGCAAGAAGCATTTTAGCATGTCTGAGTAATGGGAACCTAAGAAAACAAAAATCTACAGCTTGCTGTAGGGTTATTCCTTTAATATGAAATTAACCCCCAAAAGACTATCTACAAAGTAATCCATATAAGGACGATAAAGGATCTTCTAGAAATCCGTATTATATATTACAGTGAAAGTAACCATCTCATGTCTACATTGTAACCTCATCAACCGTGTTCTCTGTCATGAAAAATAAAGTCGCTAACATCCAGAAGTTGGTCAGCAGCAGTGTTAATAAAAGGGGCTAATGAGTAAGGTTTGAGTCTGTGTATCTCCAGTGCTGTTCAGAAAAGAAACAGCCTAGCCAAAGGACCTCAATACCCATTCCTTTTGGTAGGTCTTCCTAAAGAGTGCACAGGGTGATGGCGGCAGCCATTAAGATCTTGCAAGGAAGTCACCTTTGTAATTCCATGCGTACCAAGCTCCTGATTTCACTCCTTTTGCATGGAGGCTGGGGGAGTTACAAGTAGGCACTGAGGGGTTTCACTGTGGAGAGAACTGTAGGAAATGCTGAAAATAGGAGAAAAGTCACAAGTCAAATACTCAAGATCAAGCAGAGGAACACAACTTATAACAAGTCAGAGAAGGGATTTTAAACTAGTCTCTTAAAAAAAAAAAGTAGCAGAACCATAAATGGAAACCATGTCCAATTACAGAGCCAAAGACATGAAACCCTGGGTAAGTAAGACCTTGAAAAAATGGAGCAAGTGAGTAGGAGGAAGAACAGAAGAAATATTACTTCTGAGGCATATGATGTTGTTTGAGCCAGCTTTCAAATACTCTTTGTGGCTGGATTTGAGGGAGATATGCAGGAATGTGATCTTGAAAAGTCGAGTGCCTAAATTAAGAAGTTTTAATTTTATTCCAAAAAACATATGAGGCGCCACTGAAAGGGAAAAATAAAGTTTTATATCTGATTAAATACATTAAAAGTACTGCTATTAAGTTAGTCACAAGCCAAATGCAAGCAAATAACCAATAGAAAAGTACTTATTCTCTAATTAGTCCCATTTTTAACCTCATTCAAATAGAATATGATGAGAAATCAACTGACCAGACTGACTCTGACTCTTCTGATATGAGAACAGGTCCATTTTAGAACAGAGATTGTTGGCAAATCTCGTATCAAAACTCTATCAAGACACATCTACTTTTTGCTCTTCTCTTTTGGTCAAAACACTTATTGGGTCATGAGGCCAAATTTCTTCACCAATTGCTCTCATGCCCTATTAGAATGGTCTGTCCCTTATAAACGAGGGGGGAAAAACAATGAAGAAAAACAATTCATTCATACTGATTCTTAAAATTTAAAATCCTGAAGAGACTTTGTCTTCATGGTGGGATTTGATGCCTAAAATCCTGTCATTTCTCTACATCTCCCTGCTTCTGGCAAGTAGACTTGCATAAGGATCAGACTACGTTTGTAGCAACTGCCAGCTCTTTTCTTACTGCTTCAGGAGGCAGACAATTAAAAAGACAGTGGAAAAAAATAAAAATAAAAATCATTAAAAAAAAAAAAGACAGTGGAACCTATTTCTAGCTTTTGAGGGTTGGTAACCCTACCGACTTATAACCTGGCCCAAGGAATGCCAATGTCCTAACAATCAGATTACTCCTCTCCTAGTGGAAGGATCCAGTAAGAGGAGTGGAGAGGAAGCAGAAGTTCTCCTTCCCACCCCCACCCCCAAATGGTGTGGCCATGGGCCCCTTCTCTGTGAAAACGTGAAGACATGGAAAGACCGCCCTTCTTTCCCTGCAGTGATTGGCTTCAGTAAGTCACAATTTTACTTTAGCAGAGAAATAATAACTGGCAAAACTATATACTTGTCCAGGAATACTGAGTGATGTCTAAGCAGGAAGTTGTAAAATATCTAATGAATCCTGGACTATTTACAACGAACTTAAAAAAAATAAAGATGGGATAAACTCAACTAGATTTTTAAGTGCCATGAAAATATTTTAATTCCCTGTTCCATTTATGTTTTCATAAATCATCAGAAAATGTACTTTTATGATGAAATATTTATTTGGAAAATGAGAAATTGGGAGAAATAATTTATAACTGTTTTACCTTTTTATGATGTGGACCTACTATATAGATTTTACTGAATAAAAAGTAGATGATGCCTGGGTATAAAATGATAAAGAGCAGATGCATGCACACATAATTCTTTAATTCAGGTTCCAAACTACTTTTTACATAAATATATTTAGATAATTTAGTAATCATGATTATAATTACTGAAGTTTCCCAGTTGACCTAATAAAAAATAGTCTTACTGAAAAATTACTTTCTCCTTAGGCAAGATTATTCATGAGTTGCCACTGAAACAACTATATCCTACCTCTTTATAACTTACAGCACATGTTTATAAAGCTGACTAGAAAGAGGAACTCAGTCTATGGCACTAAAACATTTTCTTCTGCATCAGGAAAAGTGTCCACCTAGAGGAATCAAGCTGGACGGAATGAAGATCAGACCTTAGACACATTAACACCATAGTTAAGCCTAATAAAATAAATGGTCCCTTAGTAAATATCTAAGAATTGTACCTATTTGAGAAAATTCATAAGAGAACTTTGTCCATCATCAGTGGGACAATTTTCCCTATGTCCTATTCAGTGCCTATAATGGCATAGCAAATGAAATAGGTCACACTTTTTGGTCTCATTTTGCTGAATCTACTCAAATTGATTTGGCCATAACTCAGACATGATGATTTCTTAGTGATCAAATCCAGTCTTATATTTTAGAAATAATGTCTGTAAACTGTCAACTTCTAAACATGCCTCTCCAATCTTGACCTTTCTCCTGAACTTCAAACTCGTATACACACGGACCTACTCAACATTTCTTTTTGAATGACCAATAGACATGACAAACTTAATCCGTCTTCTCCCAAACTTGTTTTTCCTTTAACTGCACCCAAACGGTTGATAGAACATCCTTGCACTGCCTAGGGCCGAAAAACCAAGAAATTTCTTCAATCATTTTTCACATCCTACTTTCAACCAATCAAATCTGTTGGTTCCACCTTCACGTAGATCTAGGATCTGACTACTTCACATCTCTACCATTGCTATCACCTAAGTCTGAGCTGCCATAATCTGTTGCCTGAATTATTGCAGTAGCCTTTGACTTGGTCTTCATTCAGGTCACATTTTTTCCTCAGCTCTGCATTAGCTCCCTATTTAACACAGAATAAAAGAAGCCAAAGTTCTTAAAATAGTCTGAAAGGCTTTAGACTGCCTGGCTCCTTGTTACCGGTCTGGGCTACTCTCAGACTTCTCTTCTCTTCATTAGTTCCACTTAACCACATTGGCATCATTGCTGTTCCTTTAACACATCCAGTCATATTCCTGTTTAAGGGTTTTGCCCTGGATGGTCACCATGCCTAGAATAATTTTCTGTTAGATAGCCAGCTTAGCCAATTCTCTCACCTCCTCCCTTTGTTCAAATGCTATCTTTTTCTTTCTTTCTTTTCTCTCCTTCCTTTCTTTCTCTCCTTCCTTTCTTTCTCTCCTTCCTTCCTTTCTTTCTTTCTTTCTTTCTTTCTTTCTTTCTTTCTTTCTTTCTTTCCTTCCTTCCTTCCTTCCTTCCTTCCTTCCTTCCTTCCTTTCTTGTCTGGCTCTTTAGGGCCTCATCTATGGCATATGGAAGTTCCCAGGCTAGGGGTTGAAATTGGAACTGTAGCCACCAGCCTACGCCACAGCCACAGAAATGCCAGATCCGAGCCATGTCTGTGACCTTTACCACAGCTCACGGCAATGCCAGATCATTTAACCCACTGAGTGAGGCCAGAGATGGAACCCATATCCTCGCAGATACTAATCGGGTTTATTACTGCTGAGCTACGACAGGAACTCCCAAATGCTGTTTTTAATGATCATCCTATTTAAAAATGGAAACCATCTAACTCTCCCCTCTCCAGCACTTATCTGTTCTACTTTACCTGTTTTTTTTTTTTTGAGAGTCCTTATCACCTTATAATATGCTGTATCATTTGTTTGTTTATCTGTCTCTCCCCACTAAATTGCAAGTTCCAGAAGATCAGGGATCTGTGGTTCACAGATATCTCCTAAGCACCGAGAATAACTCCTGGCACAGAGCAAGCACTCAATAAACATTTACCAAATCAACTGCAAGGTCTAGCATTGATTATAATTATATCAATGTGTTTAATTGGAAGGTAAATTATTTTACTATTTTCCACTGACTAAAATAACTAAAATACCATCACCTTCATGTTTGGTAACTGACAAAGGTCTCAGCTCCCCTCAGCACTGTGTGCATTTTCACGAAGTCATGGGCAAAACAAAGGAAAGTTGGTGGGCAAGAAGGAAGTCTTTTTTCCTCATTCTAAGCCTCCACAAGGTATTCTAGGTATACACCTATCATTGTATTTTACAGACCAAATTATAAGTTTTGTTTGTGTATCACCCTCACTGATGTAACAGCTCCTCAAAGGTAAAACCTAGTTATCTTATTATCTCCAGTATCTGGTACATTATATAACAATAGCAATAACCAATAAAGGTTTTCTAAACAACGGATGAATTAATAAATGGTGAATTGGAGGCATGGTAAGAAGGAGAAAAGAGCATAATATTTGAAGTTTGAGTTCCCGTTCTACTAACAATATAAACTTGGCCAAATACATATATGTCATACCAGGTCCTGGTTCAAGACGAAGTATTCTGATTTGGATTTGACACCAAAAGCAAAGGCAATGAAAGCAAAACTAAACACGAGGACTGCATCAAAGTAAAAAGTCTCTGCACAGAAAAAAAAAAAATCAGCAAAATTAAAAGGAAACCTACAGAATGGGAGAAAATATTTGCAAACCACATAGCTGATAAGGCCTTAATAACAAAATAAAAAGGAACTCACAGACCTCAATAGCAAAAAATCAAACAACAAAAAATAACCCCAAATAACCCAATTAAAAAAATAGACACGGGACTGAAATAGACATTTTTCCAAAGAAGACATTTCCAAATAGATATTTTTCCAAAGAAGACAAATGTAAACAGGTATGTGAAAAGGTGCTCAGTATCACTCATCATCAGAGAAACAGAAATCAAAGCTACACTGAGATATTACCTCACATCTGTTAGGGTGTATATTATCAAAAAGATAAGAGATTAATACAGGCAAGAATGTCGAGAAAAGGGAATCCTTGTACACTGTTGGTGGGAATGTATATTGTAAATTCCCATATTACGTTGTAAACAAATACATATTACACATGAAATATAAATTTTCATACTATTGAAAACAGTATGGTGGTTCCTCAAGAAATTAAAAATAAGAGTTCCCATTGTGGCACAGCAGAAACGAATCCAACTAGGAACCATGAGGTTGTGGGTTTGATCCCTGGTATCGCTCAGTAGGTTAAAGATCTGGGATTGCCACGAGCTGTGGTGTAGGTTGCAGACGTGGTTCTGATCTGGCGTTGCTGTGGATGTGGTGTAAGACGGCAACTGTAGCTCTGATTAGATTCCTAGCCTGGGAACCTCCATATGCTACGGGTGCAGCCCTAAAAAGCAAAAAAAAAAAAAAAAAAAAAAAAGTACTACTGTGTGATCCAGAAATCCCACTTCAGGTATACAGCCAAAGAACACAAAGTCATTATCTTGACCAGATATTTGTACTCCCCTTTCATTGAAACATTATTCATTATAACCAAGAGTGTTCATCAGTGATGAAGCGCTCACTGATGATGAATGGATAAAGAAAATGTGATATTATTATTATATATTACTCAGCTTTTAAAAAGAAGGAAACCCAGTCATTTTTGACCACATAGGTGAACAGAGGGCATTATGCTAAATGAAATAAGCCAAACAGGAAAATATAAATACTGCATAGTATCACTGACAGGTGCAATCTAGGAAAGGCCAAACTCAGAAACAGAGAGTAGAAAGTGATCACCAGGGGCTGGGGAAAAAGGCAGAAGTTGATAAAAGGTACAAACTTTTGGTTACAAGATTAACAAGTCCTCGGGTCTAATGTAACATAGGGACTATGGTCAATAATCCTATTTATAATTGAGATTTGCTAAAAGAATAGAACTTAAATGTTCTCCCTAAGAAAAAGAAAAGGGAGGTGATAGAATTTAATTAATTGCAAGAATCCTTTCACAATATATACGTATATGAAATCATCACATTATACATAAATATCTTTTTATTTGTCAATTATATCTCAATGAGCTGAAAAGTCCTACTTAAGCCAAAAAAGAAAAATATAACATTGACCTATGTTTACTGACATGGAATATCATGCGGTGACATGGAGTGTCTATGATATGCATCAATAATCAAGTTGCAGAACAAATTAAAACTATTTCTGGATATAGATATTTTGACATTTTTATGAAATTGTATATACAGAAAATTCTTTCATATACTTTTTTGTTTGAAAATTTTTACTGAATATACTACCTTTGCAATTTAAAAATCATTAAATTTTTTCAAGGAACATATGAATATAAATTCAATAATTATGGGAGTACATGTAAATAAGATAAGCTAGATTTTCATAGTCATTTTATTATGTTACCAAGTAGTTTATAATCTGTGACATTAGAGACAGAATTTCTGTTATTTCTGTGTCATATACTTATATTGCATTGTACACAGTAAACATGGTCAAAAAGATTCTGTTTAAGAAAATATAATCCAGGAGTTCCCGTCGTGGCGCAGCGGTTAACGAATCCGACTAGGAACCATGAGGTTGCGGGTTCGATCCCTGGCCTTGCTCAGTGGGTTAACGATCCGGCGTTGCCGTGAGCTGTGGTGTAGGTCGCAGACGCGGCTCGGATCCTGCGTTGCTGTGGCTCTGGCGTAGGCCGGCAGCAACAGCTCCGATTAGACCCCTAGCCTGGGAACCTCCACATGCCGCAGGTGTGGCCCTAAAATGACAAAAGGCAAAAAATATATATATATATATATATAATCCAATATTCTAGTGGCAAAATGGAAAATGGATGGATTTAATTCTGGTATGTTTTCTTACCCTTTTGACATGAACATAAAAGAATGAAAGATTATACACAGTGGATAATTTTAAGGATTTTGGATATGTATAAACAATGAAATTTAGTCAAATTATCAGCAGAGAGAGTTCTTGATTTAGGAAAATAAAAATTATTAAATTTGATTTAAATTATTTTTCAGACCACAGTCTTGTGGGAAATAAGTGTAGATGAAATTAAAATAGTTGATAGAGAACTGTAAACAACAGAGCAATTAGGGGTCCCCTTAGGGCTGTCAGTTTCTAGTACAAAAAATATAACTGGTGTGATCACCCAGCAGTTAAGAGTAAATATTCATTTGGTATGTGAACAGCTCAAATAGTTTCATGTAAAAAAAAATCCAAACAACTCAATCAAAAAATGTGCAGAAGACCTAAATAGAAATTTTGCCAAAGAAGACATACATATGGCTAACTGGCACATGAAAAGATGCTCAGCATCACTAATTATAGAGAAATGCAAGACAAAACAACAATGAGATATCACCTCACATCAAAATGTCTATAAATAACAAATGTTGAAGACGATTTAGAGAAAGAGGAACCCTTGTACACTGTGGGTGGGGATGTAAATTAGTGCAGCCACTATGGAAGACAGGATGGAGGTTCCTCAAAAAAGTAAAAATAGACCTTGCATATGATTCAGCAATTCTACTTCTGGGTGTATATCTGGAAAAAACAAAGACACTAATCTGAAAAGATACAAACAACCCAATGTTCATAGCAGCCATGATATAGAAGCAACACAAATGCCTGTCAACAGAAGAATGGATAAAGAAGATGTGGTATATATTTACAATGAAATATTACTTACTCAGCCATAAAAAGAATAAAATTCTGCCATATGCGGCAACATAGATAGACCTAGACAATATTATGTTTAGTGAAATAAATCAGAGAAAAAAGACAAATACTGTATGACATCATTTATATGCAGAATCTAGAAAATAATACAAATTAATATATATATTACACACATATATATGTAAAACAGACTCAGATATAAAAAAACAAACTGGAAACAATCTGTAAAATAATACAAATGAATATATATATGTATATTACATATATATATGCAAAACAGACTCACAGATATAAAAAACAAACTAGCAGTTACCAAAGGGAAGAGGGAAAGTGGAAGGGTAAATTAGGGGTATGAGATTTAGAGATATAAGCTACAATGTATAAAGTAGATAAGCAACGATAAAATGTAGAGCATAAGGAATTATAGCCATTATCTCATAATAGCTTTTAGTGGAGTATAATTTGCAAAAAACATTGAATCACTATGCTGTACACCTGAAACTAATATAATATTGTGAATCAACTACAGTTTTTAAAAAAAGAATAAATACCCATTTGGGAATTGACAGAACATCTCTACAGCTCCAGTTTACGTGAGCTTTATGATGGTCCTAAACGTCTAAAGAAGGGTTGAGTTAAGGAATTGAAGGCCAATGTGGCTCTGGAAAACTGAGTCTAGCAATTTCACACACAGTCTATGACTCTAAATCCTAAATCTAGATACTGCTATCTATGGACTAACAAACTGGATTACACAAGAGACAACTTTTAAGAGATAACCCATAAGAATCATTCATATTCTCTAAGTTTTTGAGCTTGTTTTCTCAAGTTCTGTTATGTAAAGCTCTAGAGGAAAAAAGTTTCTTCCAGAAATTCGGGCTGGAGATCTTCCAGCCTTCAAAGTCACACAATGAGAGTAGAGGTAAGGAAGTACAGGGACTATTTTTTTAATCACAAGAATAATGGACTTGGAGTTGCAGGCACATACTCCTCTAACAAATCCACAGTTGAACGATATATATCAATGGCTTGTTAGAACAAAACATTAAGTCATTCCCCAGGAGAAGAATGAAGCTAAACGCGGAATCCAAAATTTTGCCAGGGGAGACTACATTAAAACTGAAACTAGAAATAGATGAGAGAAATAATAGAAAAAGGACAAAAAAAAAAAAAAAAAACCCACCCAGAGCCCAAACTTGAAATGGTGCGCAAATTATAAAGTTAAACAAAAGAGAGTATTAAGAGGTCAGAAATAGGAGTTCCTGTCGTGGCTCAGTGGTTAACGAATCCAACTAGGAACCCTGAGGTTGCGGGTTCGATCCCTGGTCTTGCTCAGTGGTTTAAGGATCCGGCGTTGCCGTGAGCTGTGGTGTAGGTTGCAGACGCGGCTCAGATCCCGCGTTGCTGTGGCTGTGGCTGTGGCGTAGGCTGGTGGCTACAGCTCCTGTTAGACCCCTAGCCTGGGAACCTCCATATGCCGCGAGTGTGGCCCTAGATAAGGCAAAAAGACAAAAAACAAACAAACAGACAAACAAAAAAAGAAGTCAGAAATAGAAGAGGCGGAAAAGAACATGGAGCTAAGAATAAATCACCAAAGTAAACATAGAAAATATGTTGGTGTAAAAATGTCAGCAGTTTTGAACTTACAAGTTTTTTTACTGCAGAATGGTTAAAACAGAAGATGGCCAGTTCTTACACTGATATAAATATAACTTACTGAGGCTCTCCTCTGCATTAAGTAGTGAATTAGGGGAAGAATAACCAAAGCAAAACTGAGAAGATGGCTTCTACTTTGGCTATTTAACTACTTGTAGTTAACTCATGTACGCAAATAAGAAATATAGCAAATATTTGCTTAAATTCGCCTCAGCAAATACCAGAGACAATCATGGATACCTAAGAACAAAATTGGTTTCATAATTCGTACATTAGCTACAAATGAGCGCCAGTAAATATAAGTAGGAAAGTCCTGAGGTACAACATATACATACGTATGTGCATGCATAGATGAAATGGTATGTGTAAGCAGTATATTTGTCAGGAAAAGCAGATCACCTTGAGAAGAGTAATAACCTGTGTTAAAAGAGCCAGCCTAAGACGACTTTACATGGAAGAAAACAGGGAATAAACACTCTGATTTGATTCTCTTTCCTCTCCCAGACCTGGGGTTCCCCACTGTCTGGTTGCACCTGGACTGTGGGTAAGGGAGTCCAAGGATATTATAAGCACTTTGCTCTGGAGCACAGAGCAAAGTGGAGAAGGCTGAAGAGGGGGTCAGAGGTGCAAGCAGAAGACAGCTACCACACTGACTTTACTGGCAATGTTTTTTAAGTAAAATATTTGTTGTCTTTTCAAGTAGATACTATCTATCTATCTATCTATCTATCTATCTATCTATCATCTATCTATCTATCTATTTGTCTTTTGTCATCTTAGGGCCGCACCTGCGGCATGTGGAGGTTCCCAGGCTAGGGGTCTAATTGAAGCTACAGCTGAGGGCCTACGCCACAGCCACAGCAACGTGGGATCCGAGCCGCGTCTGTGACCTACACCACAGCTCACGGCAATGCTGGATCTTTAACCCACTGAGCAAGGCCAGGGATCGAACCTGCAACCTCATGGTTCCTAGTCGGATTCATTTCCGCTGTGCCACGAAGGGAACTCCCTCAAGTAGATACTTTTTAAAGAAGATACTTTTCAAATAAGGTTAAGACAAGGAGAGCAGATTTGTGGTTCCCAGGTGGGAGTGGGATGGACAGGGTAGTTTGGGGTTTGGGGATGCAAACTGTCACATTTGGAATAGATGGGCAGTGGGGTCCTACTGTACAGCACAGGGACCTGTGTGTGATTGGGTCACTTTGCTGTACAACAGAAGCTGAAGAAATGTGGTAAATCAACTATACCTAAATTTAAAAAATATTCCCTTCTAATCCTAGTTATGATGAATAAGCTGAATGTTTCATCCTTTTTTTTCCTATACATATTGAGATAATAATACGGTTTCTTCCTCTAATCTATTAAAGCATCTATCTAAATTGGTGTTTTCTTATGTGGAATCATTTTTGCATTTCATAGATTAAATACTACTTGGTAGCAATGCATTATTGGTATATAAAGTGACTTATTTTGCTGATATTTTCTTTAGAAGTTTTGAATATCCATGTGTATGTCACGGTGTGCTCTAATTTTATTTTCTTGTGCTATTCTTGATTTTATTTTCTTTCATGACTTTTAATTTTTATTTACTGAAACAAGTTATATAGATAAAAATTATAAATTTCCTAAAGGCTTAGTAAAACGTGCTTATAAAATCTCTAAATATAATGCTTTACTTCAGAAAGAGGTTTTATTTAATTAAAAATGATTCAATTTGTCTTTAATGATTTCCCATCGATTTCATCATTCTTAATGAAGTAATTTTGTTAAATTCTATTTTATATAAATGAGTTTATCCACACTTTCAAAATTATTAGCTTATAGTGTAACATTATATATTCTTTAAAGTTAATAGCATTGTGAACTTCATGTGAGTTTATGTTACCATATCCATTCTTAATATTATTTTTGTCAGTTGAGGCTTGTCTCTTCTGTTTGTTCAAAGCATCAGCATTTATTTTTCTGGATTACCTCTGCTGTTTATTTGCTGTCTGTAACATTACTTTTTCCCTTTTATTCTTATCATCTCCTTCTTTCTACTGATTTAATTCTACAAATCTTTTTCTTACCTTTGTTAAGCTGTTAATTTTCAGCGGGTTTTTTTTTTTTGGTTTTTGGTTTTTAATATATGTTTTTAAGGATGTAAAATCCCTCTCTAAATACTGTTTTAAGTATATCCTACATGTTCTAATAAGTCATGTATCCTCAATCATTCTGCTCAATTTTTCCATAAATCTGAAGTTCATCTTTAAAAAAAAAATCTATTAATAAAAAAATAAATTTAAAATGTTAAATATACATGAATACAACATAAATATATATATATATATATATATATATATGTAGATAGAATTAAATATATTTTCAGGCATGTCAGGGATATTATCTGGATATAGTTAATATCCCACTTTAGCTTCTACAAGAACCCAATTAATTATTAAGAAGATTTTTTAAGACTGTAGTTATTTTTCTTACTACATCTTAGCTTCATCACCTGGATGAAGTCAGGATGTATTGGGAACTTTACTGTGGGTCACTGGGTTCCCACACAGATGATGCAATGGAAAAACAGCACACAAGCAAAGAAAATGGTCTGACTTTGCTATTTCGAAGAGAATTGTTGGTTGGCCATAGAAAATGCTGGAAGTTAGAACTTGCACCCCAGGATCTCACAGCTGTCCTTCTGCCACCTAATTTTTCTCTATCGGAATGTTAGAATACCTTTGTAGAATACCTTTATGACTTTAAAAACAACAACAACAACAACATTCACGTATGAATCCCTGCATGTGGGAATCCCTTGCTGTGCTGATGTGACTCCGAAGAGCAAATGCAGAACAAATGATTGAACTGAAGGGCTCAGCCTCAGCAAAACGAGTACATGGTTTTACTTTTCTGTTCCCTCACTTGTTCTCATGCTTCTGCATCCTTCATGGTATTTATTCTACGGTCTTTGTTTTCAGAGCAATAAAGAGATGATAAAATGGTTTGATTGGGATGGGTGGTAGGGGGAGATCATATTTACATTTCAATAAATCATTCTGGCAAAAAACAGGTCAGAAGGAGGCAAAACTGGACATGGACTTACCTACTAATAATCTAGATGAGAGATGGTTCTTCCCTTCTAAGGTTGTCTGCATGGTGACAGCTGGTAATCCCTTCACTCAAATGAAGGGAGCAAAATTTCAGATATTCTTAAATTATGTAGAAAGACATTTAGAACCGTCTCAGAGCCCCTCAAATTATTTTAATTATATTTAAATACTAATATACTTTCTGAAATTAAAAAAAAAAATGAAATCAAGCTTAACATTTCTTGCTCAATTCCCCAGTGGCATCTGGGCTATAGGGCCATGTCTCAGACCCCAACTGCTGGAAAAAATTCAGACCTAATGGAGTCATTTGATTTCAGCCTCGGTAAAATTATGTAATTTTTCTATTCTTGGATGATCTTTAGATTTGGTTGGCAAACGAATAATACTGTGGGGCACTACACAGAATTATGGTCTTGTCAATGAGTACAATAAGACTCGGTTACTCATGCACTACAGTATGTATTTAAATAGCTATTGAGCCTCTAGAACCATGCTTGACATTGTGGGAAACATAAAAATTCGTGAAACATATTACTTCCCCTTGAAGGAATATACGAAGTAAGACATGCACACAAATAAATAAAATAAAGGAGAACAGATTTGCTATTAAGTTACCTATAAAGCTAATATCTAAGAGAAACATTTAAGAAAGGAATTACATTTGAATAACACTTTACAGGGTAGATGAATGGAAGCAGAAGACATTTTAGCTAGGGGCTCAGCATGAACAAAGGCAGCCCACATTCACAGAATGGTGTGTCCAATTAGGATGGAGCATAGAGTACGTAAAAAAGTGTAAGGCTGGAGGATTTCCCTTTGTGGCTCAGTGGTTAACGAACCTGGCTAGGATTCATGAGGATGAGGGTTCGAGTCCCGGCTTTGCTCAGTGGGTTAAGGATCCAGCATTGCCATGAACTGTGGTGTAGGTCTCAGATGCAGCTCCGATCCTGTGTCGCTATGACTGTGACTGTGGCTGTGGTGTCAGCCGGCAGCTGTGGCTCTGATTTGACCCCTAGCCTGGGAACTTCTATACGCCTCCAGTGCGGCCCTAAAATGCCAAAAAAAAAAAAAAAAAAAAAAAAAAGAAAGAAAAAATAAAAAGAAACATTGTAAGGCTTGAGACTGAAATGGAGTGTGGAGCCAGACTATGAGCTGAGTATCATGAGTATCAGGGATCCCAAGCTCATGCTTTATTAGTTATGGACAAATAAAAGAAGGTTTTACAATGCGAAATAGATAGCAGTGGTATGTGGAATGACAGAAATTTTCCTAAGACAATGTTTCTCAAAAACACCCATGGTTGGGGTTCCTACTGTGGTGCAATAGGTTAAGGATCTAGCATTGGCGCAACTGCAGCCTGGTTCGCAGCTGTGGTTCAGATTCAATCCCTGGCCCAGGAATTTCCATATACCATAGATGAGACAAAGAAAGAAAAAAAAAAGCCCATGTTTATACCTTACCTCCGGAGATCCTGAATTGGTCTGATCATCTGTATTTTTCAGAAGATCCCTGGTGATTTTAGTGTTGAAAAAAAAAGCACGGCTTTAGAATGTATCTGCTAAACTCATAATGACCCTCTCCAGGACCTCCTACATAATTTGCAGGTCCCAGTACAACATAAAAATGCAGGGCTGGTCTCTGCTCAAAAATTATTAAATTTTAATGCAGCAGCATTAAACCAAGGGTGGGGCCCCTCTGAGCCCAAGACCCCGTGTGATTATAAAGTCACAGGGCCCTGAAGCTGGCCCTGCCTCACTCCTTGTTTTTCTGTGAAATAGCATCACCCTAACCCAGGTGAGGGCTTTCAGCAACCACGTTTGAACTTTTTCACTCTGTCCCCTCAGCCATAGCAGACTGGTGCAGCCTAAGTTGTGTAGTATAATCTGCTCCACAACACAATGTAGTAATTGAGACTGAGGGAGGCCATGTAACTTGCCCAGGATCACACAGTTACACAGCTGCAGATCCGAGATACAAACGTGGAGAGCTTGACTCAGAACCAGAGCTCTGCCGCCCAAAGTGCTTTGGGTCAGATGATGGTGTGTTCTCAAATAAAGTTAATGACAAAACTGCTTTAAGACTCAGTTCCTTCCAACTAATAAATGAGACTGCATTTTGTATTTTTTTTAAATATGTGCTAGCTATAAAACACTTTCTTAAATGACTATTTAAGTAACAGCTTGGTTGGTATTTAGCAAATCCCCTTCAAGAATTTTTTTAAAAGAAAAAAAAACCTGGCTTCGTATACTGCACATGTAACTTTGTTGTATTTTGTTTCAAACAGCAGTTATTTTCTTCCATTTCCATTGCCATCTTTTTAATCTAGGACTCTATGACTCATATCAAGACTATTCTAATAGCCTACCTCGAAATTCTCACTGTTCCACATTGCCCTGGGTCCTTTTCTTTAAGACACTCCTATAATTATCATGCACACCACCCCCTTAACCCCCAATCCCCCCTCCCCAATGCTTAAAGTCCCACATACTGGTCTTCACTAGCAGGACCAAAGGATTCGTTCGCCCCATGAACAGCTTTAGCAAAACTTAAATTTCTCCACCAGTTCAGTTCCTAACTGAGGTAAGAAATTTACCAGCACCCCCCGTCCCCACTTGTCAGTCTAATGAGCTTTAACATTTAGTCACCCCCTCTGATCCAAAGACCTGTCACAACTACAGCCTCTTTGCTAAACCTGTGCTCTCAAAGATGACCCAGGGGCGGGTGTGTCACAAGTATTTGCCCTTAGCCTGGGCTCTCTCCTACCCCCACATTCCTGCCCCCTTTGCTCAGGATGTAAGATTAGGGCCCTGCCTTGGATGTTCTTAGTTCCATCTATCTCTCTCTGTAGGTCAAAAAGCCCCTATAGAGTTGGAATCCTTTCCTCTGTTAAATGCAAGCAACATACCCTATTTGAAAGGATAATGCAGACAAAAAAGATATGGTACCTGCCTTCAAGAAACTTAAATTGGTGGATAAGTCAGATTATAAATAAATAACTATAATCTAGAGCACTGTTAGATGCATACTATAGAAAAAAGCTAAGGCAATTTTGGGGAAATGCAAAGGGGAAAATCTCTTAATTCTGGCTTTAAGGACTGGAAAATACTAAGCAAAGGAATGGTATTTGAGCTGGCTGTTGAAGAATAAGCAAGAGTTTGATGGATATAAACCATACTATTCTCATGTTACAAAGCTGAATAACGGTGTGAGTAAAAATCATACAATTACAAATTAGTAGTCAAAATTAATACCAATCTGGAGTTCCTGCTGAGGTGCAGTGGGTTAAGGATCCAGCATTGCTGCAGCTGTGGCACAGGTTGCAGTTACGGCTTAGATTCAGTCCTTAGCTTGGGAACTGCCATATGCTGCAAGTGAGGCCAAAAACAAAAAAATTAATACCAATCTGATTTAACAACTCTTATGTTGGAAAATTTATAAACAATTTCATAGTCTGGTAAAATTAAGGACCTTTGGAGTCATGATCATACCAAGTTAGCAACATTTGTGTTTAAAATCTTATGTTCTAGTCTGGATCACTAGAGTGAGTTTAGTATACAGAGAATTATACATTTCTAGTGAAACGGCATCAGTGTGGTAATCCTCTATTTATTTATGTCCCCACTTGACTGGGAATCTCTTGAAGGCCAGGTCTTCGTTTAACCATCCTGTATCCCTAGCACGTATTATGTGGTAAGCCTGCCTTGAATATTTATGAAGGGAATGAACAAATGAATTGCTACCTATGTGCCTTACCACCCAAAAACTTTAATTCCTACAATCAGTAATTTCACAGATCTAAAGAATAAAATACCACTCCAGTACCATCCCTTTCTTAATCAGATTTCAAAGACAGGTTTCCTGATATCCGAAAGTAGACCATTCCTAAGAAACTTTTTGTAAGCCGAAATGGTGTAAAGCCAAGAAGCAATTGTCTTAGGACACATGCTAACAGATGCACAAAATAAACTGAGGTCAAGCACAGAAGCACACAGACACAGTTCAAAACTATAGCGGCTTTGCTGCTTGAGACGCAGAGCGTAGTTCTTTGGGAAGGAGCTTGGCGGTACAACTTTCACTGCAAAAATCCTCCCTGTCTGGATTTCTTTTGGTTAGTTTTAGGTCTTTTGTAAAAGCAAAGTAGCGTTAAGGCAAACTTTGGAAAAGTAGGGGACACATTTCATTAAATCTTCTATTAACGGTGACTTTTTTGTTTGTTTTTGTTTTTGCTTTTTTAGGGCTGCACTTGTGGCATATAGAAGTGCCAAGGCTAGGAGTCAAATCAGAGCTGCAGCCACCAGCCTACACCACAGCCATAGCAATGTGGGATCCGAGCCGCGTCTGCAACCTACACCACAGCTCATGGCCATGCCAGATTCTTAACCCACTGAGTGGGGCCAGGGGTTGAATCTGTGTCCTCGTGGATACTAGTGGGGTTTGTTAGTGCTGAGCCACAATGGGAACTCCTAATGGTGATTCTTAATACAGTCCTCCCTCAGAATCTGTCAGGAATTGGTTTCAAGAATGCCAGTGGATACCAAAATCCATGGATGTTCAAGCTCCTTATAAAAAAATGGTACAGTTATTTATAAGTAAACTATACCTCCTCCCATATACTTTAAGCTAACTGTAGATGACTTATAATATCTAATACAATGTAAATTTGTTACTGGTGCAACGAATTCAGGTTTTGGTGTTTGAAACTTTCCAGAATTATTTTTTCAAATATTTTTGGTCCCCAGCTGGTTTCTCTGCAGATGTACAACCCATGGATACCAGGGGCCAACTGTACTCTATTTTTAGGAGAAAGAATCAAATTTCCAGGACAATCTCATATACCTTCCATATCAACAGCTACAAGAGTGTGAAATTAAAAATAATGAGCATAAGCAGCAAAACCAAAAAAAGTCACAATGCTTAATGATTAGTGTCTTCCACATACAAAGTGCTTAACGTGTATCAATTTATTAGAGCTATAACCCTCAGAGGTAAGAGTTACTAAAATTATCATTTACAAATGGAGAAAGTTGAATGAGGTCATAAATTGCTCCAGATTACATGGTTATGAACTGTAGAGCTCAATTTTAAACATTAAATTATCTTACTGCACTTATTAGAGTAGAAAATAGACTAATATTTCAGAAACATTTGCTATATCAACTTACATATTAACCAGAAAAATCCTGCCCACTAGAAATCATATTTCTCAAGCAATAAGACAGTACACTTGTTTTTCTGCCTGATATGTGAACCCCTTTTCTGTTTGAGGAATTTTCTACCATATAAATTTTGGTGGCAGTCAGGACTGCCTCCCACTTACAGAAGCTGAAAAAGCCAAATACTTGACTTCCTGGCTTCTGCTTTGGCATGGATAGAGACACCTGACCTGTATTCGGTGACCAGAGGCCTCCGTTCTAGACTTTGGATCTGGGGACTTGTGCCACAGAGAAGTAGGGACAGTGGACACCTTGCAAGCAGTTCTTTGGCGTGGCATCAGCTGTGTGACCTGTGTAATTGTTAACTCTAGCTTTCCAGCTTTCCAGGGATTCCAATAGGTTTATAACAAATCATTTTTCAACTTATTCAGCTGGAGTATGTTTGTTTGCTTGCAACAATGAGCCTTAAATGACAGATGCACTCAGTGGGTTAAGGATCCAGCATTGCCATGAGCTGTGGTGTAGGTTGCAGATGTGGGCGGGATCCCTTGTTGCTGTGGCTGTGGTGTAGGCCAGCAGCTACAGCTCCAATCTGACCCTAGCCTGGGAACCTCCATGTGCCATGGGTGCAGCCATAAAAAAATTTAAAAAAAGAATAACAACCACTGGCCTTTTCACTAATTCTGCTGGAATTTTTAATATGTGTCATTCAGAGAACTCCCACTGTGGTGGTCTCTTAATACAAATGATAACATCTAAGGAGAAATGACTGAGTTTCATCTTAGCTATCAACACACCACCATTTTCTTCCTGATTTCTTTAGGAAACTTTCTCAAATATTAATGCATTGAATTATGCAACCTTCCCAATATTCAGAGTCCTTATGACCTATATCAAGGTTTTTCATCAATACGATTATTAAAAAACTAGATTTTTCTGCAGTGCTTTTGAGTAATCATGGCAATTAGAGAAATTAAAGAGGAAGGTATTTTTTAAGTCAAAGTGATTCAAGTCCTATTATACTATCATCACTGAAGAGTGAAAACGAAAGCAGCAGGAGAATGATGTCATCAGCACGGTGTGAGGTCAGAAAATTAATCATGATTTTCACAGCTCTGTACCTCATCAAGTAAACAGATTGTCCAAGACTTCAACACCTTCGACTTTCTAAATTCAAGCACAAATGAACCTTTATGCAGAAAAGAAAATCAAGGACTCGGAGAACAGACTTGTGGTTGCCAAAAGGGTGGGGGAGGGAATGGGATGGTAGGGGGGTCTGGGGTTAATAGCTGTAGACTGTTGCCTCTGGGATGGAAACGCAAGGAGATCCTACTGTATAGCACTGGGAACTATGTCTAACCACTTGTGATGAATACATATATGTATGTGTAACCCTGTCACCACACTGTACAGCTGGGTATAATCTAAAAAAAATCTAGTGGGTTCTCCATGTTTTCTCACACATGCACTTAAAGGATCTTCACATCCTTTTTTTATACTCCATCTCAGGACTGGATCAGTGTGAAGCGGATTCACACACTCAAGACCTTACCTGTCCTGTGAGTAAATGACAAAGATTCAAGTCTCATAGATGCCACTGCATTTCCCACCGTGATGTAAATGATCCCTCCTCACTTTTACCTTTTTTTTTTTTTTAGGTTTCATACTGTCTTAAGAGAGTAGTCTGTGTTAGAATAAGACTTAAGTCTGTATTAAATCTCTCAGGGGAAGAGAATCGCCCTTCAAAAGTGGAGCTGATGATCTGATGTTTGTTTTTATGGCTTCCTTCTGAGTGTTAAGTACTCTAATCCTATCTACCAAGTACTATAAAAGATAATGTGGTAAATCTCCCTATCTTTTTGGTTCTAGTCGGACTCTGGTGGATTATCCCATACAAGAAGATTGATTTTGAATGTTTTTTTATTTTTGGTGGGATAAAAATCTATCACTTTACTTTGTAGGGTTGAGTATAATACAAACAGAGGAAGGGTGAAGGGGGCTTCTGAACAGAGATTTTGAAGAGGTTAAGGGAATTTTAATTCTACTCAATATCTGGTATTCCACGCCAACCTTATTTAGAACAGCCGCTAAAACTGAGAGACCTACCTTCAAAGAGGCTGACTGCAGCAGCGAATGAGGGAGAAAGAGGGTAAAATCTGGAAAACAATATTTGAGGAAAATTCAAAAAGAAAATAGAGATCAAATAGGAGTGAGGTCAACCAGGAGAATGTGGTGGCCAGAAGCCTTGTAGGTTTTGAGAAGGAAAGACTAGGGGGAAGCGAGTCAAGGGAACTTTGGGACGGAGGTGTGAATGAGTCTTGACCTTGATTATAGGCTCCTTTATGAAGACACTGGTAGAAAGAAAGGCATTGAAGATGCAAGAGCAACCAGGAACTGAAGGCTCCAGTCGAGGAGGGTGTGGTGGATCAAAGGGCAGCAAATGGGATGGCCATCGCCTCTCAGTGCTCAGCAATGGCCTCATCCTCTGATGCCCAGAGGACACTGGTGGGTATTCTGTATGCCTCCTGGCCCCTCCCAAACACATGGAGAAATATAGCCTTAGAGTTCCTGCCAGCTCAGTTGTTAATGAACCTGAGTAGTATCCATGAGAACTCGGGCTCAATCCCTGGCCTTGTTCAGTGGGTTAAGGATCCGGTGTTGCTGTGAACTGTGGTGTAGGCTGGCAGCTACCAATGCAATTCAGTCTCTAGCCTAAGAACTTACATATGCTGGGGGTGTGGCCCTAAAAAGATGACAGGAAGGAAGGAAGGAAGAACGAAGGAAGGAAGGAAGGACAGAAGGAAGGAAGAGAGAGAGAGAGAGAGAGAGAAAGGGAGAAAGAGAGAAATATAGCTTTGTCTGCATCCCTCTCTTCCTCCTTCCTTTCCATCTGTGTAAAAGAGGTCTTTTCTTGGGAATAATATCAGTCCCTGCATATGATAAATAAAAGTATCATTGATGTTTGCCACGTACAACCTAAAGAACACACAAAAAAATAAACTCATCTGTGATGTGTTTAAATCTATACAATAAGCATCTATTCCTGTACTAATTGAAAAATTATAATATTGTAGATACAAAATGGATCACTCTTTCATTCCATGAAATTGGAACAATCATTAATACAACCATTGGCAAGATCCATTATTTAAGACATCACGACCAAATATTAAATTGTTGGCCTGGATTAACCATATAATACATCTGCTTGGCTATTCAAATAATCTAAAACACATTCCTTTTTATATTACATCATATAGACAGTCTTTAGCTTTATTGAACAGAAAAAAATGTTATAACCAAAATTCAACTCAAAGGCATGATAACAGTGAGAAGAAAGGATTGTCTTATCTGTAAAATTAAATATACTCTCATCTGAGACCTGAATGCTTAGAAGTCAAGCACTAGCCTTACACTGCTTTTGGCAAAAGGGAAAAAAAAGTGTAATATTATGTTTTAGAGGTTGAATTTTCCACTATCAATGCCAAAATCATGAGAATAACTACAATACAGTTATCACTTAACAATCCACTTCTTTCCATATTCTATAAATGCTTTCTTCATGCCTGCTATCTGACAGACACTGTGCTAAGGAGCAGGAAATACAAAATAAATAAAATACTTATTGTGCCTTTGAGGAATTCACAGTCTCATAAGAGTGAGGGGTATGCTCATAATTAGTTATTTTATAAATATAGTATGTAATGCTATGGGAGTGTGTGGTATGAAAAGGCTACATATAAATATTAAAGTTTACATCCTTAGATCAAAACTTTTGCCTCTGGAAATCCATCTAGAGAGAATGATCTGAAATAGAGGGGGAGAAATTCAATGCAAAAGATAATCATCCTATTGTAATCACAGTATGAGAAATATTCAGAACAATTACCAAAAATACTCATATGCTTACTTGGGGACCAGCTAGGTTGTGCCATAGCAACAGATAACCCTAAAATTTCAGTGGCTTAACAAAACAAATGCCGTAAATCCAATGTGAGCTAAAGGCCTCTCCTTGTCAGTTTTTCTCTAAGAAGTGGCTCAGGAATTGGACCCTTTCTAATATGAATTAACAGTTGTGATATTTGGAATTTGTGGCTTTCCAGAGAAGAGAAGGCTGAAGGATCGTGCAGGGTATCACTGAGGGTAAAGCCAAGCAGAGGCTTGCGTCACTTTGCCTGCATTCCCCTGGCTGTAACTCAGTCACTTAAGTCCACCTAACTGTAATCATATTGTACACCAGGAAGACCAAACAGTATAGAAACACATAGCCTTATTTCTAGCATGGAGTCAATAAACTGGGCAGTATATACCTGCATTTATCAAGAGTTTATAAAAATACAAAAAAGGTTTCTTATAAAGTTTAACAAAAAATTTGTGGAGATCCCATTGCAGCACAGCAGAAATGAATCTGACTGGTATCCATGAGGATGTGGGTTCGATCCCTGGCCTCGCTCAGTGGGTCGGCAATCCGGAGTTGCCATGAGCTGTGGTATAGGTCACAGATACGGCTTGGATCCCGCATTGCTGTGGCTGTGGCATGGGCCAGCCGCTCCAAATTGACCCCTAGCCTGGAAACCTCCATATGCTGCGGGTGTGGCCCTCCTACAAAGTAAAAAAACACTTAGCATGCATGCAGATTTATCATGATTGAAAAAATGTGAATATAAAAAGGACTGGCAGGAAATAAAATATCAATGATAATACGGGATGAGAGGATGACAATGAAAAAATTATTCTGTTTGAATGTACTCATTTTCTATGAAATGTGATAAGATGGAAAAATTACAATGACTTTTTGAATTTCTTTAAGGTTGTGTCATAGCAATCACCATACTGTTAAGAATAACTGGAAATCAGATACTGGGGGGGTGGGTGTTGGCAAAAAGGGAAAAGGGAATGAGATGGGTAGTAAATTAGGTACGAGCAGTTTTGGAGATAAAAGCAACAGATCAGGGGTGTTTTGGCCTAGGAAACACATCCAAACATGGAGAATCATTCATGTAAGAGAGGCCGGAGCACCTGAGTAACACCTAAAACCTGGCATTTGTGCAAGAGCGGAGGGCAGGCTGCAGTGTAGCCCTGGTATGAGGTTATCATGGGTGAGGCTAAGGGTACATAGTCCACTGTGTGTAGGAAATGTAGAGATCATCTGATTCTGTGAGTGTAGTATCGAATAGAGGAATGAAATGTTTCTGAAAAGATATCCAAGTCACACTATATCTCAGGAGCCACAGCAAACAGCAGTGTGTACCTCTTGACACTGGATTTCAGGTTTACTGCACTGAGAGTTGTGTCCTGTGCAACCATTAGATGAAGCCTGTGTAATTAAAGTCCTGCACAGAGAACTACGGAGCTATGTGTACTCACAGTCTAAAATCAACATAAACTGTCAAGGATACACTGATGCAGACTTTGGGCCAATGAACGTAGACAATGCTTTCACTGACATTTAAATACATTGAAAGTCACTGGGGATTTTTCATCTACCTGTTAGCCTTCTACTCTCTTCCTCAGAAGTGAAACAATCTACTTATTTCCTTAGGTTAATTCTTTCAGGGTCAGTTGGAAGGTAGAGTATGGCTTATACTCTCAGCTCCTCAGCTAAACTTCAACCAGGCCCATGTCTTAGCATCTCTCTGTCTTCCTCAGGTCCTGACACAGTGTCTAGTACCAGTTTCTTAAAAAAAAAAAAAAAAATCATCCATTGAATAAGTGAGTCCTTACAGCTCACATTTACATTTGTCATATGTGTAACTATTATTCTAAATCTAATTTTCACTTTGAAACAAACTTACTGAATATTCCCTCATTTTTCTAGAGCAAACGGCTCTGAATCTTTGCAGGCCCCCTTCAAACAATGGGTCAGCTTGTGTAACTGAACTGCCCTTCAGAAGCTTGTGGTGTGCCATCTAGTGACCAATGTCACCAACAGATGAACTGCACTAAGGATATTTGTTATTTTAAATATATGCATTAAAGTTTTACTACTATTTGAGTAGAAAGGAAGTGTTTACTAACAGCTATGTGCATATAAATATCATTGATGTATGGCACTCAAACAGAGGAAGAATGAAAGAAATGTTGGCTGATGTTGACCTCCTACTATTAAGCATTCCCACGCAGTGTACAAAATGACTAGCCACTACTGTGATCCTTGTTATCACCAGTGGGTACCCACCATGCACCCACACAGCAGGGTACCGTGGAGGATATTTTTAAAAATTGATATGGTAAATTCTTTCCAGATGATATGCACGTATAGGGACTTCCTGGCAAGTGACAAATATTTCATGTATACCACTACAAAAAAATGGATAAATGCATTAAGTATGAAGACTTATAAGCATAGAAAAGTCAAAAAGTGAAGTGAGTGTCTTAAAAAGGAGAAAATAGGAGCAAGATTGATAAGGAGTAAGATAAGGAGCCTCGGTGCCATGCTAAGATATTTTGACTTCATCTTTTACTTTTTTTTAAGATTTTTATTTTTTCCATTATAGTTGATTTACAGTGTTCTGTCAACTTCTGCTGTACAGCAAAGTGACTCAGTCACACACATATATATGTTCTTTTTCTCACATTATCCTCCATCATGCTCCATCACAAGTGACCACATACAGTTCCCTGTGCTATACAGCAATAGTATGCATCTATTAACCCCTAACTCCCTGGCCATCGAACTCCCTCCCCCCCTCCTTCTTGGCAAACACAAGTCTGTTCTCCAAGTCCATGAGTTTCTTTTCTGTGGAAGGGTTCATGTGTGCCATATGTTAGATTCCAGATATGTGATATCATATGGTATTTGTATGTTTTTTCTGACTTACTTCACTTAGTATGAGAGTCTCTAGTTCCATCCACGTTGCTTCAAATGGCATTACTTTGTTCTTTTTTGTGGCTGGGTAGTATTCCATTGTGTGTATATACTATATCTTCTTAATCCAGTCAACTGCCAATGGACATTTAGGTTGTTTCCAGGTCTTGGCTATTGTGAATAGTGCTACAGTGAACATATAGGTGCATGTATCTTTTTGAAGGAAAGTTTTGTCCAGATATATGCCCAAGAGTGGGACTGCTAGGTCATATGGTAGTTCTATATTTAGTTTACTGAGGTACCTCCATACTGTTTTCTATAGTGGTTGTACCGATTTGTATTCCCACCAATGACGAAGGATTCCCTTTTCTCCACATCCTCTCCAGCCTTTGTTATTTGTTGACTTGTTACAATGGCCATTCTGACTGGTGTGAGGTGGTACCTCATCGTACTTTTGGGTTGCATTTCTCTAATAATTAGTGATGTTGTGCGTTTTTTCATGTGCCTGTTGGCCATCTGTATGTCTTCTTTAGAGAAATGTCTATCCAGGTCTTCTGCCCATTTTTCAATTTGGTTGTTGGTTTTTTGCTGTTGAGTTGGCAAATTCCAACATCCATTCATGGTAAAAACTCTTACCAAAGTGGATATAGAGGAAACATACTTTAACATAATAAAAGCCATTTACAACAAACCCACATCGAATATAATACTTAATGGAGAAAAGCTGAAAGCCTTCCTACTAAAATCTGGAACAAGACAAAGATGCCTACTCTCACCACTTTTATTCAGCATAGTATTGGAAGTCCTAGCCATAGCAATCAGACAAACGAAACAAATCAAAGGTCTCCAAATTGGAAGAGAAGAGGTAAAACTGTCACTCTGTGCAGATGACACGATACTATATATAGAAAACCCTAAGGACTCTGCACAAAAACTATTCAAACAGATCAATGAATTCAGCAAAGTAGCAGGATACAAGATTAACATTAAGAAATTGGTTGCATTTCTGTATACTGACAATGAAGCATTAGAAAAGGAATATAAAAATACAATACCTTTTAAAATTGCACCCCCAAAAAATTAAATACCTAGGAATAAATCTGACTAAGGAGGTGAAAGACTTATATGCTGAGAATAATAAAAGATCAAGGAAATTAGAGGATTCAAAGAAATTGAAAGATATTCCATGCTCCTAGATTGGAAGAATTAATATTGTAAAAATGGCCATATACCCAAAGCAATATACAGATTCAACGTAATCCCTATCAAATTATCCATGACATTTTTCACAGAACTAGAACAAATAATCCAGAAATTTATGTGGAACCATAAAAGACTCAGAATTGCCAAAGGAGGAGGCATAACTCTTCCAGACTTCAGACAATATTAGAAAGCTAGAGTAATCAAGACAGTGTGGTACTGGTACCAAAACAGACATACAGACCAATGGAAGAGAATAGAGAACCCAGAAATAAACCCAGACACCTATGGTCAATTAATCTTCAACAAAGGAGGCAAGAATATAAAATGGGAAAAAGACAGTCTTTTAAGTAAGTGGTGCTGGGAAAATTGCATAGCCACATGTAAATCAATGAAACTGGAATGCACCCTCATGCCACGCACAAAAATGAACTCCAAATGGCTTAAAGACTTAAACATAAGACAAGACACCTTAAAACTCCTAGAAGAGAACATAGGCAAAACATCCTCTGACATCAACCATACAAATGTTTTCTCAGGTCAGTCTCCCAAGGCAACAAAAATAAAAGCAAAAATAAACCAATGAGACCTGACCAAACTGACAAGCTTTTGCACAGCAAAGGAAACCATTAAAAAAAAAAAAAAAGACAACATTTGGAATAGGAGAAAATAGTTTCAAGTGATGCAACTGGCCAGGGCTTAATCTGTAAAATTAACTTCATCTTGCATCCTGTAAGTTACAAGGATCCTGAAGGTTGTTAAGGAAGACAGTAATATGATTTAATTGGCTGCTGAGCAGCACGTAACATAGTTAAACAATCAGTACAAATCCTCTAAGAAGAAATAAATACAGATTAAGAATTATTTAAT
The DNA here is from genome assembly GCA_004024745.2 of Catagonus wagneri. Classification (NCBI taxonomy): domain Eukaryota; kingdom Metazoa; phylum Chordata; class Mammalia; order Artiodactyla; family Tayassuidae; genus Catagonus; species Catagonus wagneri. The sequence continues at coordinate 6,469,709 of PVHT020000034.1, read as the reverse complement.
GCTAGATCCATGAAACAGTTTTCATAGTGTTGTCCATCCAGAGGATACCTAATATTTATTATACAGATGATCATGAAATAATATTGGCAATAGTGTCATATTCTTAAAAATTTTTTACAGTCCTATTGCCTTCGCTAGATGAGCAAAGTAGAGGATGGACTTGGTTTTCGCATAGTCGTGTGTGTGTACCTGGGATGTGTCTTCTTTGTTTTCCTTTTATAGGAGCCCTCACAGATCCAGGGGAGAGTTTAAGATGTTTACTGGATGTCAATCCTAATGGTAAGGCTAAAGGATCCTGTCTGATGATTGACGGGTTCATGTGGGACAACCTTCATGCTAGCAACACAAGTTTGGTTGCTAGATAAATACAGTCAGAGGATCCCGCCTTGACGATTTGCAACAGTGACTGATGGCAAAGGCATTTAAGATTCTCCTTTCACCAAGCAGGACACATCAAAATGATTTGGCAAGACAGACAAAAAGTATTAGATTCAAATAACAATTACCTGACACCTGCTGCATTTTCTCTGGAAGGGTTGTTATGAGACTACAAATAGCCAGCATGTCTATGACTTCAGGTTTGATAATTTATTAAGAAAAGCAGAAAGAAGGAGTCATCTCCCGGGTGAGCATTCAGAAGTGAAGGCTTCACCTCCCTGTAATTTGTGCTACCTTTCCTTTCTTTTAGCTAGACCAGTGACATTGGTGACCCTGGGAAACACATATAACATTTAGCTCTAAAAAAAGTTATCTAACAATACTTTAGTTAATATGGGAATGTTTATTTTTAAGAAGTTCTTTTAATTTTTTGTTTCTATAAAATTGCCTGAACCCAATCATATCCACACAAAAGATAGTCAAGTGGTCTGATAGTTCTGAATCCTTAGTAAGAAATTTCTCTTATATTTTATTAGGGTTCATAAAACATTATTTTAGACGCATATTTTAAGTCTAAATGAAAATGCGTATTTGGACTCCATTCCATGTAATCTAAAACTAGGAAATATTCTTCATTATGATAGAAAGAAAGAGGAAGCAAAAGGAATGAAGGTAGCGGAGGAGATTTGTCAACAAATCTGCAAGTGACAAATCAATTATATGTGTGTATCAAGTAGATTAACTTCTTACTGATTAGCACCAAGGTGTTTTCTGCTCTCCAGCCGCCTTTCATATACCCTTTTCTCCAGCCCTATGGCCTTTGTTCTTGCTGTGGCCTTGCCTGGAAATCTTCCTCTCCAGCTCCTAAGAGTCCTCTGGCTATTCCCTACACCCCTTTCAGAGCTCAACTCCAGCATTATCCCCTTTGGACTGCCTCTCTAATTATCAACCAGCCCTTTCTTTGCCATGTTAAATGCCCCCTGATATGCATGCTTCCAGCATCCCCGAAACTTCCTAACTATAATAAGGAAATAACTGTAAATAGTTAATCTCTTTCTCCTCCTGCAGAATGTGAGCTCTTGTTTAACTTCTCAGCTATACCTTCAGGAAGACGGTGGTAACTGAAATCTAGCACATTTGCAACCCTCCTATGGAATCACCACTCCAGATCCCTCCCAGAAGAGTGCCCCTCCCACCACTGCCCCTAAAAGAGGGTGGAGCTTGCCCAGCGGCCACTCCGCAGTGGCTCTAGTTCCACCCATCTGGGCACCATCTTACCCTACCCAGGGGTGGGTCGCAGCTTTGCAAGTCAGCACCATGATTTGGCTACTACTGCCTAGGGTTTGTAGCAGGTAGCTTGAAGTCCTTGGGTGCTTTTTGTACCTGTTTTGAATACTTTGGGGGCCAGTCTCCCACATCGTTCAGCCTTTGACCTAAGAAGGGTCCCAACTTATAATGACGCTGGTGGCTTTAATAAGAAGGATGTAGACAGCTTGACTTGAAAGTTTTTTGAATGAAGAGATTAAGGACACAACTACTAATTTTAAGAACACACTCATTCGAAAGTACTTGGTGCTGGGGGTAATGATGGACAGTTAAGTACAAATACAGGTTGCAGTAAGTGTAGAGAGAAACACTGATTATTTCCTTTTTTTTTTGTCTTTTTGCCTTTTATGTAGAGCCGCACCCGTGGCATGTGGAGGTTCCCAGGCTAGGGGTCTAACAGGAGCTGTAGCCACCGGCCTTCGCCACAGCCACAGCAACACAGGATCCGAGCCGCGTCCGCAACCTTCACCACAGCTCACGGCAACGCCCGATCCTTAACCCACTGAGCAAGGCCAGGGATCAAACCCGCAACCTCATGGTTCTTAGTTGGATTCGTTAACCACTGAGCCACGAAGTGAACTCCTGATTATTTCTTTTTAGGTACTGTGTAGGAGCCACTAAATGCTTATTATTTACATTGGCTGCTATGGAAATACAGACAGAAACAAAACCAGTAAACATTAACACAAAAGAAATAAGGACTTTTCATAGCATTCCTTGACTGGTAAGTAAAACACTCATTCCTTAAGGCTCTTTATGACCTTGCACATTTTTTTGCATATCACATTTATGATGATTCTTTGGAATTAGCCAATATGGACTCTCTGTTGGAGACATCATTTTTTTTTTAAGTAACTGCAACCTTTCAAGGTAGTGAATTTGGTCCATGGAGACTATTCTGGTTGCTCCTGAAATAGGCCCTTCCTTGGTATAAGGCTTGATAAGCAATACTGTATATGTAATCCAGAGAAATGTCTTAGAGGTAGATCAGACTCATCAATACAAATTGCTATACCTGTTATTCAACACTGTTCCAGTTTTATCTTAGAGTTCCATGGAAGTTTGAGACTTGAGAAATTACTGACAAGATTTGAAAGTTAAAATAAAAATAATTTATATTTTATTCCCCAAAATGGATAAAAACAAAAATAATTGTTTACGTGCATCTTTCAAGAACAGGAACCACAGATCCTTCGGATTCTCAAATTTAAGCTTTGGCAAACTGAAAAAAGAAGACATACAAACAGCCAACAAGTACATGAAAAGGTATTCAGTGTCACTAATCATCAGGGAAATGCAGATCAAAGCCGCAGTGAGATATCATTTCAGACATGTTAGAGTGGCTATTCTCGAGCACACAAGGGGTAACAAAGGCTGGCAAGGATGTGGAGAAAAAGGAATCCCAGTGCATTGCTGGGGAGAATGTAAGTGGGTACAGCCACCATGGAAAAACGGTACAGACATTCCTCAAGAAATTAGAAATAAAAACAGAATCTCAAAGATATGTGTGCACTGCCATGTTCGTGCAGCATTATATACAACAGCCAAGACATAGTAACATGAGTAAAGAAGATGTGGTATATGTAAATACAATGGAATATTACTCAGCCATTAAAAAGTAGTTATCCTGCCACGTGACAACATGGATAGACTTTGAGGCCCATCCCTTAATTACTTGAAATAACGCAAAGAAAGACAAATACTTTATCATCTCATTTTTATGTGGAATCTGAAAACACTGAGTTCATAGAAACAAAGAGTATGATGTTGATTGCCAGGAGCCGAGAGATGGGGGAAATGGGAAGATGTTTGTCAAGGGTACAGACCTTCAGTTGTAAGATGAGTAAGTTCCAGGGTTCAAACATGCCGCATGGTAACTATAGCTAACAACACAATATTGTATACTCAAAAGTCTCTATGAAGGTGGAGCTTTCATTTTGTCATCCTAGCAAAAATAAAGTGGTCATTATATAAGGTAAAGGATGTGTTAATTAATCTTATTGTCATAAACATTTCACAACATACATGTGTATCAAATCATCACATTGTATACCTTAAACTTATACAATGTTATAAGTCAATTGTATCTTAATAAAGCTGGGAAAAAATTAAAAAGAAGAAATAAACTGAAAATCTACACTAATGAAATAAATCGGATCAGGCTTATGGTAAATTGCATTATTTGTTCAAAATACTTGCTGCATCTCTTTACCAAACCCTCTTGATATGTCCCTTCCCAACTGATGGTATACTGGGCTGCATGACTGGTTTAGCTAATGAATATGAGCAGAAGTAACACATACTCTGTCTGAGAAACAGCTTTCGTTCAGCTTTCCTTGCTTCACTTTTCTCTCATCTTTGATTTATATTATTTAAGTGGTCCTGGTGTTCATAATTGAATAAAATTCTGATTTCCTGTCCAAGTGTCTGTAATGAGATCCTCTTAGAGAACTTGAAGATGCCTCAAATACCAATCTCTTTTCCTTGCAACACTCTAGAGTTCCTGTCTCACCAACAGCTCTTGTTTTCACCACTGCAATCCTCATTTGAATGGGTATTTACATGGTGAAAAATATCTGTGTATCAAAGACAGCCACTGACTCTCAGACAAATGCTTAAATACTTCTGTCCTTCCATCCTCCCCACTGATGTTACCAGCTCAAATCACTATTACCTTGCTTCTCCTCTCACAATAGTTAATTCCCTAGCAATTCACAATATAACTTTCTTCTCATCACTGGGGCAGCTGTGTGCCACACCCTGCCATTAATTTTTATGAGTCGTGGATGTTGGTTTTCCATTTGCTCTTACACATGGTTTTCTAATGCTGACATTAGTTTTCATGCTGGTTCATTTATTGTCCCTATTTTTTAGAAGCAGGTCAAAAATCACTAACGGGAAAATAATAAAGGATTCTAATTTCAGTTTGAGTCACACCCAAATAAAAAGTTACACATCACAAGTGGGTGGTTAGACATAGTTCCCAGTGCTATACAGTAGGATCTCCTTGCTTTTCCAGCCCAGAGGCAACAATCTACAGCTATTAACCCCAGACCCCCCTACCATCCCATTCCCTCCCCCACCCTTTTGGCAACCACAAGTCTGTTCTCCAAGTCCTTGATTTTCTTTTCTGCATAAAGGTTCATTTGTGCAGTATGTTAGATT
>PVHT020000034.1:6433056-6464740 GCA_004024745.2 Catagonus wagneri | reverse complement strand
AAGTATGAGGGTGTAACCCTATCACCACACTGTATAGCTGGGTATAATGTAAAAAATAAAAATAAAAAAAAAGAAAGAAAGGAAGGGAGAAAGAAAGAAAGAAAAAGAAATCAAAGGCACGCATTCCATTTTTCCATGAAATTTACTTCCCAGATCAAAGTCAGAACTCTCATCACTAGGATTATGCCCATTTTAATGAAGGAGGAAAATTTTCCCCATGAAGCGAGAGTAAAGCCACAATGCATTGATGGTCTTGAGTAGAAAGAAACTCTGGTGGCAAACATCAATTGATGCCCAGCATCTGTTATTATTGTAAAAAAAAAAAGGAAAGAAAAAGAAAGGAAGTGAAGGCTGCTGGCAGGGCTCAATGAGCCAGAGACCCAGGCTGCCTGGAGTCTGTGAGGAACCCTGTTAGAGGGTCTCTGGAAATACCCTTTTGGCAGTTATCACACCACGAACACAAGGACAGATTAAACAGCTTCTCCGTAACTAACTTTTTGGTCAACATTTTATCTGCTCAGAAATGGAAAAACTGTATTTTTTTAACAATCTTACAGCTTTGGTAAGAAAACAATCCCTAAAACTAAAGATCCCACATATTTTCAAGCTAATTTCCTAGAATAGCCTTCTGCTGCAGGAAAGCTATGAAACCTGTATCTTTCGATCACCTTCATGAAGATTTCCTCCACAGCTTTATTCTTAAGCACTCACCTTTCCATTGCTAAGAGCCAACTGGAAATACCCAGCATGCAAACAGTAGTGGTTCTCTTTGGACCCCACCAGTGAAGCATCTAAAACTGAAATTGTTTCACTGACTAAGGGGAGACTTGGTAAGAGGTAGACGTAGACTTATAAAAGCATACAAGAGTACTTGGCCATGACTGACTCACACACTCAAATCTCCTAGTCCTCTCAATTTACAAATTAGCAAGACAACGCTCTAGTGGGTATCTATTGTGTTTGCCTGCCTGGCATCCTTTTCTGGTTCTACTAGTGACAGACCCCATCTCACTAAGGATTGAACTGTGGCACCCCTCACCTTCACTCTGCTCTCATCGATGGATGAGTCTGTTAAACAAACTAAACCAATCAAAATGATTTCCCCGTGGGAGCCAAGTCTCATATAAGGATGGCAGTGTCCCAGAGGGACAGCTTATCAGTTCCGGACTCAGAGATACTTGGATCCACTTCCCCAGCCTGGTTGCTCACTTTTTCCTTTGATTCTGTGAAATTTCACCTATCTTTCCAAGAAATTCACCCTGCCTCTCCCCTAACTTCTTAACTTTTGCTCAAGTTAGTGAGAGTCACTTTTGGTTCTTGTAACCAAAGGAACTGGTACAGAGACCCTGTCAAATGTAGGGCAGAAAAATCTCACATGTTCCCCTCTGACTACGCTGCGTGCTGCACAAAGCTGGCTTCATAAGCAGGCAGAGCAGGTGGCCAGCTAGGAATTTAAATGGCATCCTTATATAGCCAACAACTATGCTTTAACTAATTGCCTGAAATAACACCAATTTAGAATTAAGGCTCTCTTAAAATGAGCCTGTGCCTTATTCATCATTCAGTGACAAATGGATTGCTTACTCCAATGTTTAACAAAAATAGACTTGGCTAAAGGGAAGCATGAGTGGGAAATGGAAGAAAAGGGCAGAATGAAGGGTAGATACTACAGTGGACAGTCTAAAGCAATCAGAGGTATCATGAGAACAGCTGGTGCAAGGGGGAGGATCACTGTGTCCCTGTGGCCTGGCATTTCCCGCCACCTTGCCTTAGGATCTCGTCAGCTCTTGCTGAGATGCTTGCAGTCCCTGTTGATGAGGCCCTCCTGTCCTCAGTCCCCCCATCTCTCCTCAAACCCACCTTCCTTACAGAGGCCCCTGATCTATTTTGAATACAAGTTTGGTCATCACTAGCCCGCTTTATCAATGATTCACTGCCTCAGATTCTCCCCAAATTGCTCAGAATGGCTTGGAAGGTCTTTCATGATCCTGTTTTTCAACCTGTTTCCTGTGGCTGCCCCGTGTTAGTTCACATCCCAGCTGTCTTTTCCTACACCTGCAACCGAGCCTCTGTACATGTCTTCTCTCCGCCTGGAATGCCCTTCCTCACATCCCGCTGGCCTCACACTCTTCCCAGTATAAACTTGGGAATCACCATTAGCAGAAAGACTCTCAGGACCCCTTAATTAGAACCAGTTCTTTTTCTCTGTTCTCCTGTAGTGTCCTGGAATTCACATTTTAACTAAAATATGCACAAGAGACTTTAATCATCCAGTTGCAGTTCTAGACTTAGAGTGTCTGCAGGGTTTAGAATTGTATCATTTATCTCTGTATCCTTGGCACCCAGAATACAGTGGACTCTCAATAAACATTGTTATTAAATGAAATTCAGTGTTCAGAACTGAATTGAATTTTCCCCCTTTGAAAAAAAAAAAACATTCTTCACCATTATTCTTCATAAATATTATTCATCCCATCAACCATGCAGAAAATTTTATCATATTTAACTCTATCCTGTGCCTTTCTGCCTTTAAGCGTTCTGCACGCTCAGTGCACCAAACACCCTCACCAAAGAATTATGCTTATATCCCATAAGGAAAAACGATTCACTTCTTCACTTCACATAAGGTTACCAGAGACCATTGAGTCTGCCTTACCCCAGCAATGCCCTTGCCATTAGAGTTTTCTGACTTGAACTTTGGTTTATTAAAAATAGTAGTGCGTTATTACGGTGTCCATTTGCTGAGGGAACCAAATCCACCGGGTTTAGTGATAAAAGCTTTAAATGGCACCGCATATCTCCAAGACAGGAACATCCGCTGCAATAAAATTATCACTTCAGCCTAGGAAGAAGGGACACAATCTAAATTGGAGCTGGCAGGGGATTAAGGTGGGGGAAGGGGGAGCAGCTGGTGGACATTCTACCTTGAGCACATAGTATTCGGAGTTCAAGATTAGCATGTCACAGTCCTTCCTTAAAACCACAAGCTCCTTTCACTCTTTTCAACAGCTGAGGCTTCCAGCTGAGAGAGAGAATACTTGCCTATCTCAGAGTATTTCCCTGCCCAGTGATTGATATGTTCTCCGCTGCTGGTGGGGTGTGGGGGAAAAGTACTCTCACACATCACCAGAAGAAATGTGAATTGCTGCAGTCTTTTTTTTTTTTTTTTGGACAGCAATCTGGCAATTTCTTTTAAAATTCGAAATACACATACCCTTTGACCCAGCAACCCAACTCCTAGGAATCTATCCCACAGAAATAAAGGCACGAGTATGTAGGGAAATAAGAGGGCCAATATTCAGCGAGCACACACCCGTACAATATAGCAGCCAGCATCTGTTCTCATTGGTCTGTACCTGTGCCATACCGGTTGTTAAATATTTTTAATGCCACCTCTGGATATATAAATAAAATTTTACATAAGTGAGATTTCTTAAATTATGAGCACTTTTTTCCTTACAAAGTGTGTGTGTGCATGTGCGTGTGCGCACGTGCCTTGCCTCCTTCCATACCCTCTGCATCCCCATCTCTCCAGGTAGTTCTTTAGTTTTGGGGGGTTCATAACATTTATACATAAAGATACACACTTATGCACATGACATTTGGAGAGGCTCATCGTTTATCAAAGGAGGGGACCACATTATACACACTCCTCTAAATCACATTTTTCTGAGGATTCAAATGACTCAGAACTGGGCTTCACACATTCTAAGCAGTTAATTGCTAGTTGTTGTGCCCACTTTATCATCATCACTTAGTCCTTGGTATGTATTAAGGCCTCCTTTGTACATGGTCAAGTTTTGTAAATATCCTGTGAGTGCTCAAAAATACATATTCAGTGTTGCTGAGAGTTCTACATATAACCAATAGCTTAAGCATATCAGTTGCAATGGTTACTGCTTCTATATCTTGGCTACTTTTTTCCTACCTCGTTCCAAGAGGATTGTGTTAAAAATCTAAAACAACAGCAATGGATTCATCCTATTTCTCCTCACAACTGTTGCGCTGTATTTTGAGGTTATACTGTTGGATATCAATATTCATTATTACATATGTTCTTGTTTCACTATTCCTTTTATTTGAATGTGACCTCTTTCTTCATTTTTATTTACACTAACTTCTATTTCATCACATATTAAGATGGCTAGCACCCCATCTTCTTTTGTTACCATTTCTCTGTTTTTTCTTAAGTTATTATATATACAGTCTTTTTAGGGCCACACCCACAGCACATGGATATTCCTAGGTTAAGGGTGAAGCAGAACTGTAGCTGTTGGCCTAGACCACAGCCACAGCAATGCAGGATCCAAGCCACATCTGCCATCTACATCACAGCTGAGAGCAACGCCGGATCCTTAACCCACTGAGTGGGGCCAGGGATCAAACCCCCATCCTCATGGATACTAGTCAGATTCAGCCACAATGGGAACTCCCTTATGCTATCTTTTTTGTTTCTCACTTTCTATACGCTTCTAAGTTCCACTTAGACATTGAATGTTTTTGGAAATTTTTCAAGCCAAATTAAGGAACTTTTAATTGTTGAGTTTAGCTCATTAAATACATTACATTCACTGCAATTACTGTTCTATTACTACCATCCTATTTCATATATTCTATTTCCCAGATTTTTTTATGTCCTTCATTGCTTTCTAATGAAGAGAACAATTATTTTTCCCTAATCGTTTAAACTTGATTCTACTCTATTTTTATTTCTGCAGAAATTGTCCTAAACCCCAGCCTCAAACATAAATGTTTTTCAAGTTTTCACTCTCAATAGGACAATAACTATAGCATGCTCTCACACTTCCATGGATTTTCCCACCTCTCTCCCACAAGGTGAATATTGCCTGGAATTTCAATTCTGGGTTACATTAAAAACATCCAGGCTTGGGCCTTAAGGTAATGGGCATGCCTTGCCCATGCTTTATTTTCCTTTGACGCCAGCAGGAAACTATGGAATTCCAGCTGAGACCAAATAATGATAGTGTCCTAGGAGGTAGCCGAGCAACATGACGAAAGGAAATAAGGTCCCTGATATAAACAGTATGTATAATGTATATGTGTTTATGTGTAATATGTACACATAATATCTGCATACATATTGTATATGATGTCCATAATACATAGAATCGGCAGTTCCCAAAGTATGATCCGCTCATCCTTGAAGGTTCCTAAGCATGTTTCAAGGAAGCCACAGTTAAAAACTATTTTCCTAATAACACTAAAATATTATTTGCATTTTTCATTGCTGGCATTTGTACTGAAATACAAAAGAAACCATGAGTAAAATTGTTTAGCACAAATCAAGGCAGAACACGAATTAATTTTATCAAAAATCAACCCTTGAGTACACTGTTTTTAATACTCTGTGTGATGAAATGCAAAGTGTACATAAATTCTTCTGCTACATATGACAGTAAGATGTCTCAAGGAAAATCACTTGTGTGATGGAGTTGAGAATTTAATAGTATCTATGGAGATAGATATACATACATACACATATATATATTATATATGCACACACATATATATTCGAGAAAATAACTGACAGTATTTCTTTCTTTCTAAAAATAAACTACAACTTTTAAACAAAAGTAGGATTTTGAAAAAACCTTGAGCTTGAACACTTCCTACTCCTTAGAGACTTTTCTGATGAAATGGTGGTGATATAAATCAATCTAGTTTTCCGATAATGGAAAATAATTTTCACATTTGAAAGATCTGCAAATTCAGTGAAATAATATTTTCCACATTACCAATGCATGATGTTATAAAACCATATATGGTTAAAAGATCTCTTCAAAGTACACAAGATATCAGTGAGCTTCAGGGTAACTGAGTGTGAAAGGTTCATTGATACAGCTTTCCCATTGCAACTAACATTTAAGAACACATCACTTGTTAATATCCACAATTATCTGAAAAAGTTATGAAAACATCCTTCCCTTCCTAATCACATATGAGGATGTATGTATGAGGCTGGATTTTTCTCACATACTACAACTAGAAACAGTCTCTTGTAGACAACGCAGAAGCAGAATATGAGAATATGCTTTTCTTCCACTAAGACAGACATTGAAAACTGAAAATTCAAGACACTGTCACTCTTTCAATATTTTGCTTTTGAAAATATAGCTGTTATATAAATATATTCTTTTTGTAACATGTGATGTTATTACTTTAAATATTGTAATTATTAGTTTTAATTACTAATATGGTATAGATATGTTATAATGCACCTAGTCTAATATGTACCTATATATACCCACATAAAACCAGCATATTGTAACCGATATACACAAAAGCTATTTGGGACTGCAATAATATTTAAGAGTATAAAGGAATCCTGAGACCAAAATGAGTGGGAGTCATTGATATACGAAGATATATATTAAGTCATTGGATGCAATACTACAGTGTTCATCAAATTGATATTTGTGTGTGTGTGTGTGTGTGTATAATGATGTAATTTGATTCTCCTGTGTCCCTAGGAATTTTTGACAAGATTCATCAGTTCTGAAAGAAGATAACAGTATCCTCCACTACAAATTTTTCAGTTTTTTTCATATAATTATTTTGCTTTGCATATTTAGCTTCTGTAGTTTTCGTGCACACAGTTTTTTTTTTAACATTAGAAATGGTCATAAATGGCACCTCAACATCATTTATGTCTCTTCTTATCCTATATGTGCCTTTTAACTTGTCTGATATTAATAATGTGACTTGTACTTTCTTTTTATTTGCCTGTGCCTGTTACCTTTATTCTTTTAATTTCAAATTTGCTTTATCACTTTAAGTGGTTTACTTGTAAATAACTTGTAATTGGGTTTTGTTTCTTAACCTAAAGAGATCATCTCTGTCTTTTAATAGAGATTAGTCTGTTTCTACTTAGTGAAACAGCTGACAGCCTCACTTTTTGCTTTCCATGGTACTTTAAGCCATTTATTTTACTTTGTGATTTTATCTTGACCAGTTGTTTTGAAGAGGAAAAAAACACAAAATATTAAGAATAAGCCTGGAATCCATAAAATGAGAGAAATATAGCAGTTGGGGCAAATAAGTCACCAATTTTCAGTCTTAAAAATGTGTTCTTTTAACAATGAAACATTCAATCGTGATTTTCTTTTCCCTTTAAAGCACTTGAGAGGTTGACTTGAAATAAAATTTACATGTACTTATTTTTTTAGAAACTACATTGCAGATCAAAGACCCTTTCATAACCTTCAGATATTTCATCTCCCTCTCCCTCCCTCCTAGTGCAAACTTTGTCTTTAATCTGGTGATTTTTCATTTCCATGATACCATTTATTTTGTTCCTAAGTGAATATTCAAAACCAATATGCATATATATATATTATTCACTGAACTTTTTTTTTTTGGCCTTGCCCACGGCATACGGAAATTCCCAGGCTAAGAATCGAACCTGTGCCACAGCCAGTGACAACACTAAATCCGTAACCACTAGGCCACCAGGAAAATCCTTCATTGTATTTTTTAACTATTTAAATGATACTGAGCAGTATTTATACTAGCTAGTATATTTTTCTAATGTAATTTTAACTATTTTTAATATCATGCTATTTGCATTTTTTAAATTACAAGCTATATGAAATTGAATTTTTTTTTGACTATGCCTGAGGCATATATATGGAAATTATTAGGCCAGGGATCAAACCAATACGACAGCAGTGACCCAAGCTGCTGCAAGGATAATGCTGGATCCTTAACTTACTGCAGCACAAGGGAACTTCCTTGAATGTTTTTGTAGATCTCTTTTTGTGCATATGTGTTTGCGTTTCTCCGGAGCAGTGATTTGCCCCCTTTTTCTCATGTCATGATATACACAGAAAATATTATTTGGAGGATACACAATGAAAAACTGAAGATAATTTGTTTTATTTTCCCTGTACTATCACTTTCTTTACTTCCTTTCCTAATTAGTCATAGATATTGCAATACTGATCTTTAGCAGATATTGATTGTAGATATTGATCTTTAGTCTGCTAAATATGTTGCCAATTTTTTCTTTCCTTCTGAGGCTTCTCTTTTTTAATATCCCCACGTTCTTCAATGAAATATGCTTTAATTTTTATACGGTAACATTAAAAAAAAGTGTTTTCTTTTGTGTTAATTCTTGCAGATATCATCTGTGGGGGATAATGTCTCCCCAGTATGCCTTGATCTCCAAACACCACCCCAGTTGAGATGACAACAGTGATTATCATAATACTGACAAAGCATTATAGGCAATAATTAACCTCACAACAAGCCTATGGGATAGATACTATGTTGTCCTCTTTAACACACAACTGAAGCTCAATGAAGTGACTTGACTATAGTCATATAATCTATAGGTTTAATTATAAATTAAATTTCTGGTTCTAAAGCTGGAGATAGATGATTAAAAAATATATGTCTTTCCCAGAGACCCAGGCTGAAATAACGTGGATTAAGTGCAAATAAGCTTTCTCACCACCTCCCAGCTTCCTGTGTTGCATGGAAGAAAGATGGGGATAATGCCCACTGGAAGATGGGTGTCAAGGGCTGCAGGTCCTCACTCCTGCAGGCAGGTTTAGTATGGGCTGATGAGGAGAAGGGTGGGTGAAATCTTCCAACAGCCCACTAATTCTTAAAGAAACTGGGTCTGCACTTTTTCAAGCAAGAGAGAAAAACCACCACGATCAGCTGGTCCGAACAGGTGTCACAGCAGCCACAAAGGCTGAGTAACTTTCCTTCAGTATTCCATAACTGGCTTTCAATCCAGTTTACAGTGCCATCTTCCAACAACTGTTTACGTCTTGGCTCTTTCCCATCCTGTCCCTTCCCACATATAGCACTCATTCCATCTTTGGGTCTACCAGGAGAGACAAAGCTTCTGCGGTGCTGTGAACAAACAGCCATCTGACCAGTTCACAGTATCACATTTGCTTTTCTACCTGACTGCAGTTCTTTTCCGATTTAAGCTACACAGCCATGCAGTAATTTAAACACTACCCCCCAAAGAACTAAAAAGTAACCCTAGATCCAAAGAATTTATAATCACGTACTGATTATACGTGTTCCGTAAGAGATCATCAAATCATACCACCTTTTTATTATCGATGAAGTCCCGAGGCCCAGAGAAGAGAAGCCAGGGCAGACCTTGTTGATGCCCCCACTGGAGGGATTTCATTTTGTTTGTGGTTAGCAGTTTGCCCCTGGGACTTTGTAGAGAACCACTCTTGGGCCCTAGATCCCTTGCCTTTTACTGAGAGCCTGAGTAGATTGATTGTCTAGGCTCCCTGTTACACAGCCTCCCGGCCCAGCCCAGGATGCCAAGAACTACCTGGTAGAAGGACAGAAAATTCAGGGGCTTTGCCTCCAGGTAAACTCTTAGGGGAGATTTCGCCCTCCGTATTCCTGGGGCTTGGGCTGAGGCAGGGACTTCTCCTGAAATTGCAAGCTCACTTGACTTCTGCCCTTTTCCTATTCTGCCCTTCCAGTTCCATTCTGGCTTCATCTAAGGGGCACTAGAGTGACAGGTCACTTGAATACCCGTCTAGGAGTCTGCTTCCGGGGAAGCACTCTGGGGTAGATTTACCCTGGTTAGACCTCCCCTCAGAGGCAGAACCAGAACAGGAGTGTGTGATTTTTGCATCTCTCCACAGGACCGCCGTGAAAGTCAGCTGCAAGAAGTCGTGTTCAGGCTACCCAGTTAGGGAATCCTATCTACTCAGACCCCCTGACTTTGATCTCTGGCAGCTTCTTCTACTGAAGTGATATAGTGTTCGGCCCATGGCCTCTCTGAGGGATGCAATCAAGAATCTCATAACACCATTGTGTTTATAGTGGCTCTTAGGTGACCACAAACACCGCCCACCACGTGGCCAGTAACCCGTTTGTGAAGACCTACAGGAGAAATTTTTATTAGACCTCAGTACCAGAAAACTCTTTGCTTCTCTTAAAAACTCAGTGGCCTATTTATTATATTGTCACAAAGAATCTTGCAGTTCATACTTTCGCCTTTCCTTTTGGCCATTAAGAAGTTCAGAGATAAATTTGCAGTTCATAGTCACTAATGGTGCTGTGCTTTATGGCATGTCTGTTACTGCCTTTTTCTCTGCCCTCACTTAGCACTCCGCACTGTTTGCTCTGCCTGGAAATATTCATTTTTTCATCTTTTGATACAGATTTGTCCAGCTTTCCTAAAACCAAAGTGTGAAAGAAACAGAGCATTAAAGAAACCAAGATGAGGGAGTTCCCTTCGTGGCTCAGTGGTTAACGAATCCAACTAGGAACGATGAGGTGGTGGGTTCGATCCCTGGCCTCACTCAGTGGGTTAAGGATCCAGCGTTGTCGTGAGCTGTGGTGTAGGTCGCAGATGTGGCTCGGATCCCGCGTTGCTGTGGCTGTGGCGAAGGCCCGCAGCTACAGCTCCTGTTAGACCCCTAGCCTGGGAACCTCCATACGCCGCGGGTGTGGCTCTAGATAAAGGCAAAAAGACAAAAAAAAAAGAAAGAAAGAAACCAAGATGACAAAAGTCCATTCTGCAGCTAGAGTGCAAAGTACTTTTACTGAAGGAAAAGTGTCCTGCAAATACGAATTTAAAAATGCTACATACTGTTTCTTCCTCATATCATAGTATGTTTTTCGCTGATTACTTTTAAGTAATTTATGGTAATAACTGTGCTTTTTTCAAAAACTATCTCCATAATATTACTGTGCAGGATATGACAACACAAATAGACTTTCACTGTCTAAATCATTGCAATATAATTTTCCTATGGCTTATTTTTTAAGATGGTTTTCCGCATCATTAATACAGTAAATATTTTCAACTTCTATTACTTATACTGTAACTTGTACTCATTAAGCAAAAATTTCCAGTGACTATTCCCAGCATTTCTGTAACATTGGCCATAATAAGTAAAAAGGATTTTCACTAGGAATCTCTAAAGGATTGGCACTTTCTTTAGAGAAGCAAAGCTAATTGCAAATCGAGTACCAAGGGCTTCTTTTCAAAGGTTAAATGCACTTGTGACCATTAAAGACATTTCCTTGACTGATGCTTACCTCATACTAATAGATCTTCCAGATAATAATACAAACTTATTTGACACTTACTATACACAACATATTGTCCTAAATACTTTCAATATGTTAATTCATCTAATTTTCACAATGATCCTTTGAGATACGTACAATCATTATGCCCATTTTACACAGGAGGAAGCTGAGTCCCAAATAGATTTTAATTACTTGGCAAGAAGTAGAGACACAGAGAGTTTAAATTGCTTTTGGTCGTGATCATACAAAAACGAATGGAATTGCCCCCATGGAATTCATGGTTTCTGGTTCACAAATCCAAATTTAGTACCTCTGTACTCTATACTCTCATGAGGTCAGCAGGACCTCCTCATGTCTTTTTATGTATTTCCTGAAAGACCTCACAGGAAGGAGACAGTGACGAAAGGCAAGATTCGGAGTTTCTAAATCCCTTGGCCAAATGTTTGTTGAATACATTAAATTTACAAAGCTTTCACAGAAATCGGGAATAGAAGATGATGGGCAGTGATCACAGATAGTAAGCACTATAATAATAGGAGAGGATTGTTCAATTAAATAGTATCATTCACGAAAGACTTTATCTATCTATCCATTCATCCACCCATTTACCAATGATCCTGTGTTAGGCAACGCACAAAGTAAATAAACAGTCATAGTTCTTGTCTTTTGGGGAGTTTACAAAATTAAAAATGCTTGAACATTCTATTACTCATGAAAATTAACCAAACCATGAATGCGAAGAGGAAATAACTAATACGTATTATATTTCCATTGTGCCTGCACTTTGCTTCCAGGAGAATGAGGGAGTCATTTTCTTACTACATATTCAGATAGAAGCCAGGTTTGGTCAATGACAAACTCTGTCAGCTTGAACACTTTGCTGGGTATCCTTAAAATGTCCTCACTGAGGAAGAGTGTCCAGCAACAGTCGCTTGTTGTCCTTTGGAATCTCACAAGTCACATGAGACCTATTAGACTAAAGACATCTGGGTCTCCTCACTCTTCTCTACACTCTGAGAGGGTGACACCGTGAGGATCCTATAAGGTTCCTATGTATAGCTGAGAGTCTCCTAATGGAGTGTAATGCAGGAGTTAAGAAGAAGAAAAAAAAAATGAAAGGAAAAAAAGATGAATTCGGGTAATGAGCAAAGTTAAAAGATGAAACAGTTAAACACAGGATTAGGATGATGAAGATGTGTTGAACAGATTTACCTAAAATTAACTAGGAAAGGGATGGAAGAACACTGGGTAACTCCAAAAAATCAGGGGGACTCTAACCTGACACCTTGGAAGAGAGCATAAAGAATTAAAGGTTGATTCATGGCATAATGGCAAGTCACCAGGCCTGGGACAGTGCTTTCCAAAGAGCAGTCATGCAATAAATATCTGATTCCAAGACAATGATAGCGATGATGATGATGACTTTAAAGAAAGGGTCGTGGTGTGCTCTGGTGTCAGTCAGAGAAGTAGCTTTGGCAGCTGTGCTTATTGCCTCTCAAACTGTTTGTGTCTGTTAAGGAAATAAACATCGAGCACAAAGCTTTAAAAACCACACGGTGTCCTTTAGAAACGGCAAAGGGGAGCGAGCTCAGGAAGGATCAGAAGCGAAGCTGTTGAATAGGAAAGCTGCAAGGGGGATCTTGCGCACAAATCCAGCTCAACTTGAAGACGGCCCCTCCTGCTTTCACAGTCAAGTAACTCCTGCCATCCCCGCTAGCTCTCAGCATCCACCAGGAAGCCCGATTCTCCCCTCCATGTTCATAAATACATCACTGGCACCTACCCACTCAGCACGCTGTTGCTATCTTCCAGCTCATCTGGATTTCACCAGTGTAAAGTGACTGGTGAATAAACCTCTGGAAGTTTTCAGGGGATGAAGACAAAGTGAATACAGTGATGCATACAGACCTATCAAAAACAGAGGGAAAGAATTTGTGCAGGGAAGAGAAAAATCAAGGCACTGGGTCTTTCCATGGCTGCTATTACATACAAGAAAACCTGCATCTTAAAATAAATGTATAACTTTAGCATCTGTAGCTACTTGGCGAAATGGCAATAAGGTGGAGAGTGCATTCCATATCAAAAAGAAAATGCCCTTCTACCTTGGGAGTTATAGATTACAAAAATAACAATAAAAATAAAAAATAAAAATTGATGTCTGTTTAAATGTTAACTAGATCACTGACACAGAAGCTTAATGTATTAGGGAGGTGTATGTGGCTGCCAGAAATGGGGCTAAAGAGGAGGAGGATTCAAGCTAAAGAGAAGGCCATCAGCTGGTAACACATTCAGAGAATACAGAGAGCTGTGAACCATCAGGAGAAATAACTAGCAAATGATAGGATAATGGCAAACAGATGTATCCGAAACTACTGGCAGGATTTGGCATTGTGGATTTTATCAGATGGTAATTTATCCTGGAACAAACGTCAATCAATGAACTATCCCATTCCAAAAACCAGGATTTATTTCCACGGTCTGCCAAACTATCATAGGAGAACAATTATTATTGAGACAGTAACCATTCTCTCAAATAAATGGAATATTCAGGGAATGAGTCATTCTCTTTAAAGGATACTAACTGGTAAACTGAAAATTATTCAGGCAACGCTTGTTAACTCTCCTCTGTATTCTGGAGAATGCTTTCCTACTACTTTCCATAAAGCGTGCTGAACATAATGGACTTTTCCTGCTGTTGGGAAACATGATGTCTCACTGGGTCTCACTGCCCGGGACTCCAGGTGGAAGGTGTAAACAGACTGCCTGTGTCCCTGCCTCAAGTCATCCTTTGAGGGCCTCAGCATTACCTGTGTCCAGGGGACACTATTCATGTTAAAACCTGGGTTCTGGGGTGCCGGTCCCATCCTGCATAGGATCCCCTGGAAAGACAGTACTGTCTAGGGATGTTGCTGTTTTAAACAAAGGCTTGATGTTTGTTTCTTTTGCCATTTGCTTTCTTCTCCAAAAGCAGAGAGCCGAGGAGAGGAAAAAGGGATGGGTATGAGGAATCCCGTTGTTCTGAAGCAGTGATTCTTAACCCATGGGATATTTTGTTTAGAAATGTCTGGAGATAGATATTCTTGGATGCAGTTAACTAGCTGAGAGGGGTGGTGCTGCTGGAATCTAGTAGGGAGAGGGCAAGGATGCTACTAAACATACTACCAGAGCCCAAGACAACCCCTCATGGCAAAGAATTATTCTATCCAAAATGCCAACGGTAGTGAAACTGAGAAATGTTGGCCTACAATTGTACTGTTCATTTCTAGTTTACTATTTACTTTAAAAGACTATCAAATGGTATGTTTATTTCACATAAGAGCTATCTAAAAGAAAGGGGTTACTGGGGGAAACAGGTGAAAGAGAAGAGTTAAAAGGTAGGAACGGGACTATTTTTCCCCTACCCATGAACACATACTGCACCCTAAGAGCTGGGCCTGATACACTGCTGACTGTGTCACATTGGCTGATCCAGATAACACTAGGAGACAAATGTTTTTCCTGCACTTTCTTTATGAGCAGACTCTTCTCAAATCATGAAGATACACTTGAGGAGCTTGTTAAGCAGCACTACAGAGAAAATGAATTCTAAAGGTAAGGTTACATATAGGTAATAACAGAGTATTTGTTTTTCTGACTTATTTCACTAAGCATAATACTCCCTTTTATGTGGAATCTAAGAAATAAAACAAATGAAGGTATATAACAAAACAGAAACAGATCCACAAATATAGAGAACCAGCGGTTACCAGTGGGGAGAGGGAGGGGGGAGGGGAAAGATAGGGTTAGGGAGTAAGAGGTACAATACACTATTAGGTACTTGTACTAAGTACAAGTCCTGTATTTGCCCATCCTGGAGACCAAGGATAGGGCCCCAAGTCAGTGACAGAGACATCAATGATTTAACCGATAAAAGGAGCTTAGGTGCCTGAAGCAAGGTTCTGGAAAGACATCCCACTGTGTGTAGCAGAAGGCAGGCAGTTCAGGGCGGCAAGCTTTGCTCCAGGGGGAGGGAGAGATTACCAGTTATAAAGGGGAATTGACTTTGGGTGGCTTCCTCGGTTACCAGGGAAACCAGCAGGGGGCACACCCCTCACTGCCCCTCTGATAAGCTAAGGTGGTGAAGTTCTGATCTAAAGCAAGAATGGTCCTCAGCTGGGGTCCCGGGCCAGTTTGCAGGAAGATCAGTCAAGTGAGTAGGTGTAGGTACAGCAGGTCCGCAGGGAAGGTCCAGGAAGCAAGAGTACAGCCCTCTTGGGTGGCCTGATCATACATATGTATAAAATAAATAAGCAACAAAGATACACTGCACAACACAAGGAAATAGAGCCATTGTTTTGTAATAATTTTAAGTGGAGTCTAATACAAATATTGAATCACTATGTTGTACACCTGAAATTAATATAGTATTGTACTCAACTATACTTTAATCCAAAAAACATAAATAAAGTGAGACTAGAAAACTTATTTAGGTTGATAAGGAAATACTTAAAAAAAAAAAAAAACTCCCCCACCCCAAAACCTGCTCAATTAGAATTGAAAAGCACCTAAGACAAAAGCAGCTATGCCTTCAATCTGATAGCGTTATCTCTATTGCCACGTGAGAGGAAGCTCCTTTAATTGCTCAGTCACAAGAACTGACGGGCTCCTCAGAGGATAGGATGCCTCTAAGCCAGTTCCACACACATTCAGAGTCAAAATTTCTGACCTGTGGTCTGAGCCGATGGTCTCAAGAAGACTGTCAGAGGGGAATGAAAAAGACATCTATGAACCTGCATGTCATTCGTTCTGGCCACCCTGCCATGGGATAGACACTGTCGGTGCTAGGCATCTGCAAACCCACAAACACCAGGATGCTAGGATGTTTTCCTGGCTAATTAAGGCGCTTCAAAGTTTTCAGATTTCTATCTGAAATGTGCCCACCAAATACGGGCTCTAGCAGAGTTCTGGGGATTTTTCGGTTCTTATCCTTCACTAGTTGTCTACTGAACGACTCTAAGTAAGTGTTGTGCTGGCACTAGTCCTCTAATTCTGTAGCTACCATATGGGGAAAAGTTTTGACATCAGGGGGGAGTTTGGGTCCAACATTGCAGCGATGGGTGGCCCAGAGAAGAAGAAAATGTGCAAAATTCAACTAGCGGTGTCTCTTCTATAAAACAGCTGATTATTATTCGAGTGATTTTCAAAGGTTCTACATACAAGACCACGAGGAAGGAAGACTGAAAAGGAATACAGTCTATTCGTGTTCTTGTTTTCCACTCTCACTTATCATTAACTTGGAATTCTTGTCTGTGCCTTGTCCCAGGGAGGTCGTCTCCCCCTTTTTTTTTTTAATTGAAATATAGTTGATTTACAGTTTTCCTGATATTTCTAACATTGCTTGTCTTCAGCTTCTGGATCTCTTTGAAGTGTCTGGGCTCGGGAGTATGCTATGCAAGTTCTACGTTTCAATCCTTCATCACACTTTGTGGTGCCTTGATTACTTCACTTCTTTCTTGTTATAATGATTTTTTTCCCACTATAGTTGATTCACAGTGTTGTGTCAATTTTCTACCATACAGCAAAGTGTTTGCTCCTTTAGAGAGGCCCTTATCTCTTCCTGTGTGCCAGGCTGTGCTCGCCTCCTCGGCGGTTTGGGATGCCCCCTCACATGCAGAGGAACACAGTCCCCCACTCCAGCTTAGCTGCTCATACAGCTCCGACCGATCACACGTGAAGATGGGCCCGTGTGCGCATTTCAGCAAGGCTTCCTCACTGAAGATTTGCTGTTGGCCCACTTTTCTGGTGGTCATCATGTCTTCACCCTTGTCCATCATGTACTTGCCTACATTTCCTTGGTCTTTTTTCTTTTTCTCAAATTACATTTTTTTAATTTATTTTTTTTATTTTTCCATGATAGCTTGTTTACAGTTTACTGTCAATTTTTCAACTGTACAGCGTGGTGACTCGGTTACACATACATATATAGATTCTCACATGTAATTAGACATAGCTCCTGGTGCTATAGAGCCGGATCTCCTTGCTTTTCCATCCCAAAAGCAACAGTCTACGACTATTTTTGAACTAAGCAAAATAGTCCTAAAACTTAGGGTCCCATCAAGCTTTCATCGAAAACACTTTTGATATGGGAGACTTAGATGCAATTTATGGAAAAATCTAAAGAAATTATCACCTGCACATCAATGAATAACTGCAAACATGTGAAAAAAATGATTTTTAAAAAAACCCCAAAACTCTAGGGTTCTGAGTTTTAAATGCAAGCTTTTTTTTTTCTTTTCAACAACCTGCTAAAGGAAGCTGTGAAAGGGAAATTAGGTGCCTTAAGCAGTTGCAAGTTTCTTTTAAATTGAATCCATGAGGAAAGAAAAGAAGTAAATGAGTAGTGAATACAGTTAATTAGACCTCTGAACAAAATAGGTGGCTGCCAACCGAAGTGTGATTTGAAGGATTCCAGAAATACACGTTCACCTTAAAACACAAATCTCCCCCCTCTAATCTGTTACTGTTTTTAATGTCATCATTAGAGCTTTTTTTAAAAAAAATAAATACTGTCATGTATAGAATACCTATTAAAATGTAAATGCCCCTGGTAAATAAATGAATTAAATGATTTTGATCATTAATGTATTAACAAGACTAAGGGGGCAGGTTGTAACCCTAAAGGGATGGCATTGAGGAAATGAGGCATTTGGATAAGTGTGAGCGGGGCTGGAAAGCGGAAATACAGCTGAAGGAAAGGCTGGTTCTGGGTAGTATGGTTGCAAAAGAGGAGACTATAGAGGGCCTGGCTAAACAGGAAATGGTGCGAAGGAGGAGGAATCCAGAAAGAGAAATGGGTAAAAACAGCAAGGTGAAAACCCCTAATTCACAATTTTCCAAAGTCTGGAAAAGTATTATTCTGCATAGCTTTCCCCCTCTGTCTGACACTGAGCCTCTGTGAGTTTCTAAAAAAGAACACTTTTCCTCCAACTCCTCTTAATAACTCTGCTTAAACCCAGCTTAGCACAGTGCCTTTCACATAGTAAGCACTCAATAAATATTTGATTGACTGATACTCACTCTTCTGTCAGCTTATGTGTCCTGCGACCAAGACCACATCTCCAGAGGCTCAAAAAACTAAGTAGGAAAACGCTCATGTTGAATGCAAAGGAGACAGATCAGATATATTTTCACAGTTAATGGCATGCAACCACACAACTGGGTGCGCACTGTGGGAAACACACTGCAATTGGAATTTTTATAGTTTATTAAGATGGAGGAAAAGTGAATGAAATCTTACCTCTCCTGGGACTAAATATCAAAAGAATTTCCCAGCATAGGTTACTGTGATTAGAAAGACAGGCTTAATCATCCTACGTCACAGACGGAAGATACTAGCTGTTAGAGAATGATAGTATTCAAATGCATTCTAAGTGAACACAGTCAATGAACATTAAAGCCTGGATTCTTGAAATTATCCACCCAATCCATATCCTAGACTCAATGAAATCAACCAAGAGTCCCTAAATCCTAACTGGTCACACGTGGAAGGCTCTGGAAGGAATACTGTGTCTCTTTCAGATGCTATAGCATTATGCTATTTGGGAAGTTCCATGCATTTTTCTCTGATGGTACAAGTGAAACTGTAAGCCGCTGTTAGTGAATAAAACCAGATTGCTCTGGGCACAGAGCCACACCAATCCAAGCCTAATGTGTCAACCAGAACTGAGCTTGGTAGGTAGCCTCTGCAGAGCAAGAAAGTTATGCTAAATAGATGAGAAGCCTGTAGCTATTCCATGTTGGCAAATTGGTCTAGTAACTGAATTGAAAGGACAGTAAAGGGCCCAGGGCAGAAGCGGAGAGCTCAGTTAGGGATAGTATTGCAAAAAAACTAAGCAAGATATAAGAATGGCTTAAACTCGGATGGTAGAAGTGGAAGTAGTATTAAATGGTAAGAATTATGGATAGAGTCTACAGGGAGGGCTGAGAGAATCTGCTAATAAATTGAAAATGTGGTGGAAGAGAGCAAATAATGAGGACAGTATTTTTGTCCTGACCATTTGGATGAATAGAGATGCCACTTATTGCATGGAAATACAAGATTCAAGAAGAAAACCAGCTGAACTCGTTTTAGTGAAAACGACATCTTTTAGACATCTAAGTGGAGATGTCAAGCAGACAAAGAGATTTACAGCTCTAGATTTAAGAGAGGTTTGGACTAGAGATATAAATTCGGGTGTCATCAGCATACTGACTGTGTTAAAACTGTAAGACTAGATGAGATCCTTAGGAGGTGAGTCTATTGTTTTCTCTTTTAGAGCTGCACCGGCAGCATATGGAGGTTCCCAGGCTAGGGGACTCATCGCCGGCCTATGCCACAGCCCCAGCAATGCCAGATCTGAGCCATGTCTGTGACCTATACCACAGCTCAGGGCAACACTGGATCCTTAACCCAATGGACGAAGCCAGGGATCAAACTCACAACACCTCATCGTTCCTAGTCGGATTTGTTTCACAACGGGAACTCCGGGAGGTAAGTCTTGATAGTAAAGAGAAGAGGTCCAAGGCCTGACTCTGGGGCACTCCAGATGCAAATCTTGGCCGTATTAATGGAGTTTGCCAGAGGATGGTTATAGGAATCATTCTGAGACCAATGACGCATCAAGAACCATCACCCAAGTGATCATTATGGGATAAGACTAGTTTCATGGAAAGAAAATCAGGTATGCTAAAAACTCTTATATCCCTAAAGAAGCACTTTATTTTTTATACTGGATACATGGGAGAAATTGAATAAAGAATTAAATAATTGTTCAACAAATAGTTAACCAGATGTTATTCAGGTGTCTAAGTTTAGTCCATCCACAATCTTCACCACTTCAAAACTTTTTCATTTTTTTAAAGTTTTACTGAAGCACAGTCAATTTACAATGTTGTGATAATTTCTGCTGCACAACAAAGTGGGGTCTGAGTTGCCTTAATTCTCCATTTCATTGGGCTTAGTATATATAAAGAGCCTCAAAGCCAGAATCAGAGGGTTGATCTATTCATTATTTGGTTAATTTGAGTTGTTCAAGTCAAGAATACTTTTAACTGGGAAATCTGACTTTGCCTCCAAGCTTAGTCATATACTATTTACCTATGTTTGTAAATTCCTGGAAATCATGTATCCATTTTACATTACTTAAGAGTTTCAATAGGCAGAATATACAGCTTTGGACACCCAGAAGAGTACTAATCTCTCTGAGATAGCATTGATTGGATGGATGGATAAAGGAAGAAAGGGAGAGGTGAACATACATTGCAAAAATCATCCCTAATGATTAGCGTACATCTAATCCAATTAAATTGGGATCATTTCTATGAACTTATCTTCATGAAAAGAACTGAACTTTCCGGTGCACACACTTAGCTGTGGCTCATCTGCACAAACGTGCTTGTTAGCAAGCTCCTAAACTCAAGTCAGATAAATATTCAGAAACTATCCCTTAATTATATTAACACTTTGATTAAAAATCCCATTGAGAAAAACCACAGCAAGATGGTGAAATAGGAAGCCTGAACTCTCCTTTTCCTGCATGGACACACCAATTCAACAACAATATATGGATTAATTTTCCTTGTGAGAAAGCCAAAAACTATTTAAGAGGCTCCTGCATCCCAGACCAACACGAAATGATCCACATCAGAACTGTAAGAACAGTGGAGACAGCTCTTGACATAATCTACACCCCCAGCAAAGTGCCATATAATCAGGAGGAAAGCCCCAGACCCCAACTTTCCAAAGAATTGGGCTGCACATCCAACATCTCAAATTTTCCAGATGATTCCCAAGGAACTAGCTTATAACTTGCCCCTTTTGGAGAACAGATGGGACCCTCCAATGCTAAACTCTTGGGGGCTAAAAAGAACAAAGATGGAAGTCTGAATAGTGAGTAGACGCTTGCCACAGGAAGAGGCCTATTTAATACAGAATGAACAAGTAATGCAGAAAAACCCAGCTCCCATCTTCTCCATGGGGAAGGAAAGAGCTGGACCTCATATCAAACATTCAAAGTTTTCTGAGGACTGGCCAAGGAATGGCTTCTGTCTTGGAGTTCTGATGGGATCTAGCAATTCTAGATATCTAGGAGCCACTGAGAAAAAAGAATTTAACTTCAACTAGAACATAGTTCCTTCCAAAGCCCCTTGACCCCTGACCCAATATAGGGGGCTTATGGAGTCCCCTGGAGGAATAATCTGGGGGGCATTAAGAATAAAGTTGGCAGTTGAGACTAGCATGAAGATTTGAGAGACCCATAGAAGATCTGGCCAGGTTGATTTGTGAAGGTCTTCCTTACGTAGCCAATGTGTAAAGACTGGGTGAGGTGGCAGTTTTTATAATGCATAAATACCAAGATGGAAATGAAGTAATTGGGAAACAAAATCTCGAAAAAGGAAACAAGCTAAAACTCCAGAAACTGACCCTAATGAAACAGAATATGAATTACCTTTAAATTTTTTCAAAATAACCATCACAAAAATGTTTAATGATCCCAGAAGAACAATGAAAAAATACCAACAAAGAAAAAGAAAGCATTAAAAAGTACCAAAAAGAAATCAAGGAGCTGAAGAATATAATAATAAAACTTAAAAATTCAAAAAAGAGGTTCAACAGCAGACTAGAGCCCAGAAGAAAAGACTAAATGAACTTGCAGACAGGTCATTTGAAATTATCCAGCCAGACAGCAAAAGGAATAATAAAGAATGGAAAAAAAGCTTAAGGGGTTTATGATTCACCATCAAGCAGACCGCTATACATATTATGCAAGTCTCAGAAAGAGAAGAGAAAGGAAAAAAGATAAGAAACTTTATTTGAAGTAATAATCACTAAAATCTCACCAAATCTGGGGAAGGAAATGGACATCCATATACAGGAAACCCAAAATATCCCAAATAGAATGAACTCAAAGAAATCACAAAGAGACTTTATAATCAAGCTGTCAAAAGATAAAGACAAAATGTGAATTTTGAAATAGCAAAAGAAAAAAAATTTTGTCATGTACAAGGGAAGTCCCATAATACTATTGGTGGATATTTCAGCAGAAACTTTGCCTGCCAAAAGGAATGGGATAATATATTCAAAGTGCTGAAAGAAGAAAAGCTGCCAACCTGGAATATTAGACCTGGCAAAACTGTCCTTAAAAATAAATGATAGGAGTTCCCTTCGTGGCTCAGTGGTTAACGAATCTGACTAGGAACCATGAGGTTGCGGGTTCGATCCCTGGCCTTGTTCAGTGGGTTAAGGATCCGGCATTGCCGTGAGCTGAGTGTAGGTTGCAGACACGGCTCGGATCCTGCGTTGCTGTGGTTGTGGCGAAGGCCGGCAGCTACAGCTCCTGTTAGACTCCTAGCCTGGGAACCTCCATATGCCGTGGGTGCGGCTCCACATAAAGGCAAAAAGACAAAAAAAAAAAAGAAAAATAAATAAACAAATAAAAATAAAGGATAGGAGCTCCCATCGTGGCCCAGTGGTTAACGAATCCTCTAGGAACCATGAGGTTGCAGGTTTGATCCCTGGCCTCTCTCAGTGGGTTAAGGATCCGGCATTGCCGTGAGTTGTGGTGTAGTTTGCAGACGTGGCTCAGATCCCGCTTTGCTGTGGCTGTAGCGTAGGCCGGAGGCTACAGCTTCGATTAGACCCCTAGACTGGGAACCTACATATGCCACAAGTGCGGCCCTAGAAAAGGCAAAAAGACAAAAAAAATAAATAAAAATAAAGGATAGATGAAGACTTAATCAAAAGCTGGGGAGTTCATCTCACAAGGAATGCTAAAAGGAGTTCTTTAATTTTATAAGAAAGGACACAAAGGAGCAATAGAATAACATTAGAAAGTACAGTTGACACCTGAACAATGTGGGAGTTAGAGGCACTGACCCCTTGTGTAATTGAACATCCATACATAACTTTATGGTCAATATTCCATATCTGTGGTTCAGCATCTGCAGATTCAACCAACTGCTGAGTGTAGTACTGTAGTATCTATTGCACAAAATCCACATATAACTGGACCCATGCACTTCAAACCAGTGTTTTTCAAGGGTCAACTGTATAAAACTTGCAGATATAAGTAAACATATAGAAAAATATAGAATTGTGTATTACTAAAATGGTGGTGGGAAAATCACTTTTAATTCTAGTGTAAAAGTTAAAGGGAAAAAGTGCTAAAATAAATACAACTAAAACATGTAATAGATACAGAGAATAATATATACATATAAAATTGCAAAGTCAGTAACAAGATTTGGGTGACATAAGTGAAGTATGACATTTTTGTATATGTGGTTGACACTGAGTTGATATCAGCTTTAAACAGACTGTTATATTTTATGTAAGCTCCATGGTAACCACAAAGAAAATACCAATATACACACAAGAAAGAGAAAAGAATCAAAGCAGATAACCCCCCCAAAAAAATGCAAAGAAAGCAAAACAGGAAAAGAACAAAAGAACTGCAAGACAAATAGAAACCAATTAACAAAATGGCAATTGTATATCCTTCCGTATCAATAATTACTTTAAATGGAAATAGATTAAACTCCTCAAGCAAAAGACATAGAGTGGCTGAATGAATTAAAAAAAAAAAAATCCATCTATGTGCGGTGTTCAAGATATTCATTTTACTTTTGTCTGAAAAATACAGGTAAGGATATACATAGGCTGAAAGTGAAGGGGTGAGAAAAGATATTTCATGCAAATGGTAACCAAGAGTAAATGCGGTTATATTTATATTGGACAAAATAGACAAAGTCAAGAATTGTCACAAGAGACCAACAAAAAGGACATTATATAATAATAAAAGGTTCAATTATTTAAGATATAAAGTTTATAAATATATATGTGCCCAACATCAAAGCACCTAAATATATAAAGCAAACATTGACAGGACTGAAAGGAGAAACAGAGAGAAATACAATAATAATAGGAAACTTCAGTGATCCACTTTTAAGAATGGATAGAATAACCAGACAGAAAAATCAATGAAGAAAAGCAGACTTGGGAGTTCCTGTCATGGCTTAGTGGTAATGAGCCCGACTAGTATCCATGGGCAGGCAAATTCGATCCCTGGCCTTGTTCAGTGGGTTAAGATCCAGCATTTTTGTGAGCTGTGGTGTAGGTTGCAGATGTGGCTTGGATCCAGTGTTGCTGTGGCTGTGCCTGTGGATGACAGCTGCGGTTTCAATTCAGCCCCCAGCCTAGGAACTTACATATGACACAGCTGCAGCCCTAAGCCAAAAAAAAAAAAAAAAAAAAAAAGGAAAGAAGAAAAAAAATTCATAAAAAAAGCAGACTTAAACCACACTATAGACTGAATGAACCTAATGGACATATGCACAACATTTCACCCAACGGTAGCAGAATTCACGTTTTTCTCAAGTGCACATAGAAGATTCTATAGGATAGATAATATGTCACAAAATAAATTTTAACAAATCTAGGGAGATTGAAATTACATCAAGTATCTTTTCTAAAACATGAAAGGAAACTAGAAATCAGCAAGTGTTAATGAGGACACTGAGAAATTGAAACCCTTGTACACTGCTGGTGAAAATAGGAAATGGTGTGGCCACTATTGAAAATGATACATATGTTTCTCAAAAAAATTAAAAATAGAACTACCATAAGTAATATGGTAATAGTAATCCCACTCATGGTTTATATCCAAAAAACTGAAATCAAGATCTGAAAATTATATTTTGCTTCCAGCTCATCTCAGAATAGTCAAGATGTGAACACAACCCAAATGTCTATTGATGGATGAATGAATAAAGAAAACGTGGTAGATACATACAATGGAATATTATTCAGCCCTTAAAAAGAAGTAAACTCTTCATTATCTGTCAGAATGGACAATGGTCAATCACTAAAGGACAAATCCTGCCTGATTCCATATATACAATTTATCTAAAAATAAACAGGAACTGAGAGTTCAACAGTGGTTTTCAGGGGCTGAGGAGTGGGAGAAATGGAGAGCTTCCAGTTAATGAGTATGAAGTTTTAGATACTCAAGATGAATGTGTTCTAGAGATCTACTGTACAACATCATGCCTATAGTTAACAGCATTGCATTGTACACTTGAAAATCTATTAAGGGTGGATCTCATTTTACATGTTATCATAATAAAAATTAATGATCAAAAAAATTGACTTCTTCCTACTTCCTATTTCAAGTTCAAAATTGTTGACCTAGTGTTCAAGTTTCTCTGTAGTCTATTGATATGCTTCTTCACCTTATTTGGCTCCCACTACCCCCTAGATGACTGCTTTCCTGCTGTCATTGTCTACTCACTGTCTTTGTTTACCTTGGGCTTTCTTCTGTCTCTGTCTCTATTCATTCCATTCTATGTACCCCTGCAATGACCTTCCTAATCAGCACCTTCTATACATATTTAGGGTCCCTCAAGGCCAAGCCCTTTTTTATCCAGAAAATCTTTTTTGAGCAACACAAATGGGGCAGTAGTCTCTCATCTGAATGTTGGTAGTATAGTAACTATAGTATAGTAACTATGCTCTTCTCAAGACTTTTGTCACTTTTCGGGGAGTTCCCATCATGGCTCAGTGGTTAATGAATCCAACTAAGAACCATGAGGTTGCGGGTTTGATCCCTGGCCTCGCTCAGTGGGTTAAAGATCCCGTGTTGCTGTGGCTGTGGTGTAGGCCGGCGGCTACGGCTCCTGTTAGACCCCTAGACTGGGAACCTCCATATGCTGCAGGTGCGGCCCTAGATAAGGCAAAAAGACTAAAAAAAAAAAAAGACTTTTGTCACTTTTCATCTTGATCTATATGTATTCCCCCTATTAGATGCTAACTTCATTAAAAATAAAATCCAACTCTAATTAACATTTGTATCATCTTAAGTGGTTAAAGAAAAATCGTGCTTGAATAGAGTGGGTACTCAAAGACATTTGTTTAGTAAGTAAAACCATCGTGGAGACCAAACATAAGGAATGCATTGAACAGAACAATTCCTAATAGAAAATAATTTATGCCTGGCTTTGGCAAACATAGCTAGATATATAAGCTATGGTTGCGAGCAATAATTTTTTTTTCCCCTCAGAAACTCACTTAACTTCTTCAGCCATCTGCAGTACAAAAAAACTCAGGTCGTCTGGGTAGTCTATTTAGCAGTTGGATAGCCGAAAACAGTAAATAAGCTTAGATTCCAGGTTTGCTCTCCTATAGACACAGACTCCGTGTTATAAACGAAGAAGCTCAAATTCACACTGCTGCACCCTCCTTTCGGCACCCTCCTCCACCGTCAGTACTACTGAGGGCTGCCTCAGAGGAGGGCTCCAGATCACAGAAATAACTGGCCAAGTAAACAGTCCATTTCCACGTAAGGAGTAATTGACCACTGTACATTTCAACAATGCACGCAGGCATCACACAAAGCTTCAGTGTAAAATGTTAAGAGCCACTGGTTTCAGTCCCTTTCCTTCTCTCCTCCTCCACCTCTCCCCAGCCCTGCCCTGCCCTAGCACCTTTTCCTGCCAAGGAGGCTTGCAGAAGGATTTCCTTACTTCTATTGTATTTGTTATTTTCCATCGTCTCATTTGGAGCAAAGGCTTGCTATGGTCTTGTTTTAAATTTTGTGTTGGGCCACGGTGGCCACGGTTGAAGTGGAACAAAGTGAAATCCAGTCTGGAAAATGATAATGCTGCTTTCCAACTTCTCATCACTGCATATTCTGTCCTCCTTGGCTCCAGAAAATTCTCCAGTTATTTCCTTTTGGCAGCACCGTTTCAGTGCACTTAATAAATCTGGACTTATAAGGGCGTAGAGTAGCCTTCCCAACATTTTCTTAATGTTATGGACATTGCTATTTCCCTTAGAGAGAGCTGAGTAAAACACCTCCTGCTCTCGGTCATTTCTAGCTCTGCTCTCAGTTTCAGATTTTGCCGCTCTTGATGCTGCTGCAGGACAGGCAGAGGAAGGGTTCCTTTACCCACTGTGATTCAACAGGGCCCAAGGGAGTCCTGAGACCCCAGATTCTTTCCCCACCTGGAAGCCAATCGGCTTCACCCTTTAGATGTATTGGGTGTTTCAGATTCCCCCCTTACTATATATCCCCATAGATTATTTACTCAAATATCACTTTCTCCATGAAGCCTCTTATACTTTCCTTCCCTCATTTCAGTCTCCTGCTCCAGATGTAATAAATCTACCCCTCATCTTAATTCTGTGATCGAAACTAATCTTGTTCCTTTAGAAAATCAGCTTTTTTTTTTCTCTCTCTCTCCCTTTCTGGACAGTGAAAGTCTCGAAGATTAGAGCCACATCTTACTCATCTGTGTTTCCCTAGGATCTGACACACAGCAGAGGATCAATTAATGTTCCATGAATGACCACAGTACCTGAGATTCTACCATATTTCTTTCCTTTGCATTCCTTTCCCACAAAGCTGCTTCTTAAGTGTAAATCCTCACGGGTAGGATATCCCGGTGGAGTACTAATTCAGGAATTATTACTGGTAAACTATTAAAGCATTCCTCTTGACAGGGACCAGAATCAAGATGAAAATACTGGGGGCTGGGGAGAGTGCCAAAGGATGATTTAAAAGGGAGAGAAAAGGCCCACAAAGGGAGGCATCAAAGGTTATCTACTTGATGAGTCAGTTTTGAAGCCAAAGCTCTCTCTCAGCTCGAGGTTAATTTACTACAGAGAATTATGCTTTCAAAACGCTTGCCCACAGAAGATGTAGGAGTTGACTGTCACAATTCATCTAGAGATACATTTGTATCTGCAGCATAATAGGGTACATGAAACCTCGCCTAGCGCCAATATGCCTTTCGGCTGGAACTCAAGAATGATGCGCCTAGAAAAACGTTCCAGCTATTACCCAAAATCCTGGCAAGTCGAGGGGCTCTTTTCACAGCCAGCCCTCTGGGGTTCTCTAGTGACTCAGTGTGCCCCTGCTTAGCCCAGCTCATTAAGCTGCTGGTTATACAGACAGACGTTAATTACTCAGAATTAAGTGCCTGCGTATAAATGCTTGTTTTGGATAGTTCAGAAGGGACCGCTATTCTGAAGAAGTACCATAAGCTCCTTAGCAATTTTGACTTGTGTTCCAGAAGCTTTCCTCCGGAAGGCCAGGCACTCCAGCTAGATGACCACTTAGTAAAAAGACGTCACACTCAACACTGGTTTGCTGTCCAGTCTTCTTCCTGGCTCTCCTTCCCGCAGGATTCTTAGCACCTACGAAGACTGTCTCTCCAAAGATTAATTTATTTACATACAGCAGCACCCCTGAAAAAAATGTCTCAATAAATATCTGAATCATTCTCCCACTAGCTGCTGTGTTGCTGGCACCACTTATCTGAGCAGCCATCCCTCGGTACTTATCGTAGAGGGCTCACTTAAAAAGCAAGGTAAAGGGGAAAACTCTGTCTCATCACCACAGCTACTGCTTTTGGTAGCAGCAGGCTTCCTGGGACCATGGAGACTTAGGTGTTTGACCATAATCTTTTTAAATCACCAAATTCATTATCTTAATTTTTTGCCCCCAAAGTACAGTTTTTTAAAAATTAATACCTGCATCAAATTTATATTCTCTTATTAGGTATCTCCCCTCACCACATCTACCCCATATTGCTATTAAGGTTAGTAACTAGGGAGTCCCACTCTGGCACAGTGGGTTAAGAATCCAACTGCAGTGGCTCGTGTTTCTATGGAGGCATGGGTTCAATCCCTGGCCTGGTGAAGTGTGACCAAAAAAAAATATGTATGTGAGGATTAAACTGTACAATCCACATATCATGATAAAGATCTGAAAATCACCTTACTGAGACGATAGCTTCCAGGATAGGAGACGCCACTGTAAACCTGATAGTAGCTCAATGCACTACATTAATACAATCAAAAAGTTCCGTGGAGTTCCCACTGCAGTTCAGTGGGTTAAGAGCCGCATGTAGTGTCCATGAGGGTATGGGTTTGATCCCCTGGCCTTGCTCATTGGTTTAAGGATCTGGCATTGCTGCAAGCTATGGCATAAGTCACAGATGTGGCTTGGATCTGGCATGGCTGTGGCTGCGGTGGAGGCCTGCAGCTCCAGCTCCAATTCAACCCCTAGCCCAGGAACTTCCATATGCCACAGGTATGGCCATAAAAAGAAAAGATAAATAAATTTAAAAAAATAGAAAGACAAAGTTTCTTTTTTCACTCCTTACCTAACTTTTGTCATTTTACTTTTTGTACCTCAGTTTCCTCCTCTTGAAGGTCATAATAATACTGTCTACCTCAAATGATTGTTTGGGGCATCAGTGAAAAGACACTCTTAATATAGTGTCTCACTCGTAACGGGCACTCAACAAATGTCAGGAATTATTGCTATTAACGTCCACTGATAAAATGTGTATTCAGATTGAAACACCAACATGTGCCTTACTATGAGTGAAAAGGTCATACAATCATGACATTTCAGAATACCAGAGATAAAGAAAGGGGTCCAACAGAGAGGGGAAATCCAGATGACACACAAAGAATAGGAAATCAGGATGATGTCAGACTTCTCGACAATAACCACTGAAGCTATAAAAGGATGGAATCATGCCCTAAAAATCCTGAAAGAAAATGATTTTCAATTTAGAATTCTAGTAGAAACAATCTAACAATCTAGGGTGATGGGAGAATGATATATTACCCTCAATATCCTCGGAGAGAACAGATAAAATAATGCATTTGTTTGTTTTCCCTTTTTTTTTTTTTAATAGCCACACCAGTGGCATATGGAAGTTCCTGGGCTTGGGACTGAATCAGGGCTGCAGCTAAGGCCTATACCACAGCCACAGAAACACCAGATCTGAGCCACATCTGTGAGTGACGTGGCAGCTTATGGTAATTCTGGATCCTTAACCTGCTGAGTAAGGCAAAGGATCAAACCCACATCCTCACAAAGACAACATCAGGTCCTTAACCCACTGAACCACAATGGAAACTCCCAAGATAATGCGTTTCTAAAAGAAAGACAGGATGCCATGAAAAAAGATGAATATGAAATGGGGAAAAGATAGAAATAATTCTTGGGAAAAAAGTGAGAGTTAATAATTCAGAAATAAGGCCTAGAAGATACAGTCAAGAAAACATCTCAAAAAACAGGAGAAATAAAAAGTTAAAGACAAGAAGAGATAAAAAAAAAAATAACCAATTCAGGCAAAATGGTCAACCAATAGGAGCTCCAAAGAAACAGAAGATAGAAAAGCAGGGGAATGAAATTACTAAACAGAAATTACAGCTTCCCAGAACTGAAAGACACAAGCCTCCAGATTAGAACTTTCCATCCTGTGCTTTATTATGGGGGAAGAAAACACTGTAAAGCATATAATCAGAAAAATTCAGAAGCATTGCAAGAGAAGAAGCCCCACATGACGTAACAGTGGAAATCAGAATGACTTCAAATAACCCAAGAGCAACTGTTGGAGACAGAGGAAAAGGGAATAAGGGAATAATGCCTTAAACATTCAGATACACAACCAATCTATCCATCTAGTGCACTGATATAATAAACACACTTTCAGAACTATGGGTCAAAATCTTTATTTCTTTTGCACCTTTTTAGATATACCTAGTAAGGATTCAATCCACCAGATGAATATAGGCTCCAGTAAAACTAAAGTGGAATGAGATCTGGGGTCCAGGAGACAGGATTCTAGGGCCAAGAAAATAAACACAAGATGAGGCAGGAGCATCCTGTAGTGCCAGAAAGTAGGGACGTACCCAAAAAACATAAGGATGGAAGCATGTCATGCAGGAATCAACCTGGAAGAGCTGCCAATAGCCAAAGCTGGAACACTCTGAGCAACAAAATAAATAACCTAATACAGGATTATAATCCAAAGCATCAAAGTCCATAGAGTCATGCTGATATAAATGACTGCATAAATAAATCCATGAGTGAGAAGAGACAAATCTTCCCTACAGAGGAAACCCAAATAACTTATGTAGACATCTCCCTCCCTTCCAAGAGATGAGGCTTCATTACGCCCTTCCATGAGTGTGAGCCAGATTTTGTGAATTGCTTCCAAAAAGTAGACTGCAGAGAGGAGGGACAATAACTTTACACTGGAAAATACTGGTAAATGCTATCTGGTAAACGCTACCTTGGCCAGGTGGTTGAGGTCAGCACCACTAGTGATAATTCACGCTGAGAGCATGTATCCACAGATATGATGATGGAAAGAGCACTTTGTGGCTGTATCTGTTCTTCTCAAAGACCCATAACCTCAGTCTCATCATGGAAAAAACAAAAAATCACACAAACCCATAGTAAAGGGCATTTACAAAATACTTGACCAGGACTCCTTAAAACTGTCAAAATCATGAAAAGCAAGGAAAGAAGAAATTGTAACAGACCAGATGAAACTAAAGAGATATGGCAACTAAATGCAATATAGCGCCTTGGATGGAATTTTGGAACTGAAAAAAAGAAGTGACATTTTAATAAAGTTTGAAGTCTGCTTAATAGTAATGTACTAGTGTTGATTTCTTCTGACAATGTACCACAATAATGTAAGATTATATTACATGATGAGAGGTATATGGAAATTCTCTTCGCTATCTTTGCAATGCTTCTGGAAATCTAAAATTATTCCAAAGTTAGAAGTTTATTTTTTAAAAAGTAGCAAT
>PVHT020000034.1:6415542-6432056 GCA_004024745.2 Catagonus wagneri | reverse complement strand
AGTCTGCTTAATAGTAATGTACTAGTGTTGATTTCTTCTGACAATGTACCACAATAATGTAAGATTATATTACATGATGAGAGGTATATGGAAATTCTCTTCGCTATCTTTGCAATGCTTCTGGAAATCTAAAATTATTCCAAAGTTAGAAGTTTATTTTTTAAAAAGTAGCAATTAGGAGTTGCCGTCATGGCTCAGAGGTAACGAATCCAACTAGGAACCATGAGGTTGCCAGTTCCATCCCTGGCCTTGCTCAGTGGGTTAAGGATCCGGCGTTGCCGTGAGCTGTGGTGTAGGTGGCAGACACGGCTTGGATCCTGCGTGGGTGTGGCTGTGGCAGAGGCTGGTGGCTGCAGCTCCATTTAGACCCCTGGCCCGGTAACCTCCATATGCCACGGGTGTGACCCTAAAAAATAAAAATAAAAAGTAGCAATTAATTCTAGGAGAGCAAACAGTTATATAAAAAGAAAATATTATCCAGTATACTACCTGGATCTGCAGTAAATAATACCTATATTGTCATGATAAAACATTTTCAAACATGTGAGAAAAAAGAACGTATACATGTATGTATAACTGGGTCACCTTGCTGTACAGTAGAAAATTGACAGAACACTCTAAACCAGCTATAATGGAAAAAACAAAATCATTATTTAAAAAAGTGTGACATCACTATTATAGACAGATTGAAGGAAGCAAAGTCAAGGAGGAGCAGGCAATGCATACTGTTAATAAACTATGAAACAGTGGTGTAAGTGTATGACTTTCAAATATGGAGGTAAATACCAGTAAAAATAGCTAAAAGGACTGAAAGTGATTAGAGTTAAGACTGAAGAATGGGAAAAGGGAAAGTATTTTTTTTCCTTTTTAATTTGTTTTTATTGAAGTATAGTTAATTTACGTAGTGCTAGTTTTAAGTATACAGTAAAGTGATTCAGATATATATACACACACACACACACATATATATACTTTTTCAGATTCTTTTCCATTTAGATTACTGCAAGATACTGAGTATGGTTTCCTGTGCTATACAGCGTTTTATTTGGTCTTAAATTATTTAATTAATCTCTGGGTCTTTTCCCCTCATGGAATCAGAGAGAAAGGAAGTTAAAGAAAAAAAATTTATAGGGAGTTCCCATCGTGACTCAGCAGTAACAAATCAGCTAAGATCCATGAAGATGGGAGTTTGATCCCTGGCCCCCTGAGTGGGTTAAGGACCCAGAGTTGCCATGAGCTGTGGTGTAGGCTGCAGATGTGGCTTGGATCCTGCAGGGTTGTGGCTGTGGTGTAGGTTGGCAGCTGCACCTGAGTGGACCCAAAGGCTGGGAACTTGTATGTGCTGTGGGTGCAGCCCTCAAAAGACAAAAGAAAAAAAAGAAAAAAAAAATGAAAATTATGTTCAACCTACAGCACACTGCGGCGATACTGTCTCCTTAACCCACTGCTCCAGGGCAGCAACTGAACCCACACCCCCACAGTGAACCGAGCCACTGCAGTAGGATTCTTAACCCACTGTGCTGCTGCAGGAACTCCTCATTCACACTTTAACCATCACTGTTTTAGCATTGGGGTTAAGAAAGAGACTTAAGTTAGTCTGTCTCATCCATATCTCAACTATGTGACTTTAGAAGAAACAATGAAACTTTACGTGCCTCAGTTTCTTCACGTATTGAGGGAGGAAGTTAACTGTATGTTCCTCATAGCACTGTGGTGAGGATTAAATGAGATAATACATTAAAATGTATAAAACTGTGCCTGCCACGTAGAGGGCTCAGTACATGCCGGCTGTAATTGGTTCTTAGATGACTCATCATAAAACAAAGTTGGTGCACTCCCCCTCACCCAGTGCATCTTTGTCGTGTTGCTAACTGCTTGGAAACAGGAGCTGCTGAGGTCTTATTTTCATGGAGTCAGGCTTAACAAGACGGAGGGTGGGCTTTCATTATCTAGCTGCCCCACAAACTCTCGGTGGACCCGCAGAGCCAGCCCCTCTCTTTAGCAAAGCAAAGGACAACAACAGGCCACTACTGTACTGCCCCATGCAAATCACCAACTCTACTACATTGATTTGATTCACTCGTTATTCTTTCAATTGGTTAAAATATTTCATTGACACGTACAATGAGCAAGGAACTGGGCTAAGTCCTATCACCCATATAAAGATGTAAATTTGGGAGTTCCCATCGTGGCTCAGTGGTTAACGAATCCGACTAGGAACCATGAGGTTGCGGGTTCGATCCCTGGCCTCGCTCAGTGGGTTAAGGATCCGGCGTTGCTGTAAGC
Organism: Catagonus wagneri; assembly: GCA_004024745.2. Taxonomy (NCBI): domain Eukaryota; kingdom Metazoa; phylum Chordata; class Mammalia; order Artiodactyla; family Tayassuidae; genus Catagonus; species Catagonus wagneri. The sequence continues at coordinate 6,429,770 of PVHT020000034.1, read as the reverse complement.
TGTGGTGTAGGTTGTAGACGCGGCTCGGATCCTGCGTTGCTGTGGCTGTGGCGAAGGTCGGCAGCTACAGCTCCTGTTAGACCCCTAGCCTGGGAACCTCCATATGCTGCAGGTGCGGCCCTAGATAAGGCAAAAAAAAAAAAAAAAAGACAAGATATAAATTTGGGCCTTCGTTACCTTTTGCTCAGGTTCTTACAACAGCACCACTAAAAGACAGGAGGCACCTCTTATTTCCCTGCCTCCTGTCTCTTACCTGTCTAATTCAATTTATACAGGGCTCCAGATAACTCTCTTTAAAGTGAAAAATTCAGATCATGTCATTTGCAGAGCAAACATTTTTTGTAAATGTCTTTTCCTTCCCAAATCCAGTTCAAACTTACCAGCTCTTGGTTTTCAGGCTTCCAGCACCTAACCTGATTCCACAGTTTTATCTCTTTATAGTTTTACTACATAACTCACAGCATCCCCGAACTGCACTGCCTCCAAGGACTTCCACACTCCATTTGAAATCCCCCCAGCCATTCTCACCTCTTGAAATACTATGTTCCCTTAAAAATGAGCTCAAAAACCACTTTCCCCGTAAAACCTACATTCATTTCACCCATCTGTTCAGCCAGCAAACACGTGTGCAGCACTTTCTGTGTTCCACGTACCACACTATGGGCAAGGGATACGCAAATGAATGAGGTAAAGCTCCTGCCCTCAAGAAGCTCACAGTCTAGGGACAGAAGATCAAAGATAATCAGGTACAAGTGATCCAAGAGAAATATTTACACAGTGAAATAAATGAGAGCGGAAAGGCAGCGTGACCTGGAGGGTTCAGGAGCCCTTTCAAAGAAGATTTGACCTTTGGGCTCAGTGTTGAATAAGGAAATTTTTAATAGGCAAGCGAGGTGGTAAATGGCATACAAGGTGGTGAGGACAGCATGAGTCTGAGAACGGGGCATGCACACAGATGGCAGCCTCAGACCTGGCCGTGATGGCTTTGACAAGGAGCGTGAGGAAGGAGCTGGAGAGAAGGCAGGGCTGGTCTTGTGGGCCATACTAAGGGCACATGATGTTTCTCTGGGGGCCGTGGGAGTCATTAGAAAGCTTTAAACAAGGAGGTGATAAAATGCGACTCCGATTTTGAAAGATATACCATTCTCTGGCAGCAGGACAGAGGATGGATTAGAGGGGCGCTAATGAGGCTGGGGCGGGGGGGGGGGGTGGACCTGGTAGGATACTCTTCCAATTTGCCACTGAGAGATGAGAACGGTTGGATTAAAGCCGTGGCAGTAGGCATAAAATGTAGGGAACAAACTGAGAAGTGGTGAAGGCGGGAGAATTGAGAGGATTAGGTCAGAGTCTGGATATAGAAGAATAATGAAAATGAGACGTGGAGGATGATTCCCAAAGCCACCCTCTCTCAGAGCTCTGTCATCTAAGAGGAGAGGACAGCATTCGCTACACGGGTAAATATACAGAAAAAAGAGAGTAAAGGGGCAAACTAGCAATGGAAGAAACGTTCGCACTGAGGTATGGGGAAGTCGTTCTGGCTCATACATGGTTAGCCTGAACATTATGCTAACTAGAACAGCCTGTGTCGTGGCCTATTAAACATGCACTGTACATCTGCTTTAACCATTAAAGAAAAGAATGCAGCTAAAAATCAAAACAGTATAACCACGTTTCGGGCATCGAAAATGGAGCTGGTTGGTTATTGCGGATGTGGTTTCAGACCCGTTCTTGTAGTACTGTGAACTTGCCGAGCTGTAGCAAACCCAAGGATACCACCCGCTGCTCTCAAACAATATCTGCTGGCACGTGCCAGCTGCAACCTCATGGCCTCAAGGTCTCCCCTTGGAAGCCATTTTGGACCCCAAACAATCCTGAACTCTTGCCAATTTCGATCCTAATTGTTGACAAACCATTTATGTAATTTTGAGGTTTTTGCCTTTATAAGACGCCCTCATCTTGCAGTCCAAGGGAACACAATTCAAGGGCTTCTTGAATCTGTGTCTCCCAGGTCAAGTCCTCAGTTTGCCTCAAATAAAACTCTATTCTTATTATAGATCGGTTATTGATTATTCCACCGACATTAGTGATAACTTTTTGTAATTAAGAGGAACTGTGAGTATCTACTTCAAGGCAGTTTTCTGCATCCAATTATACAAAAGAGGGTAAAAGGTTTAAATCCCTAAAAAGTTTAACTTCTAGCTTTCCAAATATCCTGTCAAATATGCATACCTTAATACAGGAGACTGTGCCCTCTTCATCTTGGATTCCCTATGTTATCTCATTAAAGATTTTAACACCAAACAAAAAGGGCCTGAAAATTCTGAATTACAAAAACATCGCAGAGTTGACTATTCACCCTGTTCAAATGCACTGAGTAGTTAAAGGCTCTTTTCTTAGTTGCAGGTATCACGACTGCCAATGCGAATGAAGCTGAGGCAAAACTAAACAGCAAATACTATCTGAGCACTTATTATGTGTCAAATAATTTCACTGGCTACAAATATAGCATCAGGGCACAACATCCCTCTAAGGTAAATTTAATGGCACCCAAGGTTAAAAATAAGAACTTGCTCAAGTTCTCATAACAAGTAATTAATGGTAGACTCTGAATCCAAATCTATTCAAACCTGGCACCAGGGTCTATGCTCTTTTGGTAGGTCACCTCATTTCTGAAGCATCACGAGCAACGTAATAAAGAAAAGAATTTGAAAGCTCCTACTGAACACCAGAGAAAGATAAATCAGGAGCAGACCAGAAAAAAAAAAGTTTCAATCAATCACAGTACATTTAAGCAGAAGCAGGGCAAATATAGGGTTGGGTGTTAGATAAATACAGCTGAAAAGCAGTACCTTTTTGCTGGAAAACATTATTCGCAACACATTAAGAGGATGAAATATTAGCATCCAGAATATCTGAAGAACTAAAAGAAAAAGATAATTGACCCATTTAAAAAAATGGGTAAAAGAACATGAAGCAGAATTTCACTGAACAGAAAATAAAAATGGCCCTTTAGCATATGAAAAGATATTCAATCTCATTCTTCGTCAGAAAAAGACACAAAGTAAAACACCATGGTGATATCTAATTTTATACTAGATTGACAAAAATTTGAATAATTCAAATCACAGAGAGGTATTAGGATGTAAAGTAACCCTCATTCCTTAGTACCAAGAGTTTACGTTGGTGAAACCACTCTGAAAAACTTGAACATGGGGTTCCTGTGGTACCTCGGTGGAAGCTAATCAGACTAGTATCCACAAGGATGTGGGTTTGATCCCTGGGCCTCGCTCAGTGGGTTAAGGATCCGGCATTGCTGTGAGCTGTGGTGCAGGTCGAAGACACGACTCAGATCTGGTGTTGCTGTGGCTGTGGTACAGGCCGGCAGCTCCAGCTCCAATTCAACCCCCAGCCTAGAAACTTCCATATGCCATGGATGCAGCCCCAAAAAGATAAAAAAAGAAAATGTTGGACATCACCTAGTGACTCTAAACATGCTTATAAGTAGAAAGTTGACTCCTACATATGAACACACTCTAGAGAGAAATTCTCCTATATGTGTACTACGAGACATACAAATGCCCAAAGCAACATTGTACATAATAGCAAAAAGAAAAAAAACCTGTAAACTAATAAAAGGATGAGTAAATTGCAGCAACTTTTTAAAAATAAAGCACTACAAAATAGTGGAAATAAATCACCTGCAGCATTAAAATGGGTGAATCTCAGAAGCAAATGTTTTAGAGTAAGAGAAGTCACAAAGAATGCAACACAGTATGACCCCACTCACCTACAATTTGAAAACAGGCCAACTATACAAACTGTCTCTTAGAGATCCATATAAAGGTGATAAAATTATGCAAAAAGCAAGAAAATATTAACGCAAAATTCAGGAAAGAGGCTATTTCTGGAGTGTGACCAGGGACAGGTAAAAAGAGGATTTTTGAATCACTGATAATATTTAGCTTTTAAATTGAGTGGTAATTCTTTAAATTGCATGGTAAAGAACACTTGCCTTATCATTATTCTTTAAATGGTACACATATATTATAGACTTTAATATTATAGCTTATTCACAATGAAAACTTTTAAGGAATAGTAAGCTTAAACAAAAGATAGGACAACTGCACATTTTCACAAAGAATTCCTGTAGGCTCTTTACCAGCATGTGGTCCAGCCTGAGTGGCCGCAGGAAGCAGGCTCTCCCGCGGGGCCCAGCGGGAAAGGGAGAAAGTATTCATGGCAATTGTCCACAGTGATTAGGATCCAGTGAAGAGAGGGCCAAAGCCCAGAGCTGAAATCTCTCCTCACCTGTCTGTTGTAATCCCACATCTGAGACAGCAAGCAAGGAACCAAAGTTTACCAGTTCAGTGACCAGTGATCAGAATCCATGATGTGATCACGGGAAAAAAACAAGCAAAAGTATCGAATGAGAAAACCCAAGTGGAAGGTCAAAATCTATACTCTTGCCTCTGCCCATCCATCTTCTCTTCCCACCTCTGCTTTCATTTTTATTTTCATTTATTTATTTATTTATTTATTGGTCTTTTCTAGAGCCGCACCTGCAGCATATGGAGGTTCCCAGGCTGGGGGTCTAACAGGAGCTGTAGCTGCCGGCCTTTGCCACAGCCACAGCAACGCGGGACCCGAGCCGCATCTGCAACCTTCACCACAGCTCACGGCAACGCCGGATCCTTAACCCACTGAGCAAGGCCAGGGATCGAACCCGCAACCTCATGGTTCCTAGTCGGATTTGTTAACCACTGAGCCACGACAGGAACTCCCCACCTCTGCTTTTAAACCACGCAAAGGCCAAGTCTGTGGTCTCCTTTCTTCTCAACCTTCCTTTAACATCCCAGGCAGTTTTCAAGTAAATATACACTGTTTCAGTCCAGCAATGCTCACGGAGATTACTTGAGAAATGAGTAAGGTCACTCCTGAAAAAGTACGGCCAACCTTGACACATATTCACCCACCAGCCAGCAGGCTCAATTAACCCCCAAATGCTGATTTTTCAAGGCATTTTGTAACGTCTTCTTTTTTCTTTCTTTCTTTTTTTTAAGGGCCACACCCATGGCATATGGAAGTTCCCAGGCTAGGGATCAAATCAGAGCTGTACCTGCCCGCCTACACCACAGACATAGCAACACCAGATCCGAGCCATGTCTGCGGCCTACACCACAGCTCACGGCAATGCTGGACCCTTGACCCACTGCCCAAGGCCAGGCATCAAACCTGAGTCCTCATGGACACTAGTCAGGTTCTATACACATACAAATTCAGAAGATCAACTTCTTAAGAGTCAACCTGAAACAGAATTATTCATTTGGATCAGCACTGAGTTCACTGATGTCACACAGAATAAGAGTGCTTCCCAGAGAACACTGTTTTGTTCCATTAACATTAATTAAAGGTTGTGCTTCAGGCTTCAAAATCAGTTCCCAGTTAGGTGCATTTTCTGAAGCCCCGAAAAACTGTGGGGTAATAAAACCAGGCCCATAGCTGGATTCACAAGTTTAGAGGTTGAATTCGGGTCTGCCTTTTGCTAGCCGTGCTACTGCCTTGAACAGGTCTCCATTTCTCTAGGTCTAAATTTTCCCGAATGATTGATCCTAAAGAGTTGGCCAGCTCTCTGAAATGGTTGCTGGGAGGACCAAGTAAGAATTATAAGAAATTACTTTGTAAACTGCTGAATACTGTGTAAATGTAAGAGTCTTAATTCTAAGCCTAGGAAGCATAAAAGCAAGTTGTTTAATAAGAGATCAGGCTTTGAGGTTAGGGATCTTTATATCCCCTTTCCAGACCTACTACCTGATCCCAGACAAGTAACGTAATCTCTCTAAACTCTGGTTTCCTTAGCTGTAACACTGGATTAGTGATAGCATGTACCTCTTGGTGTCACAGTAAAGGACTAAATAAGATAATGCTGGTAAATACTTAATCTTTAGGCTATCCCTGGAAACGACGAGTGTAAAATGAATATTGCTGTTCCGTGCAATGAAAGTTCTTTCTTGGTCTCATCCACACAATTAGGCATTCTCTTTTCCTAAGATTATGATAGCTCTTGCATGAAAATACTGAAAATTATATTCTCGTTAATACTGAAAAGTGAATGGCAATGAGCACATATGCATAGCCATATCCAAAAATCACTTACTCAACAAATATCTACCATTTCTGAGCTTCTATACCAGGTGCCAGGCACTGGGCTAGACAATTTGCAAACAGTAGCTAATTTATTCTTCACACCTAGCCCTCCATGGGGTTACTATTTCTAATTTTTAGAAAAGAAAGCTAGCCTCATGGGAGTTACGGAATTTGCCTGCTGTCACACAGCAAGTCAGGGATAAAGACAAAATTTCAACTTAAGTATTCTGTTTGATTGCTAGTCTCCTTTCATCTTCTTATCTTTTATTTTCCATTCTTCCTTCCTTTTCTTTCATTGTTCAGAGTTTTAATATAACAAGTATGACTCAAATGTAAATCATTTACAGGTTACACTGATTAATGCAAGCAAAATCAGCTTGTCATGACTCTTTTGTGCTGTTAACTATATCTGAACCACTAAATGAAACAAAGATTGAGGGTGGGGTAGTGGTGGGAGTCACAAACTATTGGGTGTATAATAGGCTACAGGGATGAATTGGGCAACACGGGGAATATAGCCAATATTTTGCAATAACTATAAATGGAATGTAACCTATAAACATTTATTACTGTTAGAGATTAAAAAAAAAAAAAAAGATTGAGTAGGTGCAAACATGTGGTGCTACTCTAACTGCTCATTCCTTGGGGACTTTTCTCCTGTTGTGATAGTTGTGAATTAATGAGGTGTCTATATGGGTGGAGGGCAAAGAGTTGCCTTTACTGGGCTGTACTTCTTCATCAGATTTGGGCCAATCCAGTCCTATTTAAGTCACTACTGAATTCCCTGTATTAGGGGTCAGAACTTTGAGAATTTACAATCATTCATCATTCAGGTATCAATCAAATATTGACTGATCACCACTCTTGAGCAAGGGGTTATATTAAGTGCTAAAGATAAAATCTATCGTACTAAGTGAAGTAAGCCAGGCAAAGATGAATATCCTACGATATTGCTTATGTGGGGAATCTAAAAAAAAAAAAAAAATGATACAAATGAATTTATTTACAAAGTAGAAGTAGACCCACAGACATAGAAAACAAACTTAGGAGTTTGGGATTAAAAGATACAAACTATAAATAAATTGGATAAAATAAACAATAAGGTCCTAATGTATAGCATAGGGAACTATACCCAATATTTTGCAGTAACTGGAGTTCCCATTGTGGCACAGTGGAAATGAATCCAACTAGTAACCATGAGGTTGTGGGTTCTATCCCTGGCCTCACTCAAGTAGGTTAAGGATCCGGTGTTGCTGTGATCTGTGGTGTAGGTCACAGACACAGCTTGGATCTGATGTTGCTGTGGCTGTGGCGTAGGCCAGCAGCTACAGCTCCAATTCGACCCCTAACCTGGGAACCTTCCTATGTTGTAGGCGCAGCCCCCCCTCCCCAAATGCTTTGCAATAACCTACAAGGGAAAAGAATTTCAAAAAAAATACATGCATATGTACATATAACTCAATCACTTTGCTGTATACCTGAAACTAACACATTATAAATCAACTATACTTCAGTAAAAATAAACTGATGATTAATAGTTGAAAAAATAAATAAATAAAGCAGGCCCTTTTACTGGGAAGCTGGCAGAGCAGGACTTGATTTCTCACATTGTGCATCATTTCAGTTGGGTTTCAGCCTTTCTGCTGATTCAGTTGCTTTTAATGAGGAAGATACATAATGAAACATAAGTATTGTGAGGGAAATTTGACATTTTAGCGATATTCACATGGTAGGCTCTGCTACGGACATTTACAAAAACCTTTATTCTAATGATATCTTCACAGTTTACTAGAAAAAAAATCTACTAGAATTTACTAGAAAAATTTACTAGGAAAAAAAAATCATAGTTATTGCACAACTGAAAGAGGATAAAGCAGAAATGGAACCCATTATGAAGATGTTTGACGATCAAACACTACAAGATAAAGGCAGTCAACTAGCAGTGATTGAATGCTGTTTGACCATCTAGGTGAGGAACAGGGTTTTAAGAAACATTGAGCCGGGCTCTCAGGTATACAAAATTTCAGTTTAAATGTGGTAACTAACTACTAGCAGCAGGACACTTTTACTTGTTTTAAAGGTATGTTTCAGTAATGAATAGAACTGCTTTGAGTTCACCCTGAGGAAATGGGCCTCTGGAATCCTAACACAGCCATGGAAGGCCTTACGAGATGCAAAGAGACCACAGATAAAAATTCCATCATTCCTCCACTCTTGTCTCATTAGCAGTAAACGAGACCAGTCAGACCGGTGACCAGAATGGTCAGACCAAAGGCACTTAACAGCATTATTAATCTCTCCTTTTACCAGCTGGAGTATCTTAAAATAATTCAGACCTTGTGTGCACATATTCTCCACTATTTGACTATAGTAGTCATAATAAAGATGTTGGAAAACACAGGTAGGTACTAAAAGAGCCAGTCTAAGTTTTGATTAAGAGTCTCTCCCATGTAAAGACCCCACTTCCACTGGTTGAATGAGTTTGATGGGGCCGAGGAGAGGTGAGGAAGTGATGAAGGGCTTCTTGGCCTTCCTTGAAAATGATTCTCCCTGCATATTTGAAATCTGTTTGCATCCACCAGTGAAACAGCATTAAATATATTCTCATGGAGAAATTGAACATGACCCCAGGAGAAGATGAAAGGTGCATTTTGTTTTGTTGTTTTGTTTTGACCATGCCCATGGCATGCAGCTCTTCCCCGGACAGGGATCAAACACGTGCCACAGCAGTGACAATGCCAGGTCCTTTCATTGCTAAGCCACCAGGGAACTCTTGAAAGGTGTGTTTTGGATTTATGAGAAACATAAGACTTACTCTAAAATAGGCCCTGCAGTAATAGACAGTCTCACTTTATTCACAAGTAATCTAAGAGAACAAAATCTCTTATTGACAAACTAGATTCTGGCCCTAAATATGGAGAAAAGCTAAGTCAGGATGATAGGTCAGATGCTTTCAAGTGGGCAACTCAGGACTCTGTGCAATGTACTGAATATGTCCCTGCAAAATCCATATCTTAAAACCAACTGTGAAATCACCGTGATGGTATTTGTGAGGTGGGGACTTTGGGGGTAATTAGGTCATGAGAGTGCAGTCCTCATGAGTAAGATAAGTGCCCTTGTAAAAAGAAGACAGAGAGCTAGCTCTTTTCATCACATGAGGATGCAAGAGGCTGGACAGTCATAAGCTAGAAGAAGGCCCTCACCAGAATCTGACCATAGAGGCAACATGATCTTGGACTTCTAGCCTCCAGAATAAGTAAATTTCTCTAGTGACAATCAAGTTGTATTGTTTATAAGAGCCACAGTCTATGGTGCTTTGTGATAACAGCCCAAACTGACCAAATTGGGGCCCCGCTGAGGAATTATAAAATAACTATTTAGAAATTCAACATCAAAAGCCTGCTATAAAGGAGTTCCCTTCGTGGCTCAGTGGTTAACGAATCCGACTAGGAACGATGAGGTCGAGGGTTCGATCCCTGGCCTTGCTCAGTGGGTTAAGGATCCGGAGTTGCCATGAGCTGTGGTGTAGGTTGCAGACGCGGCTCAGGTCCCGTGTTGCTGTGGCTTTGGTGTAGGCAGCTGCAGCTACAGCTCCTGTTGGACCCCTAGCCTGGGAACCTCCATATGCCCCGGGTGTGGCTCTAGATACAGCAAAAAAGACAAAAAAAAAAAAAGAAAAGCCTGCTATAAGAAGTATTATACACATTTTAGAATTAACCAAAATAGTGTGTAGAAATTTAGCGACAGGAGAATAAATCAGATCTGGATCCTATCCTCAAATCACCTAACAGGGAAGCTAAAACACAGAAATAAATAACTGCAGGGAAAATGGAAATATAAAAATGACACCAAAGATGACAGAATTAGGTTTCACAGGATCTCGGGAGATGAAAAATTCCTTAAAGCTAGAGAGAATCAAGGTAAGATGTACAAAGGAAAGAATATTTGATCCAGGCATTGAAGAATGATAGGATTTGATATATGGAGAAGGAAGGAAAGAGAAAAAAGAACGCAAAGCTACAGAGAAGATGGCTTCGCAGAACAAACTCGTTCATTGACTGGACTGGAAGACATGTGAGGAACATCGGCAGGGCAGCCGTGCAGAAGTTAAGCAGGACAGAGCCATGCGGGACTGAATGGCTGCTGCTCATGACATGGCCTGAAATAGACCCCCCCCCCCCGGCTCCCCTTTGAGTCTTTCTCTGTTTCTGACAGGACTCTTTCTAGAAAGTTCCCATTTATGGCTCCCCACTCAATGCCATGGCCTTATTTAAATCAGACCTGACACCCAACACCTCTCTCTTTTCTTCCCCAAGACATTTCCCTTCCAGCCTTGACAGGATGCATGGCCACAGAGCAGACTGAGCACCAAGCTCCCACTTTTGCAGACCTTACTGAGAGGCTTGTGGTGTGGCAGCTTGCCAGGCCCTGATCACTTAGCCCGGGGAGCCCACCATAGGGGAGTTAATCTGACACGCAGAATGAGCCCCCGCGCCCCCTCTCCAAAGGCACTGCCAGGGCATCAGCGCTAAATTGTACCTGACATTTAATTCCAGCTTTGGGCAGTTTCGTGTGAAACGACTTCAGCAAGACATTGATCAACCTGCAGCTCTTCATGAGTTTTGACACAATCAATTTTCTCCAGTGGATCAGACCATCATTAGCTGACTCACGGAAAGGCCTGGGTCACGCACAGCTTTCTGCAGGCCTCGGAACTGCAGGCCGGGAGGAAATGATGAAAAATTGCTGTTGGCAAGTGACTGCCCCCTTCCCCACAGAACATAACCAACAAGAGTCTGCGAAGAGCAGATACACCTTCAATCTCATCATTTCAGAAAACTGGGTCTTTCAGAGGCTTAAGGAAATTATCTGGTTGATTTAGGAACCAGAAACAAAGTTGATGAGATTCTGCTTGCTTGAGGTGTCTATTACAACCATGCCTTGTTGTCTCAAGTGTCCTTAACTTAGTCTCCCCATCTTTGCTTATTGAGAACTGTCTGGGGATAAAACAACACAATACAGCTCCTGATGAGTGTGGGTCCATAGACCTTGTGAGGTGTTAGTCAATGGATCAAGAATGCTTACTGGGTGCTTGAAAACACTGTGAAGGCCAAACAGGTTTTCAAGACACTAACTCCCATCTTTAGCCCCAGAATCGCCCTGCAACAAGACAGTATGGATGACTTCCTGTATTATATGACTTGTAAAATACAGCAAGGCTTCTTTCTCCCAAATAGGAACCACATTTTCAGATACCACGTCAACATTTTCTCCCACCTCTGTGCCCAGTGGTCAGCTGCGTACCTTCCACAGGGTGAGCCCTCATTTTTAAAAAGGTAAGTGAATGCATAATTCATGTGCCATATTGGAGTGTTTCCTGTGGCGAAAGTGTGACTAGCTGTGTTTCTAGAAAGTTCCCATAAAAGGCATACATATTAGCTTATGGGCACACTTGTATAAATTAGCGCAATATAGAATATGGTCAATAAGAATTCCTGTATGACTGAACCCTGTTGATTCAGTCTTTTTGGAAAGTGAAGACAGGTAACTTTTTTTGTTTTTTTGGTCTTTTTGCCTTTTCTAGGGCTGCACTCACAGCATATGGAGGTTCCCAGGCTAAGGGTCTAATCGGAGCTGTAGCCGCCGGCCTATGCCACAGCCACAGCAACGCGGGATCCGAGCCGCATCTGCAACCTACACCACAGCTCATGGCAACGCCGGATCCTTAACCCACTGAGCAAGGACAGGGATCAAACTCACAACCTCGTCGTTCCTAGTTGGATTCGTTAACCACTGAGCCACAATGGGAACTCCAAGACAGTTCATTTTTAAGGTGAAGAGGCAGTCTTAGAGCAGTACTGCCTTTGTGTCTCTGCAGACACAGGTACCATCTGCAGGAAGCTGAGGTTCCTGGCTGCAGCATCTCAGGGAGTACGTGTGCCATCCTCCCTACTTGGGCAAATGGGAGCTTCATACTCACACAGGTAAAGCCTCTACTCACTGCCCAAGACTTGAAAGCTGTTAATTTGATTGCTCCCTGAACACATCTGCTGTTCTTCCTGACCTAAACCCCCGGTCCTTCTGCATCCTTATGATGCGATGCAGTCTTCAATCCTTTGAGGGAAGAAGATCTTTGGGTCCTGAACCAAACGGTATTTGAATTACCCCTCAAGGAAAGCTGGCACCATCTAGGGCAGAATCAATCTGCCAAAAAATGGCAGATGGTACAAGACAGGCCAGATTCGACTCTGCCAGGCACTGAGGCAGTATCTACTACTAAGTAGATATTCAGTAAAATTTGCTGAGGGAATTCACTTCACTAGGTATTTTTAAAATATATTTTGTTACTTATAGAAAAGATGTCCTCATATTATACATCATAAAGCAGCATGTCAGAGGGGAAAGGGTTGCAATTTTAAAATGAAAAGACATAGATTCCAATCCTGGCTCTGTCCATCTTGTCTTTAAATTCTCTGGCCTCCATTTCCTCAGTTATAAGGTGGGTATGCCTTCCTTACAGAGTTTTTATAGGGGTTAAAAAAGAAAATAAATATGAAAACTCTGTGGAAAACAGATTTAGTACATAAATGAAATGTAGGCTTTCATTAGTATATAAATAATATAGGTTAACCATACAAATATCAATGAATTTGGCAAAGTCACAGGATACAAAATTAATACACAGAGATCAACTGCATTTCTATATACTAACAATGAGAGATCAGGAAGAGAAATTAGGGAAGAAATCCCGTTTACCATCACATCAAAAAGAATCAAATACTTAGGAATAAACCTACCTAAAGAGACAAAAGACCTGTACTCTGAAAACTATAAGTCGCTGATGAAAGAAATCAAGGATGACATGAACAGATGGAAAGACATACCATGCTCTTGGATTGGAAGAGTCAATATTATCAAAATGACTATACTATCCAAGGCAATCTACACATTCAATGCAATCCCTATCAAATTACCAAGGACCTTTTTCACAGAACTAGCACGAAATATTTTAAAGTTTGTTTGGAAGCACAAAAGACCCAGAATAGCCAAAGACATCCTGAAAAAGAAAAACGGAGCTGGAGGAATCAGGCTCCCTGACTTCAGGCTATACTACAACGCTACAGTCATCAAAACTGTATGGTACTGGCACAAAGACAGAAATATAGATCAGTGGAACAGGATAGAGAGCCCAGAATTAAACCCACGCATCTATAGTCAACTAATCTATGACGAAGGAGGCAAGAATATACATTGGAGAAAAGACAACCTCTTCAATAAGTGGCACTGGGAAAACCGGACAGCCACATGTAAAAAATGAAACTAGAACACTTCCTAACACCATGCACAAAAATAAACTCAAAATGGATTAAAGATCTAGATGTAAGACCAGATACTATAAAACTCTTAGAGGAAAACATAGGCCAAACACTCTCTGACATAAATGATAGCAACATCTTCTCAGATCCACCTGTCAGAGTAATGACAATAAAAAGAGAAATAAACAAATGGGACTTAGTTAAACTTCAAAGTTTCTGCACAGCAAAGGAAACCCTAAACAAAACAAAAAGACAACCCACAGAATGGGAGAAAATATTTGCAAATGAATTGACAAGGGATTAATCTCCAAAATTTACAAATACCTCCTACAGCTCAATACCAAAAAAACAAACAACCCCATCAAAAAATGGGCAGAAAATCTAAACAGACAATTCTCCAAAGAAGACATGAAGATGGCAAATAAACACATGAAAAGATATTCTACAGCACTCGTTATTAGAGAAATGCAAACCAAAACCACTGTGAGGTACCACCTTACACCGGCCAGAATGGCCATCATCAAAAAGTCTACAAACAATAAGTGCTGGAAAGGGTATGGAGAAAAAGGATCCCTATTACACTGTTGGTGGGAATGCAAATTGGTGCAGCCACTGTGGAAAACAGTATGGAGATTCCTCAGAAAACTCAAAATAGAATTACCATTTGATCCAGCAATCCCACTCCTGGGCATCTATCCAGAGGAAACCATGACTCAAAAAGACACATGTACTCCAGTGTTCACTGCAGCACTCTATGCAATAGCCAGG
>PVHT020000034.1:6348712-6414542 GCA_004024745.2 Catagonus wagneri | reverse complement strand
TACACTGTTGGTGGGAATGCAAATTGGTGCAGCCACTGTGGAAAACAGTATGGAGATTCCTCAGAAAACTCAAAATAGAATTACCATTTGATCCAGCAATCCCACTCCTGGGCATCTATCCAGAGGAAACCATGACTCAAAAAGACACATGTACTCCAGTGTTCACTGCAGCACTCTATGCAATAGCCAGGTCATGGAAACAACCTAAATGCCCTTGTGACAGAGGAGTGGATAGGGAAGATCTGGTACATACACACAACGGAATATTACTCAGCCATTAAAAGAAATGAAATAACAACATTTATAGCAACACGCATGAACCTAGAAATTATCATGCAAAGTGAAACCAGTCAGACAATTAGACAGAAATATCCAATGCTACCGCTTACATGTGGAAACTAAAAAAAAGAACACAATGAACTTCTTTGCAGAACAGATAATGGCTCACAGACTTTGAAAAACCTATGGTTTCCAAATGAGACAATCTGGGGGGTGGGGGGGATGCACTGAGGGTTTGGGATGGAAATGCTATCAAATTGAGTTGTGATGATTTTTGTACACCTATAATTGTAATAAAGTTCATTAAGTGATGGAAAAAAATAGTACAAATAGCTTGTGTTTGAAGTTTTTTAAATTTTTATTGAAATATAGTTGTTTTAAATGCTGTGTTAGTTTTAGGTGCACTGCAAAGTGATTCGTATACATGCATATATATTCTTTTTAGATTATTTTCCATTATGGGCTATTATAAGATATTGAGTATAGTTCCCTGTGCTATACAGTAGGTCCTTGTTGGTTATATGTTTTATATATATTTATATTGTATGTATATTTTAGTCCCAAGCTCCTAATTTATCCCTCCCCTCACCTTTTCCCCTTTGGTAACCATACGTTTTTCTATGCCTGTGAGTCTATTTCTGTTTTGTAAATAAGCTCATTTTTTTAGATTCCACATATAAGCAATATCATAGGATATCCTAAAGATAGGATAGGATATCTTTCTCTGTCTGACCTACCTCACTTAGTATAATAATCACTGGGTCCATCAATGTTGCTGCAAATGGCATTATTTCATTCTTTTTTATGGCTGAGTAATATTCCATTGTTGTATTTGAGCTTTAAATGGTATTGTTGGTACATTATTTTACACACTCTTCTGAAAAACCCTAAGTAGCCTAATAACCATGTTGCTTAAAGACAAGGGGCACAGTAATGATTAGGACAGGATTCTGATCCCAGGTGATCTATTCTCAGTATGATCTTGAAAAAGTCACTTAGCTTCTTAAATCTTCAATTTCTCCAGCACTTAAAATTGTTAATACCTGTTGTATTTATCTCATGGATACTTGGTGAGAGTCAATTCAGAGGAATACATTTTGCAAAACATTAAGAACAATAAAAATGTAAGGTGTATTTTGTGTTTTTCTTTAAAAAAAATACAGACTCTTCCCTTGACGGGGACCAATGGGAAAAAAAACTACATTTCCTCCATTGACGTGAGTCTTCCCTGCATGTGGATTCTGGCTCAGGGGCTGACTGTCCTTGAACACAGCTCTCCTGTTCATTTAGGATGACTAGGAAGCATACTCATCAGTGTGGAAAACTTCACCTATAGGTGTTGGTCCAAATTTACTCAAAATACTCAGTGGAATGGAAATAAAGTAATATCCCTGGTTTCATGGTCTTTCTCAGGTTACCACACAAGTACAATGTGACCCTTGGAAATGAACAAACTCAGCAGCTATGTACCACTTTATCCACCCAGGCAATAATGCCAGACAATAATGCCAGTAGAAAGCCTTCGACTCCCCCTGTGTCCTAATGCAACTAAAGCTTATATCTGACATATCACAGCCCAATGCAGAACAAGTGACTCTCCTTTAAAAATAGTTCAGGAGATCAGGCTGCATCCCTTTTGTGGCTCAGGCCTGGAGCAATGGTTAGGTGGGGGGAAGAGAGACTATGGAAAAAGCATAGCAAATACTCAACTCTCTCAACCCTGAAGTGATAAGCATCACTTCTCACAATCCATAGTCTACACTAGACACGTGGCAACTGTACCAGACATTGGACAATGCAGAGGAGCACAAAGGATAGCAATGGGCACTAACAGTCTTCTTAAGAGCCCTAGTCCTGGTTCGGCAAACTTTCCAGTCCTGCACACATTAACTGAGCACAATCCACCCAGATGAAAACACTCAGTTATGTCATTCTTGATTATGATGAGATAAGAGGGGAGGGGGTGAGATGGGACAGGATGGCTTGGGATGGGATGGGATGGGATGCAACGGGAAGAGATGAAGTAGTTTGGGTAAAATGACTCCTTCAAGTATCTGTATACCACCAGTACCTGCACAGTGTCTGGCTTATAACAAGTGAGCAATACAACTCAACAGCAAAAAACAAACAAAGAAAACTGACAACCCAATGGAAAAATGGACAGAAGACCTGAGGAGATGTTTCTCTAAATCAGATATACAGATGGTCAACAGGCATATGAAAAAATGCTCAACATCACTAATTAGCAGAGAAATGCGAAGTCAAAACTATGACGGGGTACCATCTCATACCAGTTAGAATGGCCATCATTAACAAGTCAACAAATAACAAACTCATGGACTCGGAGAACAGACTTATGGTTGCCGGTGGCGGGGGTTATGGACTGGGAGTTTGGGGTTAGTAGATGTAAACTATTGCATTTGAAATGGACAGGCAATGAGATCCTGCTGTATAGCACAGGGAACTATACCTAGTCAATTGTGATTGACTAGAGGGTAATGTGAGAGAAAGAAAAAAAATATATATATACATATATGTATGACTGGATCACTTTGCTGTATGATAGAAATTGATAGAACATTGCAAATCAACTATAATAGAAAAAATAAAAATATTTTTTAAAAAGTGAGCAATATGTACCTACTGAATAACATAACAAAAGAATGACAGGAAAGAGTGACTATCCAAGGAAGATGTCTGTCTCACCATCACACCAGGACTGTGAAAGAGTCAATGAGGCTCAAGGATGGAATGACATGGAACAGTGACCCTCCTCTCTACTTGCAGTGTTAATTTGGCTTGACATATCTAAGCAGGTACAAATTACTGTCTTTGCTCCATGGCTAAACTTTTCATTCTTCCTCTTGCCTCTCTCCTTCTGCTTTACCTCTTCAGTTCCTGTTTTCCCCTTCATGTTCTCCCCCTTGCCTCTCCTCTCCTAGTACCAAGGTGCATGAGGACTGGAGAAGACATGGACAAGATCTGAGAGGTGGTTAATGCTGGACAAATGGGCAAAACTGAAAGTGTGGTCAGTCATTGAAGAGAACACTGTGTCTAAAAACGA
Organism: Catagonus wagneri; assembly: GCA_004024745.2. Lineage (NCBI taxonomy): Eukaryota > Metazoa > Chordata > Mammalia > Artiodactyla > Tayassuidae > Catagonus > Catagonus wagneri. The sequence goes on along the minus strand of PVHT020000034.1, from coordinate 6,411,199 downwards.
CTCTGAAGATTGTGGAATTCACAAACAAGTAGTACAGTAGGAATTTCCCATTCAAAAACTCTCTCCATTTACAATATCCTGTAGATATTGACATTTAGTGTAAGATTCTGTGCTATATAGTTGGGAAAAAAGTGATGCAGACCAGTTCTCCTTTTTTGGACACACCCACAGCATGTGGAAGTTTCTGGGCCAGGGACTGAACCCACGCCACAGCAGCAACCCAAGCTGTTGCAGTGACAATGCCAGATCCTCAACTTGCTACACCTCAGAGGGACTCCAGACTAGTCCTCTTTTGTATGGACATGAAAAAATGAGCCATAGAAGAGAAAGTGATTTAGCCAAGGTCAAACAGTGAGAGAGTGAATGATGATCAAGATGCTCTAGAATTGCACTGGCCAATGTGGTACCCACCAGTCATAGCTTGTATTGAACACCTGAAGTGTGACTAATCTAAACTAAAATGTACCATAGTATAAAATACACACTGGGTTTCAAAGACTTAGTATAAGAAGAACATAAAATATCTCAATAATTTTTTGGCTGATTACATGCCGAATGATATATTTTTATTATATTGGGTTAAACCAAGTATATTATTAAAATTAACTTAACCTGTTCATTTGTTTTTTTTTAACTGAGCTACTAGAAATTTTAAAATATAGTTTTGCCTCCAAATATATTTCTATTGAACAGTAGTGAAATAGCATACAGGTCTTTTGCCTCTCCCGAAGTTCTTTTCCATACCATAATACTAATTTCATTTGCTTTGATTGCTTGATTATTTTCTTGAGCACTAATCACAGCCAGGACCTTATTATTTTGTCAATTTTAAATCAAAGCTACATTAGCAAAAAGTCCAATCATTCTACTTTACTCCAGATATGAAAATGTTCTTCCATAAAAACTCAATTATTTATCTGCACTCCTTATATCCCTCTAGCTTTGCCTAGCTATGGTGCAGGTGGCCTTAGAGCATAAGCTCCATGTTTTAATCTGCCCCTCCCACCAAGGACTCTGCTAGTTTAGTGAGAACCCTTATGTAGGAAAGGCCCCAGCAAATGCCAAGGCTGTCCAGCTGGCCTCATGGTTTGGGAAGTTTGTTTTTATTGATGCAGAAAAGCAATTGCTGGCCCAACTACTCACTCTTCTTTCCAATCACAACCTGCTTTTTATATCTTTTTTGGAATTTTTAACATGTTTTTTACAGTTCCTCCTAAATATAAATTAAAATAGCAAAGAGCTCATGGGGCATGAAATCAGAACTTTTAATTCCGCTGTGAACTCAGAGGGAAATCTGAAGTTCCCCTGGGAGAAAAAAGAAGAGGAGAAAAGCAGAAGAGAATGCAAGCCCCTGCTACTGTTGTCTGGCCTTGTCTTCCTTTTCTTGGCTTCCTGCTCTCTTGTATTCTGGCCTCACCCTCTCATCCTATGTTGTTCGTCATCCTTGTCGTTGTAAGTTGGGTGGTAGAAAGAAAAACTATCCGTTGAGGTGGTCAACCATTAGAAGCATGGAGAAGCCATATTCCTGCTTTAGCCAACATAATCAAGCCCTTCAATCAGACGGAGTATGAGTGGCTTGTTGAACCTGAAAGGCCAGAGGCTATGAGGCATTCTGTGGCAGGGAGAAATTGACCTCATACAGCCAGCCCTGCAGCATCACCGCCGGTTGACCTACTCAAAAGTGTCCCATCTAGCCATGCATTCAGAGGAACTGAAAAGGCCATCTTCTGAAGGAGATTACTTCTGTACACACTGTCCTTGGAACTCAAGCCCAGAGAGATCTGATTAGTGGTTACCCCTTTTCCTTTTATTAATTTTCTTCTCACTGATGTTTGTTATAATCCTTTAATAGGAGCTTCTCTGTGGTAAGGTCATGGATTAGAGGTTTGCTTGCCACCAAGAATATCAATGTCTTTAGTAAGCCCTGCCCTTCTGAGTTCCTGCAATGTGAGTGTCTTTTAAATGTCCCTATCAGCTATTGCTGAGTGCACCTATTACTTTTGCCGTAACTTCAAATGGCTGTATGTTTCCTTACATTCTAAGCTTGCAAAGGAAGTCAGGGTATATTGCCTGAGTAGGTATTTTCCCCTCTCTCAAGATTTCTCAGTGGAAACACAAATATTCACTTAACAACCACTCTTTTCCTTGACCCAAGAAATGAGGAAGAGAGGTAATTCTGGAGAAAGAAAGAAAACAAGTTCCCACTCAGGTTTTACTGCTAATTCAGAGAGATTCTAGATTCTAAAGACAAGCCCAAATCCTGCACACACACACACACACACACACACACAAAAAAAAAAAAAACAGAAAACAGAACAGACCCTTCCCAAACTATCACCAAAGTCAGGTCATGACAACAATGTTGGTCACTTGGGTCCCTCACCCGCCCTCATACCATCTTGGGTGAGCATCAGCCACATTTGGGCCCAGACTCCAAGGTCCCCAACACATTCTCCAGGACATTCCGTACCATCATTTGCAAGTGGCTCTGCTCAGGGTCACAAACGTCTGATTTTAATTCAAATCACTTTATCCCTCCTTTACCCTGAAGAAGAGCAAGGAAGGAAGTGGAAGAGAGGGAAGGGGAGGATTCTACCCCAAGCAGGTGTTATGTTCGGGTGTGACTGGCTCAAAGGAGTAGGAAGGCAGAGGGAAGAATCCATAACGACCCCAGGAAGTCATTTGCTGAATTAGTGGGCAAGGTAAGGAGCAAGTCCTGGTTTTATGGGGAGTGTAAAGCAAAGATGTAAATCCATGTTTTAGAACATTTTCTACTCTCTCACTCCGTGCGTTAGTATTCTATTACTATGTAACTATTCCTCTAAAAATTAGAAGCTCAAAAAGAACGTTTATTATTTCACCACCTTCTTTGGATCAGAAATGTGGGCACAGCTTAGATGAGTATGTTTTGGCTCAAAATTCTTTCATGAGGCTGCAGTCATAGGCCAGGGCTGTGGTCTCATCTGAAGGTTTGGCCATGAGGGATCTAATCCCAGACTTACTCACATGTTGTTGGCAGGACACCATCTCTCACACCAAGGATTCTGCTAGGTCTAGTGTCTGCTAATGCAAAGAAAATACCTGTGCAGGTCAGGAGACCAGCAAATAACACTGAAGCTGTCTGACTATCCTCAAGTGGCCTCATGGTTTGGGGAGTTTGTTGCAGTTGAAGCAGAAAAACAATGACTAGTCCGATTACACAGCCTTCTCTCCAATCCCAATCTGCTTTTTATATGATCTGTATGTTGAGATCTCTCCACAGGAATGCCTCCGAACGTGCCAGCTGGCTTTTCCCAGAGTGAGTAATCTGAAAGATGGCAAAAGAGGATTCCCAAAATAGAAGTCACAGCCTTTTTGCAACTTAATATTAGAAGGTTATAAAAGGCTATAAAGAAGGATATAACTTACAAGTTATACCCCAATACTTTTGCCATATTCTATTTAGTAGAAGTATATCAATTGGTCCAGCCCACATTCAGGCAGGAAGAATTACAGAAGAGCAAGAATACTAAGGATGATTAAGATAATCCCAGAGGCTGCCTATCACGTCCCCTCTCTAAATTTGTTCTAGTTTTTAAGGTTTTGATTTTTGTATGAATTGACAGAATGTGTTTCTTAAAGTTTTATAGAGCAGTTAGCGGAAAGATATAAAAAGAGACTACCTCATGATGATTTAGCCAAAACCATCTGGACTGAAAGCAATATCATTGAATTAGAGTGGTTCAACAACAATTTGGTTAAAATATATCCTAGTTACTGGAGAAATAGAAATACAAAAGCAAATAAAAATATAACTTCCCCAAATCCTGATAGGCAGATGAAAATTCCTGAAGAGTCATAAGGAATTGCAAAAAAAGAAAAAAAAATTGTTCATGATATACCAAAATAAACCATATCTTAAAACTAAAGACAGGTTATTTATATTCCAGTAGATTATCATATTGGTTCTCTTACTTCATAAGAAATTGCATTTTGTCAAATTATTATCAGCTAAATCACCCTATCCCATTAGAAGAAAAAAAAATGGGACTCACTTTGGAACAAGCTTGTTGTCAGCATTTTATATCAAGACTTCCAGGGTACAGAGTTTCACTGTGGCTCAGCAGAAACAACTCTGACTGGCATCCTTGAGGACGCAGATTTGATCCCTGGCCTCACTCAGTGAGTTGAGGATCCAGCACTACCCTGAGCTGTGGTGTAGGTCACAGACATGGCTCGGACCTGGTGTTGCTGTGGCTGTGGTGTAGGCCAGCAGCTACAGCTCCAATTCCACCCCTAGCCCAGGAAACTCCATATGCCACAGGTGTGGTACTAAAAAGACAAAAAAAAAAGAAGGAAAAAAAATGATTTCCAGGGTAGGAGTTCCTGTCATGGCTCAGCAGAAACAAACCCAACTAGTATCCACGAGGATACAGGTTTAATCCCTGACCTTGTTCAGTGGGTTAGGGATCAAGCGTTGCTGTGAACTGTGGTTCAGATTACAGACACGGTCAGATCTGGCATTGCTGGGGCTGTGGTGTAGGCCGGCAGTCGCAGCTCCAATTCCACCCCTAGCCTGGGAATTTCCATATGCCACAAGTGCAGCTCTAAAAAGACAAAAAAAGAAAAATAAAAAATTCCAGGGTAAGTGACTACCGCTGAAAGGCCTAGAGATGGTGCTAAGTAACAAATTATGTCAAAACCTAGGGTTTAAAATAACAATAATAACTTATCATAGCTAATGGTTTCTGTGGGTAAAGAATTAAGAAAGGGGAGTTCTCCTGTGGCATAGCAGGTTAAGGATCCGGCGTTGTCACTGCTGTAGTGCAGACTGGATCCCTGGCCTGGGAAGTTCCATACACCACCAGCATGGCCAGAAACACCCTCCCCCCCCCAAAAAAAAAAAAAAAGAATTCAGAAAGGACTCAGCTAGAAGTTCTTACTTGGGCCTCTCATGCAGCCGCAGTTAGACGTCAGCTGGGGCTTCAGTCATCGGAAAGCTTGACTGGGATGGGAGCCACTTCCTAAGCGTCTTAATCAGACGGTTGCCAGGTTGGTTCTGGTTGTTGGTGGGGACCTCAGTTTCCCCGTATGATCATAACCATGGGCTGCCTGAGTGCATCACGGTATAATAGCTAGGTTCCTCACGGTGAGAAGTAAGGACACCAAGGTGGAAGCTGCAATGCCTTTTGTGACGCAGCCCCAGGAGTCATGCACTTTCATAGTATTCTATCGGTCACCCAGAGCCGGCTCTGATTCAGAGTGTGTGAATTCTAGGAGACGTGGATCATTAGGGAAGTTCTTGGAAGTTAGCTCTCACATAAACAAAGAAGACGGGCCTCCCCCAGCCAGTTTTCTACACCTCCTTCTCTCTAGGATTCTTTGTATCCCCACAGAGACAAATACTGGCCCCTTCTTGGCTTCCATGGAGCCTAAGTCATGTTGAGTGCAGACCTTCAGACTGCATCCAAGATGGAAACTGAAGTACAGCTGATGAGAAGAGTCAGCCTTATACCTAAAAGCTGCCTGCTGGAATACCAGGGACAGCACGGGGGGGGGGGGGGGTTCTTATCTAGTAAAATACTAATCCCATTGCTTGGTGAATAGAGCTTAAATTCCTGTAGAAACAGGCAAGATGCTGTTACACACTGAGAGGAAAATCTAAAAGCCCAAAAGCCCCAGAGAGAGGTAACAGGCTGGTCTAAATTTGCATCAAAAGTGTGAGTGATTGGTGACAGATCTTTTCCTGAGAAGAAACCTTCGTAGAGGTTAGGCAACAAACAGAAAATGGAAAGACTCTACCAAAAAATATGGGAGAGGCTTTCAGGGAAGTGAAAGTCAAATTACTGACATCACCATTTTTCCAGGACCTACACTTACCCCACAGCAATTCAAAGAGAGAATTACAGAAAGATAGAGTAGCCAAAGAATGGTAATGGGCACTAAAATAGAACGCAGTTAGGAACTAGTAACTGAAAGAAATATAACTTTTAGGAACTATAACTTATTTTTGTCTTTTGATGGTCTTTCCACACATGCTGCTTTGCTGTACTAGACTTCTAATGGCTCTTACACAGGCGTTATCATTAGACACAGGACAGAGATACAGGAGATGGCATGGGGGTTCTGTAGAAACTCAGTCATAAAACCGCACTTGGACCAGAAATAAATTATCGCTGCCACACTTCTGCTGGCCCGTTATACCTGGAATTCTCTCAAACGGGCAGAAAAAAAATATACCAACACTGGCCTATATCCCCACAAATGACTAAGAGCTGGCTGCGTAGAGAGTGTTTTTAGGTCAAATCCCATTACAGTGAACTTTAAGGGGTGTGGAGGGATATTCAAATGCTTCCAAGGTCCTGCAGTTTGGTTGTGCCAGATACTGCTCAAGATCACTCCCAGATACCTCCAAACCATTCCAAAGAAACAGCCCCTATTTGAATTAATTATGAGTTAAGATGTAGAGCTCACAGACTATCATTTTCAAAAACGTGGATATTATAATACTTCATTCCTTTGCCATGTCTCCCTTTTTCCTGCCAGAACGAACTATGCTACCACATTCTCTTTCTGCTAGAAAAAAAAACACATCCATCTCTTTTTTTCCTTGTTAGCCATGGCCACAAAATATCATTGCCAGCGAGCTCTGTCATGGGCCATCTTGCCCACAGACTACACCATGCAACTAAATGTTTCATATTTTGGCTTTAGAGGAAAATCCACTGGCACATTTAGAAATTCTACACACACACACACACACAATTTTTTTTTGAAAAGTTCCTTATTGGAGTACTAGCCTGGATAAGAGTATTTTCCTCAATGGAGCCCTTCACAAAAGAGACAATAGTTGTGAAATATCTGTCTCTGGCCAGAGATTATAGAATGCAGAACTCAATATGGGAACAAAAAAATTTAAAATGATATCCCTTTGTCTTCTTCCTTCAACTTGACTTTAAAGGGCTATATCTGCCTTGTTCACTCTTCTGTCTTGGTAAGTAATGAAGTGCCTAACATGTGGTAAATACTCAATAAATACTTCTGAAATGAATAAATGTGGGTTACTAATAAATGAGTCAGTGGGTCAATGAAATATGTTACGAGTCCCCCTCTTAACTGTGCCCTGCTATCCCACAAATTCTACAGAAAACCTATTTTTCCAAATCCTAGAATCTAGCTCTATGCCCATGATTTATCTGGATCCCCAGCACTCTTCCCTCTCACCTTACCAGCTGGCCCTCATTTCCAGACATCAGGATATCTCCTTTTTCCCTTCCCAACTCCCTCTAGTCCTTACTGATCCCCACAGATAAGACAAACACTTTCTATCTCCACGGGCAAAGCAAAATTAAAATATGTTCAAAGAAACTAGCACCCAGAAAAAATACCTACCTGCCTTGCTATGCCCCTACTCAAACCCTGATGTCAATCATTCATGCATCATGCAGTAATAGTTCATGCTTTCTTGCAATAATCATGTTAATTATACCTCAACAGAAAAATATGAATAAATACATTAGAATTAAAATTTAAAAACTGAGTGACCTTTCAGCAGTACTAGCTACAGTGATACAAAGATACATCCAGGAGTTACAGTTCAGTAATCAAAATCTGGCCAAAAAAAAAAAATTTATTCCTAGCTCTGAAGTGCCAAGTTTACTCCTAGTGCTAAATCCTGTTTCACTGAGGATGATTATAGAGAGACCAACAATACTGAGTCTCTTTTGTGTGCCAGGCCCTGTACTGGACACTTTCCATACATCATAAAAAATCATTATTATGGAGCATGGACAATGTCCTTGGATGCTGTTTTATTACACTGGGTCTGTGTGTCCAAAAGAGTCCCCTGGCTCCCCACACTTCCAGAGTCCCCTGGCTGATGTAAAGCCAATAACTGAGTCACAGCTAATAGAAGCAACTCTTAACTCAGTCACTGGTCTTGTTGATGTTTGCAGAACTGTGATCCCACCAGAGTAAACACTGGTTTGGGGTATTACTCGATGTTATAAGATTAGACCTCTCAGGGTTGACAAGAAATCTGACTTCCAGTTAGTCACAGAGGATGACTATCGTGGGATAAATCTTTGACTTTATTAAACTCTGACCAAATGAGTATATCCGTAGCTCTTTTCCCTTTCTCCCTTGAGCGTCTCTCTTCCTCCTCTCCCTTATCCTCAGGCCCATCTCCCCGTCTCTGACTATGAATGGTTGTTTTTATGCCTCGTACATTGGGAAACATTCAACAGAGCTCACCATCCAAAATGCTTCTAAGTTTGAAGACCTCCTTCTGAGCGTCAGGAAAGGCAAGGTGGTTGGCTAGGTGTACAAGTTCTCAGTGTGTGCCGAAGTAATGCGCCAAATCACTGGGGAAAAGAATATAAGATTTTCCAGTGTCCAGATGAGCCAATGAAATATGTTTTAAATTCCTGAAGTATACATCGACTACGTTTTGTGAAAAGATTCTCTGTTGTAACTGAAAACTGGCAGAAGGGGGAGCAACCTGAGGGGGACTTTCTCCTCCCTGACTTGAAACCCTGGGGGAAATAAGGTTTCACCTTTAAGCAGGTCTGGTTGCCAATGAATTCAGTATGCTTGGACTTCACATTTTAGATTCCATGAAATTTCCTTTAAAAATAAGACTCTTGAAACTTGACCTCTTATGGTCATAAAACTCCATGCTATTTAACACGTTTAGCAGCACCTGAAATGATGAGTGAACATCTTGATTCAGTTTAGCATAATAAGCATCTGATAAAACAGGACCCTCGAGGGCATCTCTGAGGTTTTATAATTAGCTTGAGCTGTCATCAGCACATTATCTCTGTTATCTTCTTGATTAATTATGATTGTTACAGCCAAACCCACAGTGGGTGAAACGGTGAAAATGAAAATATTCCTTTCAAAGTGATGAAGGGAACCAAAAAGGACACGTAAAATCTGAACATGAAAGGGAAGAGGCGGAGATGGTCTACCTTTGCATCAGAAACTGGGAGTTTCACAAACTCTTCTAACTCCCCACCAGCCTCCCTTCTAAAAGCATAAATAAATAGATAAATAGTGTCAGAAGATTGTGTCATTACATGGATCTTTGTTTATACTAAATGAAATCACAATTTTCCCATTATTCCAGAGCTTCAAAATACCCTTGTCTTGTTTTTGTCCCAACTAAGCCCTGATACACAAATACTTACAAATCATAAGGCATGCCTATGGCAGGGGATGGAAGAACTGAGAAAATTCTGCAGATAATTCATTGTAGAATATTATTATGAATAATACGTTCTAGCTCTTAGATGCGTCTTCTAACTAAAGACAACATTATATTTGGATGGCGATGATGACTGGCACGATCCCAATCACATTCTACCTCTTCGTGCCTGGCCCGGTCACAGACACTACATGTCTAAAACCCTACAAGGAAGTTCATCAAAATATTAATAATAATTAACTGTAGTATAAGATTTATTTATTTTTAATATAGTCAAGTTTTTTTTTTTTTACTAGAGTAATGGATCACTTTTCAAATAAGGGGCAGGTTAAAAAAAGAAAGAAAATAGACCAAAAGACCACGAAATCTGAGTGAAAATTCTAAGCCCCAGAGCTCCCATTTAAGTGGATTTTCTCCATCTAGATGAGACTCAACTCCCTGGAGTTTGTCTACAATACTTTGTCTTCACACAAGGATAAAGGATTCCCGAGTCTTCATATTCATATTCTCCTCACCTTTCATCACAGAGCCCCTTCTAAGTATTGACCGCGAGGAATCAACCTCTGAATTGCTTCTGGACCCACATCCTTTCTCAGTGATGATGAATGTAGGTCTCTAGTATCCCCTTTTCTCCATCCCCTACCAGTGCATGAAATAAGGCCTTGAATGCAAGACCTTGATCATTTGCACTTATTCAACTCCTAGTGACTGGGGAATACTAGCTTAGAAGGGTTGGCAGATTCGAGTCTGGCAACAACACATTTCAACTCTGTCTCCTGAAACCGTAAGAGAAAACAGGATGCAGAATTCTTCATTCCCTGTCTTCAAGGAAGCAGGGTTAAACAGCCGCCACATTCCCCCTCTAACGTACATGCAAGCAGTGAAAGATAAAATAATTCTAATCGTGAGACTTTATACTTGAGAGTAGTGAACATTTGAAAGTGCTTTGAGATCTTCCAGGAGAAATACACAGCTATTAAGAGCCTCTAATTAAAAGAGACAGGCTTTGTTGGATTTGAAACTTGAACATTCTTAATGGCCAAACTTATTAGCTAAAAAAGGTGGAGAGAAGGAAAGCAGATTCCGCAAAGCACTGGATTTCAAAGAGGCCTGTTCAGTTGACTAAATTTTCTGCTTTTTAATCAACTTCTTTTGATGTTGTCTAGACATATCTATTCTGGAAGAAAGCAGGAATTAACTTTTTCTGAGGTTGACTAAGGTCCCTTGGGACTTGATGAGATGATTGGGGGGAGAGGGGGCACAACTGTGTTGCTAAAGGGGACCAATCAGAAAAAAGAAATGGCCCCAAGTCATACATTATGAGTATAGAGTCACCCACTCCCATCTTTGAATGGACTAACATAACAACATGTGAAAGGGCATAAAAAATAGCTCTTCTATGATTATTCAGAGTTGGAGTAAATATCAACCTCTCATTTTAAAAAGTTTTTTTTCCACAAGATTAAACCCTGCAATTTTTTTTTTTTTTTTTTTTTTGTCTTTTTAGGGCCACACCCATGGCATATGGAGGTTGCCAGGCTAGGGGTCAAATCAGAGCTGTAGCTGCTGGCCTACACCACAGTCACAGCAATACCAGATCTGAGCCACATCTGCAACCTATACCACAGCTCACGGCAATGCCAGATCCTTAATCCACTGAGCGAGACCAGGGACCGAACCTGCGTCCTCATGGATACTAGTCAGATTCGTTTCCGCTGAGCCACGATGGGAACTCTGAACCCTGCAATTTTTATCTTTTAAAAATTATCTTTCTAATGTTTCCAATTTCAAATACTTATTAGATCATAAAGTGTGCCAAAAGAAATAACTACTCTTTCCCCATTAAAGAAGCTCAGGAAAGAAGATCTCTTTGGAAACTAAAATTTACAGAGAACAAAGCACCCTCTTCTGATAATACTATTTGAGCTTGCATAGAATTCATCCTAGATATTGTTTTTTGCTTAAAAGCTGTGTCTCATGGTAAAAAAGGAGAAGCCAGTAGTAAGAGCAATTAGGGTTAATCATGATTTCAGATGAATCTCTAGTCTGACACTGAGAGTCTAGCCGTCAGCATTGCTCAGATCCATGTATGAATTATGGAGACGACCACAGGATGGATATAAACCACATTTAGGTGGAAATTAAATCATTAATAGAGAGCTCCCAGCAAAACATTAACTGGACAACCTTTTATTTCTGAAGCCACAGCCAGGACGACATCTAAAGAGATTATACAATAAGAAAAGAGTTCCTAATCGTTAACACAGAACATTCTAGACAACACTTGGCCAGGCAGATATTACACTACCTCCCCATTCCTATAGAAAATAACATTTGAGTTAATAAAACATATTTTGTCTGTACTAATATTACGGCAATAAATATCCTTTTTTTTGATAAGGTAGATTCTGAGAATTGAAACTGCTAGGTAAAGGTGTTTATGTATCTTTAATTTCTGATAAAGTTACAATGCTTCAAACAAGAAAAAAAAAACCTATCTTTTCCCATATTTCTTTTTCATCAGTTCTTACTAGAGCTCTTTTAAAGTTTTGCCTATCTGATGGTCTAAATTTAATATTTCATTATTACATGACTTTGTATTTCTCCACTTGTGAATTTTAGCGTCATTTCAGAGGTGTATAGCCATTTGGATTTACTCTTAATTACTAGAATTTTTAATTATGAAAAGTGGAATCTCATAAAAAGTAAAAACAATTAATGTAACAGACACCAATATACCTACTCTCCATATTTAATGTGTTAACATTTTGCCTGATTGGCTTCAGATTTTTTAAATAAATAAAACTTGCTAACACGGTTCAACTTTCTTTCCCTACTACCTCCCTTTCCTTTCCCTTGCTTCTGGGAAATAACCAAGAATTGGTATGCATTCTTCTCGGTATTTTTATACCTTAACCGAAAATATATTGATTTGGATTTGTGTATTTTTAAATGCTCTCCTGGTCTGGACGTTAGATCTTCTATTTTTTTATTAGGTACCCTCAAATTTTAACATGCATATTTGACATAACAAAGTTTAAAGCTAACCAGTACCTCTGACTTCTAGAAAAATGCAGGGTACTGATTGCCTCAGTTATGATACTCAGCACCCAAATTCTGTGATTTTTAAAAACTGCATGTTTACTAATTCTTTGGCATTCTGTCCCTTCTTACAGCTTTCCCTTCTTTCTGAGTCCCTTCTTTCTGAAAAACAGTGTTCCAGAAGTTCTTTCAGCGAAATCTACAAATGATCACCACTCACTCTTGAATAACGGTTTAGACTTCCAGGCTGATGGGATTTCTGATTTTTTTTCCCTTAGCTCTTTATGGGTTTTATTCTGTTGACTTCTTAATCCAGTTTTTCTTTAGGCAGCTTCTTTGATCTCTGGTTACATTTAAGTGGTTCTTTTACTCTTCATAACACTGTTTTGCTACAGAGTATGAAAATGTATTTTTCTTAGTCTTGCTCAAGTACTTCTTTAAACAGATACTCAGAATTTTTCTTGTGAAAAAGAAAACCTTAGCTATTTTTAATTGGTTTGTTTGCTTTGTTTGTTTGTTTGCTTGTTTGTTTTTTTGCTATTTTAGGACCCCACCCATGGCACATGGAGGCTCCCAGGCTAGGGGTCAAATCAGAGCTATAGTGGCTGGCCTTAGCCACAGCCACAGCAACTCAGGATCCCAGCGGCATCTTCAGCCTACACTACAGCTCATGGCAACACCAGATCCTTAACATAATGAGTGAGGCCAGGGACTGAACCCATATCCTCATGGATCCTAGTCGGGTTCATTAACTGCTGAGCCACAAAGGGAACTCCTGTTGTTGAATGTCAGCTGTCCTTTAGTCTCTCCATTTCCATGTTCTTTCTTTGGGATTCCTATTACACAAATGTTACCCTTTTAATTCTAACCTCCATATTTCTTAATTTCTCATATATTCTATCCTTTCATAGACCTACACTACAGCTAAATACTGTAGGTACACTACACCCAGGGCGATCCTCTCACCTCTACTCTTCCAGGGGTTTGCATTTCATCTCTTCCCTTTCATGGGTCTACAGCTGTGTCTCCTCTTGCCTTAAGCATATTAGAACTTCAGCTTCTAGTTTCTTGGGCCTATATCTAAATCCAATATCCCTCTCTATTTCCAATAAAGCCATTTATGTCAATAGATACAAGGTGGAGATCCTCATATAGTGATAAGATTCAAAATCATGTCAAGTGAAGGGATTATTTGTCTAAAAAATAGCTTAATTCTATTCTCACTCTTGAACCAATAACACTTTTACAGGTTAAAAAAAAATCCTAGGTTTCCATTTTTCCTCCTCAGAATTTTGAGGAGTTTGGCATGGGAAAAAAGACTGAATGTGGATAATGTAGATTGTTTTTAAATATCTAAATATTTCTCCTGTAGAAGAATTATTAAACTTTCCGTGCCTCCTTGCAATATAGAACTAGGGCTACGAGATGTCCACCAAAATGAAAAGACTTCTGGTTGATGTAAGGAAGAGTCTTCCGACGTTCAGACCGCCAAAGACGGTGTGTCCACTCTCCAGAGATGCCAAGTTCCTCATCACTGGAGAGGCTTTCAATTACAAAGAGGACAACTAAAGCAGACAAACGTTTAGCAAGAATGTTGTAGAAGAGACTCAAGTGTCTTCTCAGGTTGTCGAAGCGATCGGGCTTTTAGGTTTCTTCCGGAACTGGGGACCTCTGCTTCCTTTGCATGACCTGGATATGTTTCCTCAGTAGTTGCTCTGCACCAAGTGGCGTAGGTCGGCGGCTACAGCTCCGATTAGACCCCTAGCCTGGGAACCTCCATATGCCGTGGGTGTGGCCCTAAAACGACAAGAAAAAAAAAAAGGAGTTACTCCCTATTTATTAATTAGGCCAAGGTTTCCATATTATTCAGATCTCTAAATCTCGCTGCCTTGTAAAACAAACATTTATTGCTTTGCTCACATTACACAAGGGTTGCAACTGGCTGCGTTTCTGCCAACTATGCTGAAAGCAGTTTGAGGGAGCTCCGTGTGTTTTCACATTCTGAGACCCAGGCTGAAGGATCAGCCACTAACTCTGGAGCACACTGTTCTCGGGATGGAGGGCAGAAGCTCAAAAGGGGTGGGGAGAGCAGAGCCAAACCATACAAGCCATTTATTTAAACCATACAAACCATTTAAGCCTTTGCTTGGAAGTGTCCTATGTCATCTGCTTATATTCCATTGGCCAAAACAAGTCATATGGCCAAACCCAAAGTCAATAGGAGAGGGAAATAAACACCTCCTACAGGAAAGCTTACCAAGGTCAGGAAAGAGCCAGTGGTGTGTTGGAGACTGCTTATTGCTGGCTTGTAACAGCCAATATTTTAATTTCAGGAATTTGGCCAACTGGTTGTTAAATCATCAGTATTTTGCAATCAACCACGATGGAAATATTTACACCATGGAAGTTGGAAAATGCTACAAATCAGACTTCTCTCTGCCTTAAGAGCCAGTTGTTAAACACATACCAGCACACCACTAGAAAGAACCAATAGATGTAAACAAATAAAACCGTCACCATTGTCTCCTTGGTAACCAGAGCCTCTAGGAGCCCAACAGTAGCAATGAATGAGAAACACCTAAAAACCCTGCAAGGTGTGCCTCTTCTCTGTACCGGGAGGTCATAGTACTGATTTCCTTAGCTCACAGGAAAGCATCAGCGTCATGTAGACCCTCCTGAATCACCGTCTGGCAAAGCAAGCTGAGCAAAACCAAGAAGGTGAAAACCCGTTGACCCTACTCTGTCTTTAATGAGAGCAGTTTAGGGTCTTGTGTTTCCCTGGCAACATACCTGACACTAAAACTACTTCCAGTTCCCACTTCTCTCAGCTACTTTGCGTGTTTCCAGTAAAATACTTCCATGCCTTTCTGCTCCCTTGGCACGCTCTATTGCTGTCACCCCACATGAGCTCTTGGGATGGTTTCCAGGCTGGGCCCCCCACTTTAGCACATAGTCCCTTCCTTAACCTAGGCTCTAATTGAGTCCAACATTCTCCTTCTTGCCGTGTGGGCTGGATAGTGCTAAGTGCTGTCACTTAAGGAACCCCAGGTGCAAAGGCTGGGCCTCCCTTAACCCCACCCTGTCATCTCTCCACCTCCCACACTCACCAATTGACCTACACTGTCAAGACTTCCTAAGCTAGTGTCTGAAGTCAGGGTACTTACAGATTCCCCCTGGAGACTGTCCCATCCTAAGGATGATGAAAGAATTAAGGAGAAACCAACTTGAAAGGGTACCAATAGGTTTCAGCAGAACTGCCGCCAGAAAATACCAAGGCTATGTTTCTGCACAAAATCTGCGGCCATACACCCCCTTTGTCCTTCCTCTATTGCTCCCAATTTCCCTCTCTTGGCCTCCACCCCACTCCCCTCCCTCGTCCCAGAGGGCTGGTTCCAATTGCAAGGCTGTTCCTGCAACAGTCTCTGGCAACTGGAGTGAAAGGTGCCGACAAAGAGGCCCTCTCCACAGCTCCCTTTTCACAAGAAGCATGTATCCAATTAAAGGATTTTAATTAAAATGCTTTCTGTAGCATCCTGTTTCTATTCACTGTTATAAATTAAACTTGACATCCTCTGATTTAACAGGTGGGTGAGATTATTCTGAAAGCTGCCAGATGAGAGGAAATAGAAGCTAGGCTGAAGGAAGCTGTGTGCCTGGGAGCGCGCACGCGTGTGTGTGCGCGCACAAGCACACAATTATGTGTGCATGTGTGTCTATCTTTTTTAACTTGAATTTAAATTGTTCGGTTTCAAATGGAAAAGCCGTGATGCAACAAGTGGACACAAACAAAAACAGAACCTCAATCTGAAAATTAGAATCTCAAGCAACATCCTTAAAATCTAGGTCAGCACTATCCATTTGCAAGTTTCCAGTGGATGACGTTCTTTTCTAAGCATCAGCTCAGATCTGTAACCTCCATTTGTTGTTTTCTATCATGATGTTTTAATCCACACTATTTCTTTATGCCAGGGGATAAGGAGAAGGGCATTTTGGTACTAACCACAAGTTTCAGCCATTACAGGTTTTGCCTCTGTAGTGCTTTATAGTCAGCCCTCAAATAAAAGCAAAGTTTTGGTTACCAGAGGGGAAACATGGAGTGGGAGGGATAAACTAGGAGGTTGGGATTACTCGTAAAACAGCCAAGTAGCAAGGACCTATCGTATAGCATAGGGAAATCTACACAGTACTGTGTAATAATCTATACGGGCAAAGAATCTGAAAAAGAATAGATATATGTAGGTGTATAATTGATTCACTCTGCTGTACACCTGAAATTAACAGGTGTAAGTAAGTCAACTATACTCCAAAAAAATTTTTTTTAAAGATTAAATGCTCCAAGGAATTCTTATGGCTTGTGAATCATATATTTAGATGTAAACTGGCCACTTGTAGGGCTCCCTTTATTCCAGCCAAAGTAGTTTACTCACCAATCTTACACATGTGTTATCTAAACTCCATGCTGTCGCCCATGTCAGTCTCCCTGCGTGGACCACATCTCTCCAGAACTACCTTTTCCTTCCAGATTCTGCTTCCCTCTCTACTCCCCCATGACACGTTTTCCTTTTTGGCCTGTGCCTGTGGCACGCAGAAGCTTCCAGGCCAGGGATCAGAACCTGTACTACAGCAGCCATGACGACGTGGCATCTTTAACCCGCTGAGCCATCAGGGAACTCCCATGACACTCTTCTTGACCCTTCCAGCTTTAAATATCTATCATGTTCATTCATTTATTCAACAGGACAAAGCAATGTTATAGGTGCTGAAAGTACAGCAGTGAATAAGAAAATACACCAACAGAAAATCTGTTCGGCGGTGGATGCTAGGAAGAAATATGAAACAAACTAGTGTGGACAGGGCATTATCTGTGTTATTTTAATATAATTCTGTTGTCATTATTCAAAGTTTTATATGTTTATATTCCATTTCTCCCAACTGGGTTGCAATTTCCTGGATGGGGATTATGTCTATTACTTTAGGGGTAATATTCAAAATACCTAACAGCTAGTATAGCAGAGGCACTCATCAGTGGTAGTGGACCTCAGCCATCCTAGTGCAGATCAGCTGAACATCAGTCATCCTAAATCTCACTGTATCCTCCGGGTTACCCTATTGCTTGATATATTTTGATCCCCATATTGATTTCATAATAATATTTGGTTTCTCACATTATCTAAATGGTACTCCAATGGTATGAAAAAGTAAATGCATTTCTTTATTTTATTTATTTATTTATTTATTTATTTATTTATTTATTTATTTATTTATTTTGCTTTTTAGGGCCACCGTCATGGCATATGGAGGTTCCCAGGCTAGGGGTCAAATCAGAGTTGAAGCCACTGGCCTATGCCACAGCCACAGCAACACCAGATCCAAGCCACGTCTGCAACCTTCACCACCCCTTGCCCCAACACAGGATCCTTAACCCACTGAGATTAGATGGAATATATAGAAAAATAGTTTAGAAAGCTGTTGTAAAATCAGCTATAATGGAAAAAATAAAAATCATTATAAAAAAACAACAAAACCAAACAAGTGTTAAAGCATAGATGGTCACACACAAAGCATTCGCCCTTTAAGTCTCTGAGGTGAAATGTGTATGTGGGTCAAAACACTTTCCCCCAAAGCACCCAAGAAGATGAACTTTCCTAAGAACTCTCCCAAGATTCAGTTTTCACTCCAGGAAGAAGCCTGCTGATGAGAGAGTCCATGCCTGACCCATTAGTAGAAGATGAATCTGTTTAGAGATTATGTATGATACCCCATTAGTTTTTTGGCACTAAGTAAGAAGGGTATAAAATCTGCATGTGATTCTTCATGAAGGGACTGAGTTATTACCCATAAAATTCTTGCTATGTAAATACTGGCAGCAAAGAAGGGAAATCTAGGCTCAGAATTAAGCAGCAGAGTTCAGGGCTAGTAAGAAAGCTTTACCCCTCTGCTATGAAAGAGTTGGCAGTTAAAACACACGGGGGGACTATGGGAACGCCCTGAAGTTAAAACAGAAAGGGTTTGATCCCACCTTTCAAGCAGATGCACACCAAGAAACTGCATTTTATTCCTCAGTAGAAGGAGAAAAGAGGGTCCTTTCGGATGATGTCCTTCAGGTCTCAAGTTTGCTTTGCCCAAGCAGGTCCCCCAACACGGTGGTTCGTCCAAGCATAGTTTTCACAACTGGTGTTCTTCAGACTTAAGAGGTAAACCTATTTTTACTGTAGGACACCTGCTAATGGCATCTCGGGAACACAGACGAGACTAGTAATCCTTCCTTCTGCGGGTCCTCTTACAATACAGGTAAGGGGACGGACGGTCCCAGGCCTGAGGCTCACCCGGTTCTAGCACTGAAGACCCCACATTTGAGGAAAGCCCTCCGTCCAGGTAAGACAGGGTAACCATCCTGCTGGAGCACACCAGGCCCAGTCCTGCCCGCCGCCGAGGGCGCAGGGGAGCGGCCCGCCACCAGTGAACGGAACAACGCACTAGGCTAACTTGGCTCCTGCGTCTTTATTTAGGGGCCCAGGTCTCAACTGAAGAAAAGTGTTAGTCCATTTTTTGTTTGATACTAAAAGGTATGAAAAATTACAAAATGAATGGGAACAATAGTCAACACTTTTCCTTTTTTCTATTTTTATTATACTTTTTTAAAGTATAGTTGATTTCCAATGTGCCAATTTCTGTTGTACAGCAAAGTGGCTCAGTTATATATATGTATATTTATATATGTGCAAAAAATATATATATATATATGTATATATATACACACATTCTTTTTTATATTCTTTCCATCATTGTCTATCCCAGGAGACTGGATATAGGCCCCTGTGCGATACAGTAGGACCTTACCGTCTATCCGTTGTGAATGTATTAGTTTGCAAATATTAACCCCAAATTCCCAGCCCATCCCACTCCCTCCCCTCTTCCCCTTGGCAATTCCTTTACTCTAAATAAATTAGGATGCTCCTTAACAAAAAAAATATAAAATGAAGGCCCCATTCTTCACTTCAGTTTATGGAAAACGACTAGCCCTTTTGGTGAAATACTGGGGCTATGGAAAACGTCTTAGAGAGATCTTAAATTTCTATTTCATGAGTAGCAGAAAGTAAAAACACAGTACCTCAACTGTACACTGACTTTTAATAAACAGTGAGGTGTTGAAGAATAATCTGAAAGGCATACAGAAAGCACAGTTTCCAGTTCTTACTGAGTTTCTATCTTATAATCAATGAGAATGATGCAAAAACTAGGAAAAATTGAGCAGGTGCCATTGAGAAGAAAATTCATTCACAGAGAAGGAGTCCACAAGGCGATGAAAGATGATAACTCATATCTCTCATTCCCAAATGTTTCTCCAGAGACTGGCTACATCAAATCACTAGAAAGCTTGTAAAAGACACAGATTTCAGGCCCCAATGCTTACAGACACTGATTTTGGTCTGGGTGGACCAGGGAATCTTACTTTAACAAGCTCTCTAAGCGATTCTGATGAGCAGCTAGTTTTAGAAGCATGACTTAGAAAGTTAAAATAGTCCAATGGTTTAAAATGGCATAAACTGGCAAATTCACGTGGATAACTCTCTAAGTTTATCATCAACAGGCAGTGGAACTTGATGGTTATGAGACTGGGTTCTCTTAGGATGTGACAGATCCTAACTATCTAGGATACAGTCCTAACTGAGCATGTTAGCTACACGACCTTGGAAAAGGAAATAAATTCTTCTGTTCCTCGATGAAGCCTTCTACAGAACAGAAACAGACTCACAGACACAGAGAACAGACTTGGGACTACCAAGTGTAGGGGGAGGGAGTGTGATGGACTGGGAATTTGGAGTCAGTAGATGCAAACTATTACATTTAGAATGGGTAAGCAATGAGGTTCTGCTTTATAGCACAGGGAACTACATCTAATCACTCCTGATAAAACATGATGGAAGATAATATGAGAAAAAAATGTGTATATGTATGTGTATATGTGTGTGTATATATATATGTGTGTGTGTATATATATATATACACACACTTTGCTGTACAACAGAAATTGACACATTGTAAATAAACTATAATAAAAAAATTTTAAAGAATATATTTATATGTATGACTGGGTCACTTTGCTGTGTAGCAGAAATTGACACAACATTATAAATCAACTATAGTAACTAAATGTTTAAAAAGAATAAATTCTTCCTCAATTTCTTCATCTAAAAATGGAGGTAATGCTAGTAAGTTCCCAGAGTTGTTGTGAGGTTTTTTTCATCTCGTTTCGTTTTGTTTTTTGTATTTTAGGGAGCACCTGAGGCATATGAAAGTCCCCAAGCTAGGGGTTAAATCAGAGCTATAGCCACTGGCCTACTCCACAGCCACAGCAACGTCAGATCTGAGCCGCATCTGCAACCTGCACCACAGCTCATGGCAACGCCGGATCCTTAGCCCACTAAGCGAGGCCAGGGATCGAACCCGCGTCCTCATGGATACTAGTCAGATTCATTTCCACCGAGCCATGACTAGAACTCCTTGCTGTGAGTTTTAAATAAGTAAATGCATGCACGCTCTTAGAAGAGCACATGCTGCACAGTAAGTGCCCGATCTATGGGTGTAGTTCTCACTAATGTTGAAAGAACCAGCAGATGAGGGCTCAGAATCCCCAGCAGTGATTCCATATGCCTTCATGGTGTACAGAAAACAGCAGAATACTAAAGATAACTATACCAACTAACCTTCAAAAAGAGAAAAACAATGCTTTCCAGATTCTCAAATGATTTCTGAAATTCTAGAGCATATGTGTGCATTAGATGATGAACATTCAGGAAAAAAAAAAAATACCCCTAGAAGCCAGAGCAGGTTCACTCACACTACATAATGCATAGACTTCAAACACTTCAGTGGTCACTAACAGCTGTCCTTTTATTTTTATATCAGGAAGGCTTTCCTAATGTCTTTATGGGCATGATGAGTTGAAGTTCAGATGAGCAGGGTCTAGAGATGAACATATTCAGAACAGAACTCTTAATATCCCCCCCTTTACCACCTAATCTAACCCCCCCTTTAAACCTAACCTAACCCTCCCTTTACCACAGCCTTCTGAAACAATAACCATCATCTCTGCAGAAACCTGAGAATCATCTTGAACTCTCACTCCTGCACAGACATACATACAATTCATCAAATAAAGTCCCAGAAATTCTACCTCCAAAAATTATCTTGAACCTGCCCACATGTCTCCATCATCACTGCTATCACCCTGGTGCTTCTCACCATCCTCTCTCATCTAGAAGCTCACAACAGCCCCTAATTAGCCTGTTTATTTCCACTCCTGACCCCTACAGGGCATTCCCCAGCAGCAGCCAGAATGGGCTTTTGAATATATATTTGATACCATCCCACCCCTTAAAACTCTGCAGTCCTTTCCCATTGCACTTAGACAGTCAGTCTAAATTCCTTACCATGCTCTGTGAGGCCCTGCGTAATCTGCACCCTTGTCCCTAGTTCATCTCCATCAGAACTTCCTACCACCCCACTTTATCATACACACTGGCATTTTTTCAGCTTGTCAGTATGTAAAACTCACCTCAGAGTCTCTGGGCTTGCTGTTCCCTCAGTCTTCATGCTTTGCCACAGCTTTTCACCTGGCTGGTCTTACCTCATTTCTTGGGTCTCAGTTTATTTTTTTATTTTTATTTTTTTGGGTTTTTTGTCTTTTTGCCTTTTCTAGGGCTGCACTCACGGCATATGGAGGTTCCCAGGCTAGGGGTCTAATTGGAGCTGTAGCCACCGGCCTACGCCACAGCCACAGCAACGTGGGATCCGAGCCGTGTCTGCAACCTACACCACAACTCACGGCAACGCTGGATCCTTAACCCACTGAGCGAGGCCAGGGATGGAACCCACAATCTCATGGTTCCTAGACGGATTCGTTAACCACTGAGCCACAACAGGAACTCCTTGGGTCTCAGTTTAAATGTCTCTTCACAAAGCATCCTTCTCTGACTGTCTCTACTATATCTAACATATGATCCTCCATTACTGTAGTGTATAGCTGAATTCTACTTATTAGCTTTGTACTGCCTATGGTAACTTATATTTAGCTCATTTGCTTGATTACCTTCCCCCAAAGACAGCCAGCAGCAGGCAAGCAGAGACCATGTCTGTTTCATTCAGCATATATCCCCAGGACTGTATCTGACTTGTATTTGATGCTTAAATATATTTGATAAATAAATACCTTCATGAAAGAGGTAAATTCGTAGCCAAGTACATAGCCACACCCAAAGATTTGACTAATGTTTTCATATCTCCATAATGTAATGTATGTGGAAGGTTTACTATATACCCTTCTAGTACAATTTCAAGAAGCATTGAGGGGCATCAGCTAATGAGATGTCCCTGAACTCTTGCCATAGTTACCTCTCATTCATCCTAAGGTTAAAGCTGTGAGTGCTATTTAATTCCAATCTTCTTACCACTCTGACCTTGCACAATGCACAGCCAGAGCCACAAAAATGGAGTTAACTAACTTGGCCAGTGGTGAAATGTATTAAAGTGAATAAAACAGCCACAAAGCAGGACAAGTTAATACATCCAACACTTAATGATCTGTGGCATCAGTGTAGGGAGTGTTGGGAGTGGGTGACGCTGAAGTGGGTAGTTCAGCTGAATAAAATTCACATATGCTAGGGATCCATTGCTTAGTCTCTAAGTGACTCCTTCCAACAAAACCTACACAAGAGTTGTTGGCGAGAAGCCAGATGGGCTGATGAGAGTTCCACACCCACTCATTCCTTCCCAAGCCCAGGTCTCTGGCAGAGGTGCTAATGAGCAGTAAAAAGGCCAGGAGGTGATGAGGAGGATGAGGAAAGAGAGCCTGGATTATCCACGACCTGTATAATCAGTCCCTGAAGATTTGACTTAACTAGATTTGCAGAATCCCTTTTCCACCCAAGAGCATGCAAGAAATTCAGAAATGATCAAGTACCAGGAGGTGAGACACTGCCTTGCTAAGAGTGTGCAAACACTGACACAACTTCCATAAAATGTGTGTTGTGGGGGACCCAAGGATAGATACTAAGTGCTTGTCAATGGGAGCTCTCAAGCTGTGGAATGTTTTATAGCTCATTCATTCGCAAAAACTAGTATGACATACTTGGGCAAATGTTTCTGGAAACTATTTCCTTCCACCACTCCCATGGCTTAATGCTATGGTCTTCCTCTTCAGAGGAGTAGTTTGGCAAAGAACAAGACACAGAGTGGCAAAATAAGGTCTCTGAAGGGGAGAATAGCATGAGTTTGTAGGATTTGCAGATTTCCACAGTGTGAATACAAGATTTCAAATTACCAGTGTGATGCTACTGAAGCAAAGCTGGAAGGAGGTAGGCAGAATCAATAGTGGTGAACTGGAATGAGCTGGCTTCATCACATCACTGATACATACACATGTGGATTTTTCTTTAATTAAAATATAGTTGATTTACCATGTGGTGCCAACTTCTTCTGTACACCAAAGTGACACAGTCATACACATACATACGTTCTCTTTCTTAAGTTATCTTCCAACGTGGTCTATCCCAAGAGACTGGATATAGTTCCCTACGCTATAGAGTAGGGTCTCATTGCTTATCCATTCTAAACGTTAAGAGTTTGTATCTACTAATCCCAAATTCCCAATCTATCCTCTTCCCCATCCCCCTTGGCACCCACTTGGATTTTAAGAGTGAAGCAGATTAAGCTCCAGTGCCATTTCTGCCCCTTACTGGCTATATGACCGTGAACAAGTTACCTAACCTCTCTGAGCCTCATCTTTTCAATGGGGATAATGCAAATAAAACACCTAAAAATACAGATCTAGAGAAAACAGGATCGAGCATGCATCATGATAGTCGCTCATTAAATGGTAGGTGATAGAGGTATTTGTGATGATGATTGACTTGGGCTAAAAGATCCACAACTACTATAGAGAACCAATGAGTAACCATGGGTTCCTGTACTAGAAATACATAAAAAACAGCAACAAACTCAATTATTTAGGCAAGGGCCACTAGACTCCAAGCATCTTACTTGAGAAGCAATCGAAGAAAGGAGGAAAATTGTAATGTTTAGTAGAGATATAATTTGAATTTTTATAGCAAGAATATTTCATGTTTTAAATATGTCACTATTTTGATGGTTAAGAAAAAAGCAATGGAGAGAAAATTCCAGAAGCAATACTTTCAGACTATTAAAAATAAACACTGAACTTTAAGATTACCTGAAAGTTGAAAATTATATACAACTTATTGACTGTGATTCTCTAGTATAGACCCAGATAAAATGGCTAGGAAATCTTACTGAAAACTCTGAACTTGGACAGTGGGATATAACAATGAGGTAGGTTTAGCAGAATCCCTAAGAGTGAATTTTTTAGAAAAGAATCAGAGTTGGGGGAGGTACATTCTAATGGAAATTGTAAAAAAAATAAAATAAAATAAAAATTAATGATCAAAAAACAAACTGAAAACAAAATTCAGTTTGAAAACTACACAAGGTAGAAAAAGTGTCAAGATCGTGCGAGTGAAATACATTAACCTTCATGAAATCACAGTTGACAGATATCCAGGTTTAAACAACAGTAACTCACAAAGTTTAGAAAATGACTGTAGATGAAGTCTTACAAAAGGAAGGAATCAGGATGACGAATATCAGTGACTGAGCAATGTGATTAGTAACAGTTTATATTTCACAATTTCAGCAGCCTAGGGGTCTATGAAGAGATATTTCACAGTGCAGCTATCAGATCATCTACTCACTTGTATGTGAATCGCTGAAGTTCTGACCTGGGGCCACAAGTCTTGACTTTGTGTGTGATGTGGTACTACATGCAGTCTCGAGGGTATCCTGGCATTCAGACTCATAAAGTCCTGAGTTATGGCAGCTCCCTCTGGATCAGGACTGGAGGCAATACCACCACTATGGTAGGTGGACATTCTTTGGCTCACGTATTGAGAACAATGACATCATTTTCTAAGATGCAGGTAACAGTGCAGTTCCCAGCCCCTTGACCAGAAACCTGGACAGGAGGCCAGAGCAGTGGAAACTCTTTGGACCTGACTTAGTAAAGTAATTCAAAACAGGAGTTCAAGGACAAGGGAGGCTGCAAGGACTGATGGAAACCAAGGCTTAGCCTGACCCAGGGTGTTGAAATGTATCTACATGTATATGATGGTGAGGATACTTTAAGAAAAGACAAATATAAGTGATATCATATGGTATTTATCTTTCTCTTTCTGACTTATTTCACTTAGTATGAGAGTCTCTAGTTCCATTCATGTTGCTGCAAATGGCATTATTTTGTTCTTTTTTTATGGCTGAGTAGTATATCTGGAATCTAACATACGGCACAAATAAATCTTTCCACAGAAAAGAAACGCATGTACTTGGAGAAGAGACTTGTGGTTGCCAAGGGAGAAGGTGAGGGAGTGGGGTGGACTGGAAATCTGGGGTTAACAGATGCAAACTATTGCCTTTGGAATGGATAAGCAATGAAATCTTGCTGTATAGCACTGGGAACTATAGTCACTTACAAGGGAGCATGATGGAGGATAATGTGAGAAAAAGAATGCATGCGTGTGTGTGTGTGTGTGTCTGTGTGTGTGTGTGTGTGTGTGTGTGTATGTGAGAGAGAGTATGGGTCACTTTGCTTCACAGTAGAAAATTGACAGAACACTGTAAACCAGCTATAATGGAAAAAATAAAAATCATTTAAAATAAATTGCTAAGGCCTTATAAAAGAAAACAAAAGCCAAGATATGGAGGTCTAAACTGATTTAAAAGATATATGAGGATCCAATTATCCTTGTCACAAATGGAATCTTTCTCTATAAAATGATTCAGAAAAGGATTATTTATCCATTCTTTGCTACTGTTAAAAACATGCTTGATTCACAAAAACTAGATACACCCCCCTTTCAATGAACATACCTTTTGCATAAAATATAGTGCAGCTGCATTTAAATGAATTTAAATAAGTAAAATATGAAAGGGGTTAATATTCTGTTTGGATAATATTTTGATCTAGGGTTTTTATGAGTATGAAGATCAATTGTTACTCATTAAGAGTGCTTTTATTTCTTTGGTGTGTTACGTGTGTGTTGGGGTTTTTAAATTATCATTACTACTGTTGGAAAGGCTTCAATTCAGTTCAAGTTTCAAAACGAGATTTGTAAATGATTTCTGTTTAAGTTCAATAATTCATCCAGGGGTTCCTGATTTAGTCCAGTTCAAGCCCATGTATTTGTACATACGTGTTCATTATTGTGTGTCAAGTGTATATGCATGAGCAAAGACATACATAGCTTGATTTTTATTCAAGCTCATTTCATTCTGTCACTAAGCACTCACCTGTTGGTTGTTGAAAGAGAACTCTGGGTGCACAGGAAAGTCTGGAGCTTCATAAAGAGGAAAATAAAGCATTTGACAAAGTCCAACATCCATTCATGATCAAAATTCTTACCGAAGTGGATATAGAGGGAACATACCTTAACATAATAAAAGCCATTTACGACAAACCCACAGCAAATATAATACTCAATGGAGAAAAGCTGAAAGCCTTCCCACTAAAATCTGGAACAAGACAAGGATGCCCACTCTCACCACTTTTATTCAACATAGTATTAGAAGTACTATTCATAGCAATCAGACAAACAAAACAAATCAAAAGTCTCCAAATTGGAAGAGAAGAGATAAAGCTGTCATGCAGATGACATGATACTATATATAGAAAACTCTAAGGACTCAATCCAAAAAGTACTCAAACTGATCAACAAATTCAGTAAAGTAGCAGGATGTAAGATTAACATTCAGAAATCAGTTGCATTTCTATATAGTAACAATGAAATGTTAGAAAAGGAATATAAAGATATAATACCTTTTAAAATTGTACCCCAAAAAAATCAGATACCTTGGAATAAACCTGACAAAGGAGGTGAAAAACTATATGCTGAGAACTATAAAACATTAATCAATCAAGGAAATGAAAGAGGATTCAAGGAAATGGAAAGATATTCCATGTTCTTGGGTTGGATAAATTAATATTACAAAAATGGCCATACTACCCAAAGAAATCTACAGATTCAATGCAGTCCTTATCAAATTACCCATGACATTTTTCACAGAGCTAGAACAAACAATCCAAAAATTTATATGGAACCACAAAAGACCCAGAATTGCCAAAGCAATTCTGAAGAACAAAAACCAAGCAGGAGGCACAACTCTCCCAGACTTCAGGCAATATTACAAAGCCACAGTAATCAAGACAGTGCAGTACTGGTACCAAAACAGACACATAGACCAAAGGAACAGAAGAGACAATCCAGAAATAAACCCGGACACCTACGGTCAATTAATCTTTGACAAAGGAGGCAAGAATATAAAATGGGAAAAAAAGTCTTTTCAGCAAGTAGTACTGGGAAAACTGGACAGCCACATGTAAATCAATGAAACTGGAACACTCCCTCACACCATGCACAAAAATAAACTCAAAATGGCTTAAAGACTTAAACGTAAGACAAGACACCATGAAACTCCTAGAAGAGAGCACAGGCAAAACATTCTCTGACATCAACCTTACAAATGTTTTCTCAGATCAGTCTCCCAAGGCAACAGAAATAAAAGCAAAAATAATTAAACCAAGATGTAATCAAACTGACGCGCTTTTGCACAGCAAAGGAAACCACACACACACAAAAAAACTTACAAAATGGGAGAGTATAGTTTCAAGTGATGCAACTGACAAGAGTTTTGTCTCTAAAATATACAAACAACTTATACAACTCAAGAGCAAAAAAGCCAACAACCCAATTGAAAAATGGGCAAAAGACCTAAATAGATATTTCTCCAAAGAAGATATACAGATGGCCAACAGGAACATGAAAAAATGCTCAACATCACTAATTATTAGAGAATTGCAACCCAAAAGTACGATGAGGTACCACCTCATACCAGTCAGAATGGCTGTCATTAACAAGTCAGCAAATAACAATTGCTAGAGAGGGTGTGGAGATAAAGGTACCTTCCTTCACTGTTTTGGGAACGTCAATTGGTACAACCACTATGGAAAACAGTATGGAGGTATCTAAGAAAACTATATATAGAACTACCACATGAGCCAGCAATCACATTCTTGGGCATATCTCTGGATAAAACTTTCCTTGAAAAAGACACATGTACCCATATGTTTATTGCAGCACTATTCACAATAACCAAGAACACGGAAACAACCTAAAGTCCATCGACAGATGAATGGATTAAGAAGATGTTGTATATATACACAATGGAATACTACTCAGCCATAAAAAAAGAACAAAATAATGCCATCTGCAGCAACATGGATGGAACTAGAGACTCTCATACTAAGTGAAGTCAGAAAGACAAAGACAAATACCCTGATATCACTTATATATGGAATCTAAAATATGGCACAAATGAACCTTTCCACAGAAAAGAAAATCATGGACATGGAGAACAGACTTGTGGTTGCCAAGGGGGAGAGAGAGGGGAATTTGGGGTTAACAGATGCAAACTACTGCCTTTGGAATGGATGAGCAATGAGATCCTGCTGTAAAGCACTGGGAACTACATCTAGTCACTTATGATAGAGCATGATAATGTGAGAAAAAGGAGAGTATGTGCGTATGTGTACTGGGTCAACTTGCTGTGCAATAGAAAATTGATGGAACACTGTAAACCAGCTATGACGGAAAAAAATAATAATAAAAGAGGAAAACAGTTCCCTGTGACTTAGTAGGAGGGACACAAGAGGCAGCAGCCTGGAATGACTGCCTCCTGGACAGCTGCGCCCTGGGACAGCACTCACCCCACACACTGCTCAGGCAGTGTACCATTAACTGCTGCTATGGCCCCAACTTTGACCTCTTCCTGGGCTCCCATATCTACCTGGAAGCAGAAAGACAGAGCAATGCCTTCTGTAATGTTACTCCGTTCAATAGATATCTGAGCAGGAGTTCCTGTTGTGGCTCAGTGGTTAACGAACCCGACTAAGAACCATGAGGTTGCGGGTTCGATCCCTGGCCTTGCTCAGTGGGTTAAGGATCCGGCATTGCCGTGAGCTGTGGTGTAGGTTGCAGACGGGGCTCGGATCCCGTGTTGCTGTGGCTGTGGTGCAGGCCGGCAGCTACAGCTCCTATTAGACCCCTAGCCTGGGAACTTCCATATGCCGCGGGTGCGACTCTAGATAAAGGCAAAAAGAAAAAAAAAAAAAAGATATCTGAGCATTTACTATAAGCCAGGATCTATTTTTAGATTCCAATAACTGAGCAAGACAGATAAATATCTTGCTTTCATGGAGCTCACAGAACTCTTCACTGAGATACTGATCTTTTGAATTCTGAGTTACAATAATTTTTAGAAATGGGGCAAGATAGGTTTATATGGTTTTTTTTCCAGGCCTTTTAAAAAATTTTTTATTATAGTTGATTTAAAATGTTCCTTCAGTTTCTGCTGTACAGCAAATATATATACATATATATGATATATATATATACATACACATATGTATATATATTTAAAATTTTGAATGATAAAGTTTTCTAATATTTGGGATGGGGTGGGAATAAGATTTAAACTGATCTCTGTGTAGTTAAAAGTCCACAAATGGCCACCTTACCTGATATTGACACTTAAATGAGACAATTTCAAAAAAGAAGAACCCTGAAATGCATCTGAAATGCAGATGATCCTTGGGAGGTGTTTAGGTCTATGTTACGTTCATGCCAAGTATAAGACATGCCTTCAAACGTTATTGTGTGTGGAGAGGTGATCAAGATGGTAGAGTAGGAAGACCCTGATCTCACTTCGCCCCCACAAGCACACCAAAATTACAACTACTAACAGAGCAACTATTTTTGAGAATGACATGAAGATAATCATTAAAAGATTTAACACAAATAAAAGTAAAATATAAAGAAGGAACCGTAATGAGATAGGTAGGAGTGGCAGACACAGAGTGTAGTCAGGACCCACACCCCCTGGTTGGTAATCTACAAGTAGGAGGAATATCACAACTGCAGAGTCACTTCCTTAGGAGCAAGGGGTCTGAGCCTCACATTGGGCTCTCCAGCCTGGGGGTCCCACACCAGGAAGACAAGCCCCCAAAACATCTGGCCTTGAGAACCAGTGGGGCTTACGTTTGTTTGAGACAGCCAGAAAGCTGCAGGAAACCAAGACGCTGCTTTTACAGGGCATGGGGAAAATCTCACATGCCCTGAGTCCTGACGCAGAGGTAGCAGTCTGAGAGGCAGGAGGCTGCTGAGACTTCTCCTGGGAACTGAGACCCTGGTGGCAGCCACTTTTGTGATCTCGTTCTACTCTAGTGGCATTTGCACAGGCAGGCGCCATCATGGAATCTAACTACTAGCCTACTCGCACTAGAGACCTGTCCTGCCCACCAACACACACACACCAGTTATACCAGGGTCCTGCTCTGCTCAACAACACTCCAGCAGCCACGGCATGAGGAAGAGCCTCACAACCAGCTGGGTGTAGGGAGGACCAGTTCCACCAACCGGCACACCACAGTAATTCACCTTTCCACCTCAGAGGGAGTGCGTGCAGCCCATGTAGGGGACACCCTCAGAATACATGGCTCTAGTGGCCAGTGAGGAGCATGCTGCTGGGTCCCATGGGACATCTACTCTAAGATGGAGACAAGTAACAGATCTACCAAACACATGAAAATAAAAGGGAAATTAGGAATAAGGAGGCAGAGGAATGTGTTCCATGTGAAGGAATAAGACAAAAACTTCAGAAAAAGAACTATGTGGAATGGAGATAAGCAATCTCCCCAGTAAAGATTTCAAAGTAATGATCATGAAGATGCTCACTGAACCCAGGAGAAGAATGGATGAACATAGTAAAAAGGTCAACAAAGAGCTAGAAAATACAAAAAGAACTAATCAGAGCTGAAGAATACCATAGCTCAAATGAAAAATACAGTAGGAGGAGGGAGTTCCCATTGTGGCTCAGCAGAAATAAACCCGACTAGTATCCACTAGGATGCAGGTTCCACCCTGGCGCCACTCAGTGGGTTAAGGATCCAGCATTGTCACAAGTTGTGGTGTAGGTCGCTGACATGGCTCAGCTCAGATCT
This sequence comes from Catagonus wagneri, assembly GCA_004024745.2. NCBI lineage: Eukaryota > Metazoa > Chordata > Mammalia > Artiodactyla > Tayassuidae > Catagonus > Catagonus wagneri. Next base: position 6,379,844 of record PVHT020000034.1, on the reverse strand, counting down.
GGAGTTGCTTTGGCTGTGGTGTAGGCCAGCAGCTCCAATTCAATGCCTAGCCTGAGAATGCCCATATGCCACACCTATGGCCCCCCCCCAAAAAAAAAGGAGGAATTAACAGTAGATTAGATGACACAGAGGAATGGCTCAGCTCAGCAATTTGGAAGAAAGAGTAGTGGAAATCACCCAAGCTACCAGAAAAAGAGAAAAAAATTAATGAATATAATTGAAGGGACCTCTGAGACAACATCAAGCCTGCTAACATTTGTATTATAGGGGTACAAGAAGGCAAAGAGAGAGAGAAAGGGGCAGAGATCTTATTTGAAGAAATAATAGCTGAAAACCTCCCTAACCTTGGAAAAGAAATAGACATTCAGGCACAGGAATCACAAAGACTTCCAAACAAGGTAAACCCAGAGATCCACATCAAGACATGCTGTAATTAAAATGGCAAAAATTCAAGATAAAGAGAGAATCTTAAAAGCAACAAGAGAAAAGCAACTACTACATAAAAATAAATTGCCGTTAAGACAATCAGCTGAATTTTCAGCAGACAGTTGGCGACCCAGAAGTGTGAGGCATGATATATTTAAAGTGAAGAAAGAAAAAAATCTACAAATAAGAATACTCTACCTATCATTCAGAATTTCAGGAGAGACAAAGAATTTACAGACAAGCAAAAGGTAAACGAGTTCTGGCCTTACAAGAAATGTTAAAGGGACTTCTCTAAACAGAAGAGAAAAGGTCACAACTGGAAACACGAAAATTATCAGTAAAGGCAAACATAGAGTAAATGTAGTGGGTCAACCACTTATAAAGCTAGTAGGAAGGTTAAAATGCATAAGTAGTAAAATCATCTATATCAACAACAAGTAATTAAGGGATACACAAAATAAAATGTTGTCAAATATGATGTCAAAAATATAAAACGTGAAAGGGGACTAAAAATGTAGGGATGTTAGAATGTTTTCAAACTTAAGGGATCATCAACTTACAATAGATGCATATATACAAAGGCTGTTATAAATGAACTTCATGGGAACCACAAACTAAAAATCTATAGTAGATACAACAAAAGGATCCTATATCATGACTAAGTGGGATTTATCCTAGGGATATGAGTATGGTTCAGTATCCACAAATCAATTGAGGTGATACATTGTATTAACAAAAGATAACATAAAAATTATACGATCATCTCAATAGATGTCAAAAGCTTTTGACAAAATTCAACCACCACTTATAATTGAAAACTCTCCAAAAAAGTGGGTAGAGAACATACCTCAAAATAATGAAGGCTGTATATGACAAACCCACACCTAATATCATACTCAATGGTGAAAAGCTGAAAGCATTTCCTCTAAGATCAGGAACAAAACAAGGATGCCTATTCTCATCACTTTTATTCAGTATAACATTAGAAGTCTTAGCCACAGAAATCAGATTAGAAAAAGAAATAAATGGAATCAGGAGTTCTCATTGTGGCAGAGCAGAAATGAATCAGACTAGTATCGCTGAGAATGTGGGTTCAATCCCTGGCCTTATATAGTGGATTAGGAATCCAGCATTGCCGTGAACTGTGGTGTAGGTTGCAAACATGACTCAGATCCTGTGTTGCTGTGGCTATGGTGTAGGGCCAGCAGCTACAGCTCTGAACTTCCATATGCCGTGAATGTGGTCCTAAAAAGCAAAAAAAAAAAAGAAGAAGAAGAAAAGAAATCAAAATTGGAAAGAAAAAACAAAACCATCACTGTTTGCAAATTGCACAATAGTATATATAGGAAATCCTAACTATTCCACAAAAAAACTATAGAATAAATGAAGCCAGTAAAGTCACAGGATACAAAGTTAATATACAGAAATCTTTTGTGTTTCTATAAACTAACAACTAACTGTTAAAAAGAGAAAACAATCTCATTTACAAATGCGCCAAAAATAATATAATACCTAGCTATAAATTTAACCAAGGAGATGAAAAACCTGTACTCTAAAAACTATAAGACAATGATGAAAGAAATTGAAGTCAATGCACACAAATGAAAAGATATATTACGTTCATGGATTGGAAGAATTAACATTATTAAAATGTTCATAATTCCCAAGGCAATCTATAGAGTCAGTGCAATCCCTATCAAAATACCAATGGCATTTTTCACAGAATTAGAACAAATAATCCTAAAACTTGCATGGAACCACGAAAAGAATCCAAACAGCTAAAACATTCTTGAGAAAGAACAAAGCTGGAGGTATCATGCTCTTAATTTCAAACATTACTTCAAAGCTTTAGTAATCAGAACAGTATGGTACCAGTACAAAAACAGATGAATAGATCAATGGAACAGAATATAGAGCCCCAAAATATACACATTTTTTGTCAGCTATTCTATGACATAAAAGGCAAGAATATACAACAAGAAAAAGAGTCTCTTCGACGAAAAATGCTGGGGAAACTGCACAGCTCCATGCGAAAGAATGAAACTGGGCTGCTTTTTCATACTATATACAAAAATAAACTCAAAATGGATTAAGACTTAAACGCAAGACCTGAAACCATAAAACTCCTAGAAGAAAACAGAGGCAGTATGATATTTGACAACAGTCTCAGTAATACTTTTTTAGGTCTGTCTCCTCAGTCAAAGGAAACAAAAGCAAAAATAAACAAATGAAACAACATCAAACTAAAAAATCTTTTGAACAGTGAAGAAAACCATCAACAAAACGAAAAGACAACCTACTGAATAGAAAAAGATATTTGCAAATGATATATCCAATGGGGGTTAATAACCAAAACATGTAAAAACTCATACAGCTTAACATCAAAAAAAACAAACAACATGATTTTTAAAAATGGCAGAGGACCTGAATAGACATTTTTCCAAAGAAGACATACAGATGGCCCACAGACACATGGAAAAGTGTACAAAATCACTAATCATCAGGGAAACATAAATCAAAACTAAAACGGGATATCACCTCACAACTGTCAGAAAGGCTATCATCAAAAAACAAAAAATAACAGAGTTCCCGTCATGGCTCAATGGTTAATGAATCGACTAGGAACCATGAGGTTACGGGTTCGATCCCTGGTATCGCTCAGTGGGTTAAGGATCTGGCATTGCCATGAACTGTGGTGTAGGTCGCAGACACGGCTCAGATCCTGCATTGCTGTGGCTGTAGCATCAGCTGGCGGCTACAGCTCCGATTAGACCACTAGCCTAGGAACCTCCATATGCCACAAATGTGGCCCTAGGAAAAACAAAAAAAGAAAAAAAAATAACAAGTGTCAGCAAAAAAGGAGACTATTTTGTGCACTTTGGTGGGATTATAAATTAGTGCAACCACTAACCAGTATTGAGGTTCTTAAAAAAATTAAAAATAGAACTACCATATGAACTGGCAATTCTACTTCTGGGTGTTTATCCAAAGAAAGCAGAAATATAAATTCAATATATATATATATATATATATAATATAAAATATAATATATATATATATATACACACACACACACACACACCTCTGTGTTCATTGCAACATTATTTACAACAGTCAAGATATGGAAGCAACCTAAGTGCCTATTAATAGATGAACGAATAAAGAAGATATGGTAGTCATATATGATGGAATATTACTTAGTCATAAAAGAAGAATGAAGCATTGCCATTCACAACAACACAGATGGATCTAGAGGGTATTATGCTAGTTGCAATTAAGTCAGATAAAAGCAAACACCACATGATCTCACTTATATGTGAAATCTAATAGACAAAACAAGTAAAGCAAAATGAAAACAGATTTATAGATACAGAGAACAAATGGGTGTTTGCAGAAGGAGAGAATGGTTGACTGTTGAGCAAAATAGGTGAAGGGGATTAAAAGATACAAACTTCCAGTAATAAAATAAGTCAGTCACAGGGATGTATATATAGCATAAGAAATATGGACAAGAATACTGTAATATTTGTATGTGGACAGATGGTTACTAGACTTATTGTGGTGATTACTTGGTAATGTAGTTAAATGTTGAATCATGATGTTGTGACCTTGAAACTAACATTATATTATACATCAACTATATTACAAAAATCTCAAAGGAATTAAAAGCATACATTTAGGGATAGCGGTCATTTCTGGAGAGGAGGCAGGGAAATGGAGCAGAGAAGGAAGACAGATACGAATAAAATAATACAAAAACAAACAAGATAGGAAGCAGTGGTCAGGTATTGAGATGCTTGAAATTCAAGATTCTGGAGGGGATAAGATTCTTAGTAAGGACAGGAACTTGTGGGTATGACTGTGAGTGTAAATGGCTGAGGTAAGATGGAGTTAAAGATGTCTGAAGGAGAGGAGGTCAAGGAGCTGAAAGGCCAGTGTACTGGAAGAGTCAGCTATATAGACACTGAAACCTCAAGAATATACTAGGCATAGACACTGAGAAAGTGACAGTGAACCAGGAATGAGGGGTAGTGATGTAGGAGTCAGTGGATGGTTGCCCAAAAGAAACTGGAAGATGACATCGTCCGATGTTGAGTTTCAAATCTGATTGTTTTTATGGAAGAAAGTGGGACAGTGGGTTTGGGACCACCAATAAGAAGCAAGGAGGACACCCCCTACCCTGTTCCAGGCCATGTGGTACCAGAGCTGCGGGAGAGGAAACTGCCACCCCGGTAGAGGACCGCAGAGGGAGCAGTGTCCTTAGGGAAGAGCCAGTTAAAGAAGGGGGTGAAAGGGACATTAGGAAGAAGGGGATTTCCCATTTCAACACTGAGTTCCAGAGGCACAAACGAAGAGCTTTAAAAAAAAAAAACTATTGAGCATTGAAATCTGTTAAGACTCTGTATAAACAGCATAGGAGATTTGGGGAGAAATGTTAACTTTTACTTTATTATCTATTCTTTCTCATTCTTTTACTCAAAAAAAAATTTATTGAGCTATTACTCTGAGGCAGACACTGGTGTATCCACCTTTATTACCAACGTGTTTATATTCATTACTTGAAATGGTCCTGAGAATTATCCTGTGACACAGGCAAAGCAATTATTTTATTATCATCATTATTATCATCATCATCATCCCCATCATAGTCCTGAGTACTGATGCTCAAAAGAGTCAAAATGCCTCCTCAATAATTCATAGTTGAGGAGCAGTGCAGGCAACTAGGCAGGGGTCATAAACACAAAGTCTGGGGTTGTACCACTTGGGATCAAATCCTGCCACCACTGTGTGGCCTCAGGCAAGAGACAATGTCTCTTTGCCTTGGTTTCCGCATAGGAAAATAGAGAAAATAACAGTTCCTTCCTTATATGTTGTTCTGAGCGCTAAATCAAATACTGCAGATTTGACATTTAGAATGGTGTCTGGCAGAAGACAAGTGCTTGATAAGGGTTTGCCATTGTCATCAAGCTGAGTCTTATGTTGTCAGCACCTCCATCTGCTGCCTCTGTCTGTAACTCCAGTCTGATTGCACTCTTCAGCATTTTCACTCCCTCAGAGCAGAAGCATTTATATTTCAAACTCTCAAATTCCCCTGGAGATTCTGAGTAGACTAATCAAAACCGTTATAACAAAAGCCTTAAGACTGGTGACCAGGAACCAACACAATCTAACAAGTTTTTCACTTTCCATGGGGAAAAAAATGTTATATTTTCTGAATCCATCTATCCTCCCTCGTGAAAATTAAACCACTTGGAATTCTGGTGAAGCACTAATCATTTTCTCTACATTGTAGAGGTAAAGTTGCCCCCCCCCCCCGCCCCGAGCTGATACATTCTTTAATATTCCTACAGACAAGGATCCCTTGAGAAACTTTTTTAAAAGTTTAGTTTAATTTGGTCAAAGAGAACTTCCATGATTTTGTTTTCACACATTGACCCCTTAGCCAGCAGTCAGTAGGCACACATTTCCTGAACACTTATCTTATGCTGACCCCTGCGATAAATACTGGCGATTCAAAGATAAGTAAGAAGTGGTTCCTGACATCATGGCCAAGAGGAAATTGGAGAGGAGGCCGCCCTAAATGGGTATCCACATGGTCCTATGAGTTACCTTGTTTGATGAAATCTGATTTGGAAAAAGCATTTGAAAGTTGCATGCTGAGCTCACTTCCTCTGGTGCTTTAAGCAAGTTGAAGGTGCCAAGAAACTGATCAATCTCATAGATTCAATGACCTCCATAGCAAACACAGAAAATATTGGATCCCTTCTGCCTATAAAGTCATGGAACGGGGGGAAATCCTGCAGCCTTAGACCAAATGGGAAACCCCATGAGGTTGGCAGAACCTCCTACAGTGGCGTTTTCAGTCCCAAGATCCATGTTTTCTTGGCAAAATAGCAACTTCCTGTTTCAAAGTAAATAGTCTTTAAGGGCTTATGGAAATGGTTCTGAAGGATGTTTGGCCATCCAAAAGGTTTTACAAAATAACATTTCTATAAGTGCGAAAGAATCAGAAACAGATGGATTAAGTTTCCCACAGAATGCCCAGGGTTTAACAATTAACCTCCAAAAAAAAATGTTTTTAAAAAAACGAGGATGGGAAAAGATGTCTGGCCATTGAAGGAGGATTTGGGGTGTTCTGCCAAACACCTAGTCCTTTATTTTCTACCATCCCACAACTGTGGAGCCCTAAATGAAGTTAAGTTTGTTCGCTGCTGATGCCTTCTCCAAAATACAAATGATGAAAGGTTCAGATGCCCCTTAGTTGTGCAGATTCATTTCCTAGTACATGGTCCATGGATCTCAGGTTCCATGAGACACAAGCCTCCATGCCTTTGATCGTGCCATCCTCTCTGTCAAGGAGGCCCTTTGCTGCTCATGTCTCTCGAGGCACACCTCCTTGGACACATTTTCCTTGACTCTCTTTCAACCAGGTCTCCCACACAGCCTGACAACTATGATTCCTGTTGGGTGGCTCCAGACACCTGGTACCAAATAGAAATTCTAATTGTCACCAAGAGAAAGAGCAAAGACCCATGGACACCGCCAAGAACTGAGCCTGCGCTTCAAGAGGTACTGGTCACCCTGTCCTCTATGAGAACGGACCTTTTAGAGCAAAATACAACTGCATGATGCCTCCTGGCTGTATGAAGAAAGGCAGCACACATTCGTGGCCCTACCTTCTCACACTTAGCCGTATGCATCGATGGTCATGCTACTCGGAACTCAACAGCGGCAGGAGCACACACTGTAGCTGGAAGTGGAAAGAAAAGTAGGATCCTGTAATTCTAGTGGGAGAAACCAAGATGTGGCCTACACATTGGTCTGGATTTAATGGGGGCCAGTTTTTCCTAAAGTATATTCTGTGAGATATTTGAGGTGTTATACACAAATAAGATTCTTTGGTGAATTTAATTTGGAATTTCTCCAAGATTTCTTAGAGCATGTAGTATGCCATTTTGTATTATAAATTTCCAAAGTGGAAATAGAGAATTCAGTAGAGTGTTTCCCAAACTCATTTCACCAAGGAACTCTATTTTTGTAAAGCATCATTGTGGCTTTCTGAGCGCTGCATAACACAAGATATGGTTTCCTGCCTTTTTACAGTATCGCACCTCAATCTGACTACCTCATTTCGATCCCAAAATAGTTACTGTGCACCAGTTGTCCTTGGTGTGAGGCGGTCCATGGATGGGTTACAGGAGGTTTGCAGATGCCCTGAAATTGCACGCAAAATTGTGTTTGTCTATGTATTCTTAGGAGCGGGATCTTCAGATGTGAAGAGAAGGCCAAGACTCCAAGGTAAGGCAATTCTCTACCAAGCCCCTCGTCAATACCTCGGTACAACGCGGGGCCCTGGGGGGAGGGGGTGGGGAGGAGTTCCTTTCATGCACAGGTAAATGAGTGTGCAGGCAAAAAGAAAGAAAACAACTCAAGAACATAAATGTTTATCTTGATATTACTACCGTCTGGTCCGTAACAAGGTGAGTAATGTTCCTAATTTGGCCCAGAGTCCTTTTCTAGGCAGGATGTGGAATTTCTACTTTGAAAGGCCTAGTTTGGCATTTAACCTCATGATGAGAATTCTGGTTTCCAAAGCCTTCACCTCACCCTCTGCTGTTCCACCGACAGGCAGGCTGGCAAGGGTGTGGATGGCAAATCCATCGGAGGGGCCCCAGATGCCTTCAGGCATCACAGAAATGGGCCTCATTGTACAGGAAAAGGATCGAAGAAAAAATGAGGGAGTTCAAAAGATCAAGATCCATTTTCATTGATCTTGGACTTGTAAGAGCCGCACCATCAATCACAGTCGTTTAAAAATTCCTATTAATGGCGTAGAGTGCTGGGGCTCCCATATGGTTTGTCTTTGTAACATTTGGTTTGGGCATCTCTTTGGAATCAGCATGAGAATCTGTCAGTGTCAGATTCAGACCCACGCCTGCTGCCTCGCTCTGAGCAGCAGTGGAAGGGAGGGAAGGAAGAACATGGGCTTAATTAGATGCTTTAGGACAATGGATATTCAGGGCTCCAAGAAGCCAGAAGACTGAGACTCTCTCATGCCTGGGAGAAGGTAGAAAGCTGAAGCAAGATTCAGCCAGGCCAAGGAGAGGGTCCCAGGACATGTCCTGAAATGCCAGTGAGGAAGCAGCCTGCCTATCTGGGAAGGAATTCTGTCCCATCCCATGTACTGCTAGAACCAGGGTCAGGGCGGGACCTGAGGCTCCTGGTAGAGAAGCAGCAGGTATTTGAGGGGCTGTGTGTTTAGAATAAATCAATGGGAACTGAGAGAGCATCAGAAGGCATAGTGCAAAGGGCAAAGGTCTTCCTTTCTTCCTCCCCCCACCCCTCCATCAAGGTAATGCAATGCCCACCAACTTAACACAGAGGAAAGTTCAGCCCTGCGCTGTCCAAACTGGAAGCTGCTAGTCCCACGTGGCAGTTGAAAGACTTGCTAGTCTGGAGTTGAGATGTGCTGTACATGTAAAATACACATCAAATTCAAAGGTTTGAAGTGGAAAAAAACTGTAAAATACAGCATTAATAATTTTGTATTGACTACACTAACAATTTTTTTCTTTTTATGGCCATACCTGTGAAAGTTTCCAGGCTAGGGATTTAGTCGGAGCTGCAGCCGCTGGCCTACACCACAGCCACAGCAATGCCAGATCCTTAACTCACTGAGTGAGGCCAGGGGTTCTTAACCAGTTGAGTCACAACAGAAACTCCTGATTACATGTTTAAATGATAATTGTGTCTTCTTGTTTGAGTTTTTTTTTTTTTTTGACCCGTTCTCTTTTTGAACAGGTTTATTGAGGTATAATTGATATATAAAAATCGCACTTATTTAATGGGCACAATTTGATGAGTTCAGACCTGTGCATATATCCATGTACCATCACCGTAATCAAGGTATTAAACATATTTATCGCCACCAAAATTTCCTCATGTCCCTTCATTATTTAGCTGTTGAATCTTTTCTTTGAGGTAAGAACACGTAACCTGAGACCTACCCTCTTAAAAAATGTTAAGCGCACAATACATATAGTTAGCTTTAGGCACAACACTTTAGGTAATTTAGGTACAGCAGATCTCAGGAAACTATCCATCTTGTATAAATGACACTTGGGTTAAATAAAATATACTATTGAAATTAATTTATCCTTTTAATGTTTTTTGTTTTGTTTGGGATTTTTTTTTTCTTTTTAGGGCCGTACCTGTGGCATATGGAAGTTCTCAGGTTAGGGGTTGAATCAGAGCTGCAGCTGCCAGCCTACGCCACAGCCACACCAATGCCAGATCCAAGCTGCATCTGCAACCTACACTACAGCTCATGGCAACTTCGGGTGCTTAACCCACAGAGTGAGGCCAGGAATCGAACCTGCATCATGGATACTAGTTGGGTTTGTTACTGCTGAGCCACAATGGGAGCTCCTCCTTTTAACTTTTTTATGAAACTACTAAGGTAATTAAAATTACACATGTGAAGTGTGTTATATTTCTATTGGACAACACTTTTTCAGAGTGTAGCTATATTAGTTTCCTAGAGGTGCCCTAAGAAAGTACCACAAAGCATGTGGCTTTAAACAACAGAAATGTATCTTCTCACTTTTCTAGAGGCCAGAGGTCTAAAGGCAAGGTGTCATCAAGCTTATTTCCCTCTGGAGGGACTCTCTCTTAGCTTCCAGTGGTTGTCAGCAACCCTTGGCATTTCTTGACTTGTACATGCACCACTCTAATTGCTGCCTCCAAATGGCCTTCTTCCTAGTGTGTCTCTGTGTCGTTTCATCTTACAAGGACACTAGTCATATTTAGGACCCGCCCTACCCCAGGATGGCTTCATTTTAACTTACTAATTACATCTGCAAAGGCTCTATTTCCAAACAAGTTCGCATTCTAAGGTTCCAGGAAGGATATGAGTTTTGGAGACACTATTCAACCCAGTACATAAGGGCTCACCTTGTTCTTTTAAGGCAGCAGGAGCCCACGCCTTCCCTCCATGGAGAACACACAATTTCCCATCCTAGAGTGGTGCCGGCCACAGCCCCTTCCAAACTCAGGTTGTGAACCTCGAAAGAACTGCTATCTGATGAGAAGCTTGCTGAGGTAAAACACACTCAGGACAGGAAATTAGGAGAGCCGGGGGCCAGCTCCGACTCTGTCCTTAAAGGCCTGGCCATCAGCAGAAACGTTAAACCACGCTGAGCCTCAGAGTTCCCCTATTTCTGTAATGGAAAGATAAGCCCCCCTAAGAGAGCTGTGATGGTCGCATTGCACAACGGTGAAAGGGACACAGGCTGGGGCCTGGGGCCTGGGACCCTTTGCTGCAGTGCTTGCCGCTGGACAAATTTCTCCTTCTGCAACCAAGAAACCATAAGGGACTAAAGATAACTGCATACAGGCACCTTTGGGATAAATTTGAACAAGATACAAAAAGACCAAAAACCCAGTTGCCACCTCTGAGGAGCTGGGAGCAAAATCAGGGTGCTGAGCACGCCCCCTGCAGGCAGCACCATCAAGCAGGCAGGCAGCCTACCTACACCAGCCCTCTGGCCTTACCCCTAGACCCACCCCTACACTCACCCCGTAAGGAACCAGCTCGCCCCCCAACTCAGGGAGCAAAAAGGGAAACTGTTACTTGGTTTTTGTTCCCTCCTGCTGCAGCAGGAGCCCCAGCAAAGCCTCACCTGAATTTTCTGTCTGGCCTCTTATCAATTTCTATTGATTAAGGAGGCCAAGAGCCCTGTTTAGGGCTTTTAAAAGCACTAGCAATCACTTGTGATGGAACATGATGGAGAATAATGTGAGAAAAAGAATATAAGTATATATATATATATACACATACACACACATATGTATATATATACATACATATATGTGTATGAGTGTATGACTGGGTCACTTTGCTGTATAGTAGAAATTGACAGAACATTGTAAATCAACTAAAAAAATTTTTTTAAATAAAACACACACACACACACACACACACACACACACAAACAAGTGCTAGTAATCTATAGGCAAATGTTACAGGCTGCCTGCTCTGGTCATTTCGCTATAGCTTTAAGAGAAACAGGAGAATCATTGCGAATGCTGGGGCGTCCGAAGGGTCTCAGCCTCCAGCACAGTTGGAGATGGACTCCTGGAAAATCTTCCCTGCAGAATCATCCCCCCGATCCAGTCTTCCTACTGTGAGGAGGAAGGTATTCATAAACTTTAAAACATCTAATCATGTCACTTACTCCCTGCTTAAAATCTTTTACCAAAAAAAAAAAATTATAGGCGCTCCTGCTGTGGCACAACGGGCGGCAGCATCTTGTAAGCACTGGGACACAGGTTCGATCCCCAGCCCGCAGCTTAGGTAGTGACTGTGGTTCAGATCTGATCCCTGGCCTGGGAGCTCCATATGCCACAGGGCAGCCAAAAATGGAAAAAAAAAATATATATATATATATATATATGTATACATATATATATAAATATATATCATTTATATAATAGAGATATTTTGTATATGTGTGTGTGTGTGTGTGTGTGTGTGTGTGTGTGTGTTTTGTATGTATATGTGCATGTATGTGTATGTGTGTAGGCTCTTGCCTACTTTTGATGCAGAAAGAGGAGGAGGTTGACATGGTCTTCTGTTAGTCTCCCTCTGACTGAGATTCCAGGGCTGGAGTCAGGCAAAATAAACAGAAGACCTTGGTTGATGAAAGATTTGAAAAATTGTCTGATGTAGGGAAGTAGAAATGGGCACCAGGCTACATGGAATACATGCAGCTATTCAGAAGAGACCCAGGATAACTAAGCCAACTGTGAACCAGGCCCAATTATCTGGGCAAAGAGCAACTTCTGCAAGACCAGGTTCCAATGGCCCATCAGAGAAAGGAGGCGCAGAGGAAGCCTGAATTAGAAACACTTGCTGTTTCTCATTAGGCCTAAGAAAGTTATTTATTTTGTTTTTCCCAGACTGTTTTATTTGGCAGATCCTGGGTGAAATGGCATCCTCTTTTCCCAGGGTCCTTGAAGCTGCTTGTTTGTTTTTGCAATTGGCCGTTTTACAAGTAGGGGTCACGGGCATTCACATGGAGACCCAACGCCACTGGTGAGCATGTTGCTTTGCTGAAAGACAGGGCTTAGGTAGGGTTGGCTGAAGAGCATAAAGACCTGGCCCTAGGATGGCAACACATTTCCTACCTACATTACTGATGGCTACTGTTTGCAGCTCTGCCAAGGCGCCTTCCAAAGTCCTCCTCCCTCCCTCTGCACTCAAAATCGCTAAGTCAACTGTGAATTTGCTGTGGATGCCTCTTGCATCTCCAGCCACAGTCTCTATCAACACCAACTCTTCCCTAAAAATCCCAATACTCTAGAGCCATCCCAACCAGCCTGTTCTGTGAGAAGCTGAGCCTATGCCATCCAAGTAGGGTGACCATACAGATATAATAGCACCCTGGCTTTTCTCTCTCAAAACCTCACACAATTGTCCTGGCTTGGATGAAAAGTTATAGGGACAATCCATTTCCAATTTCTGAAGAGTTCTTTTGAATGATATCTAGAGCAGTAAGTTTCCTCAAGCAATAAGTTTGGAAAACATCACACACCTTGTCTTAGAGTCAGAGTTTATGTTAGCAAATTAAGGGCTCTGAGAAGTCCCTGAATAAAGATTTCTGTCTAATTTTGTTTAACCCAGTGTTCCCAGTATTTATTAAACCACAGCCCTGATTTTTAATAAACACCTACTAAGAGTTTCTTGGAAAGCCGTTTGGAAAACGCTTTTCTCAAGTGTTAGAGACCCATGTGCTGCCCTTCCCAGGTACCAAATTGCAAATAGCTTCCCCAGGGAGGATCACACGATCATCTGAAAGGTAGATGGTGCCATCTTCAAATTATCTGCCTTAGTCATTGCCATATTTTCCCGACTAGAAACCAGGCAATGTGATCGGCCACATAGTCTAAAAACGTGACAAGGGATCCGAAATCAGGAGAGACCTCAACAAATACAAGTCTTCTCTATATGGCCCTCCTTCCACCCTCCCTTAAACTGGCCTTAGGACAGATTTTCAGCCCCTCCTCAGAGGCCTGCAGGGCTGGTGCTACTAACGGGTCCCAGTTCTTGTCTGAAATCCTCCCAGGGCAGTAATGAGGAACTGCTGCTCCCTCCCGCGGTCTTGTCTGTGGGGTCAGAGCAGCCTCCTCTCTGATTCGTGGGATAAAGATAAAAGTGACTAGACTCTGTAATTGTTGTAGTGGAAACAAACCCCATCTATTGTACTTCTGACAAATCTGGGTGTCTGAGAACCAAAGCCTTATCTCATCGTGCAGTGCCCAGTACACAGAAGGCACCTACAAACATTCTAAGCTAAAGACACTTGCAGACTAGAAAAGTGAACATATGTTTTCTTAGCCATAAGTTTAGAATTTTTTCTTTTTTTTCTATTGTAACTTTTTTATTTCTCCACTCGAAATGTTGATGCTAACAAAATGTTTCCAGCTTTGAAATTTTTTCCAGTTTGTTACCAGCTGGGTCATAGCCCTACAGATCATCTTTAATGTTCCTCTGAAATCTTAAATAATAGCTAGGTGATGTGCCATCATCCATCTCTTATAACGTAATTTTACCCTAACCCTCAGCAGAGGGAGTGAGACAGGATAGACTCTGAATATTTCTGGGTATAAGAAGTGGATGAAATGAAAACTAATGGTGACATTGACTCGTCTCACCCTAACTCAAGACTTAGATCCTCTTCCATCATTCAACTAAATTTTTCTTCTCACCCAAACTGGACACTAAATCATATGCTATCCAGAAGAATCTGACAGAGCTGGACACTCTTTGCCCTATCAATCCGTGCTGACTGCATCCTGGCTTCCTCAATATTGAGGACTAACCTGAAGAATGAACCCTATTATTGGTCAATTTCCTCTGAAAATTTCCAGAAAGAATACTGGCTATAGCTGAAGAGTTGAAAAATAAGGCCTGTGTGAGTTTATTAAAGAGACAAGAATTATTTCTTAGTGAAAAGTGAAGGCTCAGGATGGCCCAAACTTCGTTATATAGAAATGGTATCTACATTTCCGCTGAAGTCCAAATAAGAAAAAGCGGAAGGACACTGGGGGTGACGCTCTGGATATGGGATGCTTCGTTCATCCACTTTTTTTTTTTTTTTCAGGGCTACACCTGCAGCGTTTGGAAGTTCCCAGGCTAGGGGATGAATCAGAGCTGCAGCTGCCAGTCTCCGCCACAGCCACAGCAACACCAGATCCAACCTACAGCAGCTTATGGCAACACTGGATCCTTAACCCACTGAGCGGGGCCAGAGATTGAACCTTTATCCTCATGGAGACTAGTTGAGTTCATTACCACTGAGACACAACAGGAACTCCTGTTCATCTACTTCCTGTTCATCAATTACATAATTAAAATGTACTATGGTTTGGACACTGCAGCCCCCAAGCTTATGAAGACCAGGAAGAACTAATACCAGTTCTTTAGATACACACATCCAAAGAACACTGGGAGTCTGGGAAGACAACATGGGAATAAAATGATGTCCGTGTTATGAGTTAGTACTCATCACAGAGGATGGAGCAAGCAGTTGACAGTTTAAGCAACATCTTGAAGGAGTAGTTCTCGTGGACAGAGTACACAAGGGCACTCCAGGCCAACTAAATGTTCGTCACAAAAGTAAACGAGTGTAAAACAGTAAAGCATTAGCACAAAGAACAAACGAGGCAGTGTTGAGAAAAGAGGCCGGTGCTTCATTGCCCAAGTGGGATCCTCCACTATTCAATAACTCTAAGAGTCATGACTATATTCCCCCAGGCTGTCACCAGCTTTTATGCCACGAAGTGATAGAGTAGCTCTTGTTAGCCATGTCAAAAGCTCAAAGTGGAAGGTCAAACCCAGGTAGGAATGAGGACAATGCTGATGGATTTCCCTGCCTAGCTTAAGAGGATCCGTATGCTGACTGCAAACAACTAACTGCACCAAGGGCCAAGATAAGGTGCATATACCACATATTGCCTTACAAAGAGGTTCATGTAGGCTTTTCCTGACAAATGGATATTTGACCCAACTCAAGATGCCTCCAGCCACAGGAGAAATCAGATGTTTTGCCCACTTTAAAGTTTCATAATCGTGCTGCATCCAGTCAACCTTAATAAGGCTACTTGAATCTAAAGCCTCCACAGAACAATGGTGCCACCCATCTGGTTAAGCAAAGTGGGTGTGAGTTTCTGCTAGACCAAACTTGGGATTTGCCCTGTACTTGAAGAAAGCTGCACTGCTCTCAAGAGAGCAGGCTGCCCCCAATGCGGAGCCCAAAACAATGAGCAGGCATGGCTTAACAGCTCAATGGGGTTGGAGGCAGTGCTTTTCCAAGAGCTAAGGCTTAGAACAGAGGCCCCTGGATGCCTTCAGAAGGAGCCAAGGCATCCAGTGCCAGAAAATACTGGAGCCAGTAAGAACCGCTACCGGCAACATCATGCCCACTGGCCCAGTTTGTCATAAATATTATTGAATTTCCTTGGCTCAGAAATCTCATTTTTGTTTCAAATATAGTGACTTCTCCTAAAGATAGCCAGAGATCATTTCTGTGGCATTCAAGAGTCCCAAGATCTGGAGCTTTCTTCTCTACATTACCTCGCTGAACGATTAGCTTTTGGGTTTATTCTTCTAGAAAATTTTCTATAAGTTCAATTTAATTGCCCCTATTCTGACAATTCACCTGCCAGGGCTGGCTTCATGGTCCCACTTGGAAGGGACCACGCTTGGTTTAATGCTCTGATGGGCCATCTTGAAATTTTCAATATGTTTTTAACAAGAAGCTCCACATTTTCATTCTGCACCAGACCCTGCATGTTAAGTGGTGTTCCTGACTGCAAACAGAAATAATTGTCTTTGGCTTTGGAGAAATACTTTTTTACATTTTCAAAGTGACTTCACATCTCTTATCTCATTTGGTCCTCACCCTTTAGCAGTCAGAAAGAAGAGAAAGTGATAGAGAAATTGTAACCTTGAAGACTGAAGAGATCTGCGTTCAAATCTAGACTCTGCAGTAATTCTGGGCTAGTGATATAATTTCTCTGATTCTCGGCTTCCCCATCTGTAAAACAGCAGTGCTTTCTGCCACACTACAGTTGATGTGATAATTATGCAAAATAACACGTGCCAGTGCCTGGCACATGGTAGCCTTTCCCTTCTCTTCTAACTCTTCTTTCTGTTCCCTGACTTTCGCCATTTGTGAGATATAAAAAATTGAAACTGAATGGTTTAAATGATCTACCAAGTGTGTCATTCTATGTCCTCTGAATAGTAGAAGTCAAGCTGGGATTAAAAGGACAATGATTTCATTAGGTGAATACGTGTATGGGTGAAAATAGAGAAGCAGCCAGGAAAAAAGATGGAAGCAAGTCTGATTCTGGGTTAAAGGAAGAGCAGGAGAAAGTTGGGTGGAAGTTTCCAAGACTCCTGTGTCATTTAAGGAAGATTCAGCAAGGCTACTGAGAAGTCCTTGACCTGGCCAGAGTCGGCTGTCAGCAGAATTCTACATCTCCCAGGAATGGTTCTTGTCTTAGTAGTCTAGTCATGCTGTCATTGGCTGGAGCAGCTCATGGGAGGCAAAACCTCATTTAAAAAGAGGCTGTGGATTTCAGGGTGCAGCACTTCAGCCCTTGGTCAATTATTCCCCCTATTTTTGGAGGGTTGTGAAGTGCATTTCCACGGCCACCACATCAAACTTCACACTGAATTGATGCCAAAGGCAGATTTACTCTTGACATTTACCTGCAAGGAAGTCAACTAGCCCAGCATCTTCCTAGAATGTAAAGGATATTGGTTTTGAGCCCTGGCTTTCTCAAAGAGCAGGGCCACTTTCTGTTGGAATTGGCGATTCTGCCTGTCCCTGCACATGGAGCATCTGTCCACCAAAGACGTCTTTGTCCTATCTGAGTAAGTGAAACATTTCCACAAAATGCTTCTGTGGCTGCTCAGCTCAACGATGGGTTTTTGAAGCCCAGGGGAGGAGATTCATTCAGTCATGGAGGCATATTTCCACTCAGGGTCATTCAGGGGAAATTGCGCAAAAATTCATATCTTTTTTTTTTTTTTTTTTTTTTTTTGCTTTTTAGGGCCGCACCTGAGGCATATGGAAGTTCCCAGGCTAGGGGTCAAATCAGAACTACAGCTGCCACCTACACCACACTCCACAGCCATGCAGGATCTGAGCCACGTCTGCGAACTACACCATAGCTCACAGCAACAGTGGATTCCCGACCCACTGAGCGAGGCCAGGGATCAAACTCACATCCTCATAGATACTAGTCAGATTCACTTCTGCTGTGCCACAATGGGAACTCCCAAAATTCAGTATCTTTTGGCTTTAATGGTCCCTGAAATAATTTTAAGGAAAGGAAGAAAGAAATGAAGAAAGGAAGAAGGGAAGGAAGGAAAGGAGGGGGGGAGGGAAGGAAGGAAGGAAGGAAAGAAGATGGGATGAAGCAGGAGGAAGGCAACTTACTTACAAAGAACATTCCCATACCTCACAATGTTGATCCATCACCCTGAGAAGCGGGTGAAGATAGGTCCAGCGATCTTATTATTTCCATTTTAAAAAATGTGGAAATTGAGATTCAAAAAGGTTAAACCACTTGCCCAAATTTCCATAGCTTATAAAAAGCAGAGCTGAAATTCTAGCCCATGCCTTCTGCCCTCCTCCAAGTTAAGACTGGGTCTACACAACACCAATAAAGTCCTTTAAGTGAATCACAGAAAATGTTAGTCATTTTAGCAAGTCATTATTCTGGCAGATCCATGCTGTCACCCAGTTCCATGCACTTCCTCTCAAGATTCCTAAGGAGCTCAGGATGTATCATCACAGCGACCATTCATGGGAGGGAGAAGGGAAGGTCACACAGAGCACAGATTAATTAATCAAAAGCAAGCAGATGGTGGGCAGAGGATAAGAGGAGGAATGAGAGAAGAAGTCTGGTCCTAAATAGGTATGAATCCAAATAAAGGAATGTTTTCAAAGCAAATCCACTTTTACTGTGTTGCTTTCCCTTCAGTGAGGTTTTAGCAGAAATTTTATCAGATTTGCCTTTAGAAAAAAATTATTTTTATGTTTCACATTCACTCACCAGTCACTAATTCGGAGTTTTTAATGCTGAGATCAGGGCCTGAAACGTAGCTTGCATTTCTAACACACACGGAGAAAGATGATCTAAACCAATTAGTGGGGGAAAACAACAAGACTATGGGGAAATTTTCTCTTAACGCACTTCAGTGAGAAATAAAAATTATTTACCCATGTAGAAGCATGAATGTATTTATCAAAAAAGGCACACACACTTGAAGTTAGCTTATCCACTGGAAACAGATATTTAAAAAGAGGTAAGATTTAATCAGGTTGAAAATAATAATCGAATAAAACCAAATTTCTTTTTAAGACATTATTTAGTTCATTCTTTATATCTAACTGGGACCAGCTTTCTTAGATCTTACTTCCATTTTACTACCACCCTCACAATGTCACACATACACACCCTGCCCGGTTAATCTGCATTAAAGAAACTGAACTGGAGTTTGCATGGTCAATTTGTAGAAGACTGTTTCCAGCCATGATGCCAAGTGAGAAAGTGAGGGCCCATATCTAAACTTTAATGTGGACATCATGTCTCTCCCCGCCCCCGCCACACACACACGCGCACGCACACACACACAATCATAGAACCAGATCTTCTACCCAATTTGAGAACCGCCATAAAAATATCCTTCAAAAATACAACTGCCTCCATAGGAACTCTCCAGGGACAAAGAGCTCTTAGCAATGCCAGGAATCATGACTTTTTCGAAAGACTCTAACTTCCAGAAAATAGTTTCTTTAACTCAAATCAACTCTTCAGTTGTTTGAAGGTATTTATCCTAGCATCCATTTGTCTCCTCTCCAACTTCTATATAAATAGTTCTGTCAAACTCCCATGGCATCTATCAAGAGATTGGCCGCATTTCTTTGAAACTTGACACTTTGTCCTTATTCCTCAAGTGTTACACCACAGAATCCGCCTTTCCTTTCTTTAAAATGAGATTAGTAATAGTACATACCTCCTAGATGCGTGCTGAATATGAAAAGAAATGATCCAGACGGTTAGGGCTTACCGGTATCTGTGTTCTATTCACCTCCTGGCCTTATGGTCCAGTTTCTCTTTAGTGGCCGAGTTCCAGGCAGTGAAACGTGGATAAAAGTGTTAAGTACCACTTTCAGATCTGTTCTCTTCCTCCTCCAGAAATTTCTTGGGTGTGATTTTCCTCCTTTTTTCAGCTACCTGTTGATTGGAGAGAACTCTAAAGACCTAGAGGAGGAGGGAAACACAAGACAAATGGAGGCTGAGTTAATGCATGACCGCAGCCCTTCACCCCATCTCTCCCCTGACCCAAACTGCTGTGTAACATACACTGCTGTGTAACATAAACAAGAATAAACTTGTAACAAGTCCCTGAGATTTTAGAATTGTTTCAGCCTCTAGCCTAACACTGCCGTGTATACCAGACTAATTCATCCACGTGAAAACACAGTGCCGGGACAGAAGAAGGGCTCAATAAATATTAGCCGCTATGACCATCAACAGCACCTTTATCACTATTACCACTGCAGTTACCCCAACTGCGGACATAGCACGGCTGGAATCCAAGCGATGTATTATTTCACTTGGTCTAGTCACTTCAGCCTGAAATTGAATCCACTATTTTTGGAGTCACAGCATACTTTGACTTACACTGAAATGTCAGTCAACAGCTCTGAAAAGAATGATACGGATCTTTTTTGTTTTTTTTTTTTTCACCTGTGCTTCTTTCAACATAGTTCTCCCCCTTTCTGGTACGTTCTAGAACTGAAAATTTTCAAATTTGAAATATTTGTTCTTAAATATGCACCTCTGTTAGTTTTGCTGATTTTCATTATTGGTCCATTTTGAAGACAAGTAATGCATTTTTGAAACTCGGTTATTTCATTCAATGTATTATTTTCCTCTTTCAGTTTTTACAAGAGCTACGAATTTTTCCAACATGTGATCTATTTTCATCCAATTGGCTGATAAAGATGTCCATGAGGATAAGGCCAAGTAGAGAACCCTGTGGCATAGCCCTAGGGGCTCCCTCAAGAATCAAGAGAGATCTACTTATCAACAGTATTTGCTTTCTCCAAGCTTGGACAGAATTATCATTCAATCCAAGTCTCACCATCTTGTTCACGAAATATCTTAAAATCTTTGTCAAAAGTCACATCGACACCGCAATTAGCTGATCCACAGCATTCAACTAATCAGTTTAGTGACTCGAGACAAAAGTCAAAATGAGGTTTGCCTGGAATGATTTTTTTTCTTAACAGTCTCGGGATGACCGCTCATAAAGGTTGCTGTCTTTTCTAAGCACACTCAAACCATCCGCTGATTAATACACACCAGAATTTTGCCTGGGTTTGACACCAAGTCTATAGCATTGAAACTCTCTTTCTTCTAATGACTCTTTCAAAACAATGACATTGGCCTTTCTCCAATTGTTCTAAAACCTCTCTCAATATTCATGATTACCATTATCGACAAGTTTCCTCATCTCATCGATCAATGCTTCTGGTACCCAGGGTATGATTCATCTTGACCCAAAGAACTGAACTTACTAACGTCTGAAACCCCACTCCCCCAGTCACGAAAAGCACCTCAGCAACCAAATACTCTAACCATGACTACAAATAATACAGAGATAGGTCAGGAAACTCTATCTTACTTATGGAGCACCTCCAGGCTGAGAAACCTGCGTGGCCACTCAGCTCTGTGCTCAGAGTCTGCTACGTGCCAGGCATTTAACACACATACCTCATTTAATCCCAACCATGAAAACAGGTTCAGAAAGGAAAGCTGACCAAAGGTTACACAGCTAAAGTCAGGCTGAGTCAGGAGTCAGACCCAAGTCTGTCCAACTCCAAAACCGACATCCCACCCCGTTAGCCATACCTACCTTCCCACTAGGACTCTAATTCGGTCTTCCCACCTATCTTGGCCTTCAGTACCCCCCCCACCCTCCCTTTTTAGGGTTGTATCTGCAGCGTATGGGAGTTCCCAGGCTATGGGTTGAATCGGAGCCACAGCTGCCGGCCTACACCACAGCCACAGCAACACAGGCTCTGAGCCATGTCCGTGACCTACACTACAGCTCACAGCAATGCCAGTTCCTTAACCCACTGAGTGAGGCCAGGGATCGAAAGAACCGGCATCCTCACAGAGACTATATCAGGTCCTTAACCCACAGAGCCACAATGGGAACTCTCAGTTTCCTTTTAATTACAACCATTCTATATTCTATAGTCAATACACTTCTCCTTGGTGAAGCAGGTGAGAACTTGCCAGAAACAGAGGTGCTCCACTCCTCCTCGTGTCTGCCATACGTTCTAAACCTTCTCCAAATGGTTGAGCATGTTCCAGCAAAAAGGAGCTTTCCTGTTTGTTTTTCCACAATTTCTTATTCTGCACATTTATGTCAACCCCAACCTCACACCATCTTTCACCTAAAGTCCCTTGGATCATGTTGGCGAGACTTACTTCCTCTGGGTCCCAGGACAGGCCTCCTGTTGCTCATCAGAAGTTAAAAATTTTTGGAGTTCCCTTCGTGGCTCAGTGGTTAACGAATCCGACTAAGAACCATGAGGTTGAGGGTTCGATCCCTGGCCTTGCTCAGTGGGTTAAGGATCCGGCGTTGCCGTGAGCTGTGGTGAAGGTTGCAGACACGGCTCGGATCCCGCGTTGCTGTGGCTGTGGCGAAGGCCGGCAGCTACAGCTCCTGTTAGACCCCTAGCCGGGGAACCTCCATATGCCGCTGGTGCGGCTCTACATAAAGGCAAAAAGACAAAAAAAAAAAAAAAAAAAGAAGTTAAAAATTTTTATATCAACCCTGTTCTTTGAATCCCATCCTCCCAGGCTCTTCTTTCTATGCAGTCCTTATCTTCAACTGGAAGTCATCTCTGCTTCTTTCTACCTTCCTTCAGGTCCATTCTATACCTTCATGGGCTTAGTAGCTAAAAACATTGCTGTCAACTAATTATCCTTCGGTATCATCAGGTGAACACTCCAAGTCTCCCTCTAGCTGGAAGCATTTTCTGATTTGAAAGGGACTGCTAAAGTGAGCTGGAGTGATTCCAGGCACAACTTCTGGAGAGAGACTCTGCCTGGGTCCAAATGCTGACATTACCACCTACTACCTCGGTGACCTTGACAGCTTAACCTCTCTGAGCCTCAGTTTATTTACCTGGAGGATGGAGATAATAATTCTGCTAGGATAAGTGCTGGCTCTTACTTACCAGCGAGTGAATCTAGTGTGGGCATTTTTGTCCTCTAGGTAAATGAAGGAATAAATATTTGAGCGAGGGGAGCCCTGAAGTTTGTCACTATTTCACACTGTGTGAGCGTATGAATCTTAGCAATAAGTAGCAACAGAATTGCTGAGTTGTAAAGGTCATCACATCCAAGCCAAGCTCGAATACCAGTCAAGTAGACCAGAAGACTGCCAAATTGGAGAGCTCATGACAACTCTGAAGACAGCAGCCCTATCTGACTCCCACATGAAACCGTGCCCTCAATGGTACCAAATCTTTGCTTTTTTCCCCAAGAGATACCAAATTACAGACTTTTATGTAAAACCTAATTTTTAAATGTTGACAAATTATTTTCAAATATTTGGCATGCTACATGGTTACAGCAACATACCAGTAGTTTGCAACCTCTGGCCTCAAGCTTGAAGCCCCACTTCCCAAGTTACAGAAAGCACTTGTCACTATCACATGCTGTCACCATGACGACAAATAATCCCAGAGATAGGTCAGGAAACTTTATCTTATTTATGGAGCATCTCCAGACTGGGAAACCTGCATGTCCACTCAGCTATGCGCTAGAGTCACCTTTTTTTGCCACAGATATTAATTTACCACAAGACCGCTCTTGTCGGATCCCCCAGAATCTCCAGGTCAAATTCCTGGCCCATCCCAAGATTCCAGGCGCTCACCGGTGATCTTATTTATGGTGTCAGTTACTAATGGTGCTGAGATTAAGAACCTGGTGAAACAGATGCCAGGCAAGCTGTTGCTAAAACTGTCTATGTATGGTTAGAAGCAAGGAGAACTCCGCCCCTGTCCTGCGCATCTGTGAACAGAGGGGGAGGCTACTGGAGCCAGCACCTGATGTGTTCACAGTCAGGTCTGCTGAAGCCCACTAGACGACCCATTTGGGGAAACTGGGGCTGGTGGCAGCTGTTGAGTAAGCCTTGCTCATTTGAGGATTATGAAAGAGCTGGAGAAGCCTTGATAAGTCACTAAGAGCCAAGTCTCTCTTTGGAATATCCGACAAATTTTCCAGCAGATTCAACCCATAAGGGCTAGAGCCAAAGGTTATCTAAGATTTAATGCATACAACTGGCCAAAATACATCTTTTTAAAATTATATTTAAGCATTATTTGGACTTCAAAATAATAAATCACATAGAAGCAACCTTAATGTGTATCTGTAGAGAAATGGATAAAAATTATAGTGCATCATGCTATAAGGTAGTATAAAGCCAACTATGGGATAAATGAAAAATTTTAAATCTTTTTTTTTTTTTTTGGTCTTTTTAGGGCTGCACCCGTGGCATACAAAAGTTCCCAGGCTAGGGGTAGAATTGGAGCTGTAGCTGCTGGCCTACACCATAGTCACAGCAACATGGGATCCAAGCCACATCTGACCTACACCACAGCTCACAGCAATGCCAGATCCTTAACCCACTGAGCGAAGCTAGGGATCGAACCCATGTCCTCATGGATACTAGTCAGGTACCAATGAGCCATGACGGGAGTTCCAAAATCTTTTTACAGAATAATATGTATGGTGCCATCTCTTTTTTGGTTAAAAGCAAACAAGAAAGGAAAGGAAGGAAATAAAAACCAATGAGAATATATGTGACTGTGTGAGTGGACATGTGAGTATGTGAGCTGAACAGGCTTGAAAAAAGCATCTGGAAAGATACACACTAAAGAATCAACAACAGTATGCCAGAAGAAAAATTATCTTTTTGAATATATGTTGGCATTTTGTTGAAACAAGCAAGAATCTATTTCGTAAATTAAAACAGTGAAATGTAAAGAAAATATTTAACCCTTATCAGATCAAGTCAACTCATAATTAGTTTAGCACCAGCTGTGATTCCAATACGTGCTACTTATCATGAAGGATATAAAAGGAAAACTCTTACACTTGAGTATTAGAATCCACTAGGGGAATATATATACATTGAGTATATTTAATATACTATTCAAACCCAAGTCATTGAGTTCTTCTCCTTTCCTAAGTACGAGAAAGTTATCATTATTTCTGTTTTATAGATGAAGGATACTGGGTTTCAGAGAAGGTGAATACCAGCAATGAGGGAACCGAGTTCTGGTTCTAAATCCAGGCATCTTCCCTACTGAATGCTTAAAGGTAAACGTTTTAGAGCATCAGGGCTGTGAAGAAAAAAAAAGGGGACACTTCAACAAAAACTGATTATGAAACACTGAGAAGTACCTGGGCAGAGATGGGAGACCCAAGTTTTCCTTGCTACACAAGTGAGATTGTTTCAGCTTATTGCTGATCTTTCTTTCCACCTATCTCTTTAAGTAGAATCTATTCCAAAGACTTACCAAAAAGTCAGGGCTGAGATCCAACTACCTTCCGTGGAGCAGCAGAGATGGCAGAAACCTCAGAAATCACATCTTGTGTCATCTCTGTTTTAAAGACGGGAAACTGTTTTTAAAGGCCTAGGGACCATAATACAGTGGACTAGAGGCAGGGCTGGAACACGAACCTGTTTCAGCCCATCCACGTCATGCTCATGCCTGTGAATGACCAGCTAGTGAGACATCAAAGTGACATCCCCTGGGGACCGCAGTTTATCAGGCAGGTGCTCCCACCAATTGCAGTCTGACCTAGGCAAGATTCTCACGGGTTCAAAGTTACCCGGATCACCTTTAATGCAGCAGGCCATCATGCCATTCTAATCATACCTTTTTTGAAACAGTTTTGCTAACATGTCATTTTCTATCTGGAAGACAGATGGACAAACCCCAAAACAACCAGCATGTATCAAGTGCCTGTAATGCAACTCTCACCAAGAGAATGGCTTTTGATTACGTTATATTTTCATAATCTAGGAGGTGGATTATCATCTCCGTTTTGCAGAACCAAAGGCTCAGATCCAGGCCTTTTAAAAATAGAAGTCCTGTCATGGCTCAGTGGTCACAAACCTGAGTAGTATCCATGAGGATGCAGGTTCGATCCCTGGCCACACTCAGTGGATTAAGGATCCGGCATTGCCATGAGCTGCGGTGCAGGTCACAGAGGCAGCTCAGATCTGGTGTTGTTGTGGCTGTGGTATAGGCCAGCAGCTGCAGCTCCTATTCAACTGCTGGCCTGGGAACTCCCATATGCCATGGGTGCGGTCCTAAAAAGACCAAAAAAAAACCAAAATTGTCTATGGTCTATTCCCTGTGTGCTGCTTTCCCTGGTGTAGCAGGAAAAGCACTGGATATGGCCCAAAGACTGTGGCTTCTCTAGAAGCAAAACGTTCTAATAAAATCTCTGCTTCCAGGGGGGAATCAATTGAATTCAAATAAGAGTACATTTCATTCTGTCATCTCCTGACCTATAAAAGTGAGTTAGAAGACCAGACTCCTGGAGAGCTGCGGCCTCCAGCCTCTGCAAGAGTCTCTGTTCGTTTCTTATTGCTCCAGATTTCGGGATCTTGTCTTCAGGCCAGACTCCTGGTCTCCTATAATCACTCCATTCTGTGAAATCTGTGCTCCTTGGAACAGATGATAAGTCTGAGGCTTCAAAATTCAATAAACCTCATCCTGGGAGCTTCTTAAGGTGGACATTCAGGAGAATTGAAGCCAAAAATAGATGCCCTCCACTTAACTCTAAGGGTTACTCTATCATTCTCCCACCTCCTCCTTAATGTCTTGAAGTTCTGATCAGGTCTACCGCTCAGTGCAGTGGAAGACTAAAGATGGTTTGGCGTGCAATAGCGTGTCCACTGAGCTTGTGTTTCTATAGTACAACTTTGCAAAGCAGCATCTTCCCTGAGATAATGAGCTAGAATGAATTTACCCTCTACTACTGGTTCTTCTTTAATTATTTCTCTAAACAGAAAGGACTATGACATTCAAAGTATAAAATGCACCTAAAAAACATGCTTCAGTGAAGCCCAATGGAATTAAGGTGTGACATCTCTAAGAAGAGCCAAGTCACAAAAGAGCTAGTCATGCTAAAGGTCAAGTTAAGTAACTCATAATTTTGGATCTCTGGGTTCTACTAGCACTCTTGAGTGTGGGCTTATGAAATGCCTGAACTGAAGAGGCAGGACGGCCCCTGCTGAACGTTGCTTGACTTGGCCCTCTCACAGGTAACTCTTCTGTGATTTGGCTCTGCCCATGCATCTCACACCTTCCCACAAGTGACCTTTCACTCAGTGCTTGGCTTTTCTGTGGTGAGTTAAATGTCTACATGCATTTGCGTCACTGGGTTCCCAGTATGAAGGCGACGTGGCCATACACGGTATTGCTCTCCAGATAGGCAAGAGGGGTTCAAGTTCTCCTAGGGTTCCTGCAATCCTTTCTGGGATAAATATGGATGAAAAGGACAGGGCATGATGTTGCTGCCTCCTGTAGATTCTGATGGTAGCGGGCACTTTTTTTTTTTTTAATCAAACTGAGCTTCCTTATATCTAACTGTGGCACCTGGTTCCTTGGACTCTTAAGTCTTAGACCAAGGGTTATTTCCTAATATTTCAGATTCACATCTGCTGATATGAAAGTTCCCAGAATCGCACAGGAATGCTGTATCACGTAGCAGGGGGCGTCTGCACTTCCTTGGAGCATCATTATAGTCACTCTGATTATAATCACTGATCCTCGGCTTTCCCTACGTCTGTGTGAAGTATCCTTGCTTTTAGCCATCAATCACCACCCCAAGGAAGTCGTCGTCTTCTGGCTCGTGTAGCATCCATGTTTGTCTCCACCAGAGATCTTTCTACAATACACCACACCAACTGTCTCTATTTATGCTCTATCCCATACTAGACTGAACTCCTAAATTGTAGGGACTATACATTACCGACATCGAGCACCGATCTTGTCTCGCACCTAGACTGCGAACCTCTAAATTGTCGAGACATCGCCGACATCTAGCACCATGTCCTACACAAAACAGATTTTCAGTTCATGTGGAGGAGCTACTGTTGAAGGTTTAGTTGCTTGAGTTTGGGTGGATATTATTTCCAGGCCTGTGAATTAATTCTGTTCCAGAAACTTTTTTTTTCCCAGTATTACTTTGTCATGAAATATTAAGTCCAGCTTGTGCTGACACTCCAGCAGAAGGACACACATCCAACTAAACTCTTACCGCCGAAAGACTACTTAGTTTAACAAAGGGTTACTTTATTTAGCAGGTCTTCTGGAGGCCACGGTGAAGGGGATGACTGACTTTTCTCAGGCTTTCACCTTGTAAGAGACTTTTAGCTGCCACTTTAGATTGGTTCTTAAGTTTGGTTTGGTCTATCGCTCAGAATCCTCTGGCAGTATCTTCCTACAATACTCCCAGAAGCCTCTGCTGGGATTCATATGCATGATCAAATCCAACTGTCTGATATGACATATGGACCCCTCACCCCCACCACACAAGTGCGTTCAGCATGTTCCTGCCTTAGACACAGACTGGGAGCCCCTGAGATAATCTTTCCCAATCTCAACATTTTTTTTTTTTTTTTTTAGCTTGAGGATAGCTCTGTTCAGCTACATAATAGATAATGTCCTTGAGTGATAAAGTCTAGAGGAGTCCTGCATCATGGTGGCTTGAGTTAAAAAAAAAATAAAAAGTCTTTCTAACCCTGGATCCTCTGGCTTTTGTCCTGATTATTTTCCAGGGCCTCAATCTTCTCTAATTCTGAATGGTAACGGAAACCCTTCCCAGGAGTTCCTGCTGTGATGCAGTGGGTTAAGAATCCAACGGCAGTGGCTCAGTTGGCTGTGAAAGTGCAGATTCGATCCCCAGCCCGGCACAGTGGGTTAAAAGATCTGGCATTGCTGGAGCTGTGGCTCAGATTCATTCCTGGCCCAGGAACTTCTCTATGTCATGGGTACACTTATAAAATTTAAAAAAAAGGAAAAGGAAACCCTTCTCAGGCCATGTTTCAGAACAATGAACCCATGTTAGAGTGAGGTTTGGAGTGTTTTTAGGAAAAGATGTATGTAAGCCCATATTGCAAAGAAACAAAATCAGCATTTAGGAAAAAGGCTCTCTTGATGAAGCATGAAAACTTCCTCAGACGAACATACTCTGGAAATAGCAAATACAACCTGTGGCTATTTTCCTTCATGTTTCTGGGAACCATTTCTGGATGAAGGAATTGCTCATTGGTGCAGGGCCCAAGATGAGCACCAGAGTCTCCATTCTGTGAGCTTCCTCTCTGAGGATCATCACCAGCAACACTCTGAGATCAAAAGCCTGAGTGTTGTCACAGGTTAGACAAATCTAGGTTGCAGAAACCTGGTTTGGAAGCCATGGGAAAGATTTCGCTGTGTTTTTTGGAGACTGCATAGAACATTACAAGATAAGACTTTCTGTGCTCCTATGTAGGGGTGGAAGGGTCATCTGAAGGACTGCAAAACCATGGCTTCCATAGCCATGTCTGTTTGGTATCAGTTTCAGCATATGAATAGTAATGTTATCAGCTAGGAATGCTGGGGGGCACTCACCCGGGCCCTACTACCTGTGACAAACCCCTACAGACTTTCCCTCAGCAAGAGCCAATGCTGTGGCTGGACCAGCCTTGTGATTCTTATTATGACGGCAAGACATACCACAGCAACAACTATCAAGGAACTCTGAAAAAATAAGTGTTTTTTAACAGGTCCTGAGATTACACAGCATACCCAGGGCCACTCAGCCAGGATACAGATAGAGAGAAAGAGAGAGTAGGGACCTGGGTTTCTGTCTTTAATTGGGTAGAGGATGGGTTGCCTAGCATTTCACGGGTTCACTACCTACTGGCAAATTTAAAACATAAAACCTAAGAGCAAGAATTAAGGTGCTGGAAGGGAGGAGCAGGGTCACTCAAGCCCTCAGTTATCCAAGTCACCTACTAAAAGAGGAAATTTATGGGTGAGTTGGCATTTATCTGGTTATATAGGTGGCAATATGTTTATTGGAGATGAATGTCTTTGAAGTGGATGCTCTGGCAATCAAAATTTAATATCAGGCATTTACATTACAATCAAAAAAGCTAATTCTTATGTACTTACACCAAAATATCATATATGGCATCTTTCTGAAGAAATCAAATAAGAGGTTATTCCTAGATACCACACGCTTTTGGGTTGGAAGAATTAATATTGATAAAATGGCCACACTACCCAAAACAATCCACCAATTCAATGCTATCCCTATCAAATTACCCATGACATTTTTCATAGAACTAGAACAAGTCATCTTAAAATTTATATGGAATCACAAACGGACCTAGAATTGCCAAAGTAATCCTGAGGAAAAAGAACAAAGCTGAAGGCATAACCCTCCTGGACTTCAGACAATGCTGCAAAGCTACATTAATCAAAATAGTGTGGTATTGACACAAAAAGAGACATGTAAGTCAATGGAACAGAACAGAGAGTCCAGAAATAAACCTGCACACCTACAGTCATTTAATCTTTGACAAAGGAGGAAAGAATACACAATGGGAAAAGACAGTCTCTCCAGCAGTTGGTGTTGGGAAAGCTGGGCAATCACACGTAAACCAGTGATATTAGAACACAGCCTCACACCAGGCATAAAAATAAACTAAAAATGGCTTAAAGACTTAAATATAGACATGATACAATAAAACTCCTAGAAGAGAAAATAGGCAAAATATTCTCTGACATAAATTGTACAAATATTTCCTTAGGTGCATCTCCCAAGGCAATAGATATAAAAGCAAAAAATAAACAAACGGGACCTGATCAAACTTATAAGCTTTTGCACAGCATAGGAAACCATGAGCAAAACAAAAGTCAACAAATGGACTAGGAGAAAATATTTCCAAATGATGCAACCAACAAGGGCTTATTTTCCAAAATATATAAACAGCTCGTACAACTCCACAACAACAACAAAAACCAACCCAATCAAAAAATGGGCAGAAGACTTAAATAGACTTTTCTCCAAAGAAGACATACAACTGGCCAACAGGCATATAAAAAAGGCTCAACATCAGGAGTTCCCATTGTGGCTCAGTGGTAATAAACCCTTCTAGTATCCATGAGGACATGGGTTTGATTCCTGCCCTATTCAGTGGGTTAAGGATCCCGTGTTGCCATGAGCTGTGGTGCAGGCCAGCAGCTGCATCTGATTCAACCCCTAGCCTGGGAACTTCCATATGCCATGGGTGAGGCCCTAAAAAAAAAAAAAAGACGCTCAACATCAATAATTATTAGAGAAATGCAAACAAACCGGTCAGAATGCCCATCATTAAAAATACCACAGATTTAAAAAAATTGCCACAAATAAATGCTGGAGATGGTGTGGAAAAAAAAAGAATGCTCCTACACCGGTGGGAATGTAAATTGGTGCAGTCACTAAGGATGACAGTATAGAAGTTCCTTAAAAAACTAAAAAGAGAGTTGCC
>PVHT020000034.1:6270957-6347712 GCA_004024745.2 Catagonus wagneri | reverse complement strand
GAACATGACTTATCCATAACATTATCAGCATTTTGCCCAATAAATAGACAAACAAAAAATCTTCCTGTAATTAACTTGTATTAATCAATAGTTCAGGCTCTGAATGGGACTGCTTTAGTAGGCCTTTGGACAAGATGCTTAGCTTCTGTTTTTTTTTTCTCTTACCTCTTATATGGGCATAAAAATAATAGTATCTATGTTGTAAGACTGTTGTTGAGAATTAAATAAGATGGTGTATGTAAAGCACTTAGCTGGCATGTAATAAGAACTTGATAAGTGTATCTGGTTTTATAGTTATTACCACTTGAGAAAAGCTTATTCTGCATTTCACAAATCCTCAAGATGTTTTAGGAGAATGGGAAGTAACTCCTGCTGAAAGCTCTATCTTACTGATCAACTGCACTCTAGCAGATTAAAGTCAACTGCTCCAGGTTGTTGGGTAAAGCATTTGAGAAGCTGGGGCCAGAGGTTAGCCTGACCCTTATCCACTGGGTTTACAGGAAAAGCAGAGCTTAGAAAATAAGTCCAGATTGGCTCAAGGGCTTGCACAGAGATTCCTAATTCCTGCCTAACAAATCTGTCCCATTTTCTTCCTAGGTACTCAACGAGATGATATGCCCCAGCTGCTCCTGCAGTTAGGGGTGGTTGGAGTTCTAATCAAAAATCGGGGAGGGAGATCCCATTGTGGTGCAGTGGAAATGAATCTGACTTGTAGCCATGAGATTGTGGGTTCGATCCCTGGCCTCCCTCAGTGCGTTAAGGATCTGGCATTACTGTGAGCTGTGGTATAGGTCACAGACGCGGCTAGGATCCTGTGTTGCTGTGGCTGTGGCATGGGCCGGCATCTGTAGCTCTGATTAGACCCCTACCCTGGAAACCTCCAAATGCTGCTGGTACGGCCTTAAAAAGCAAAAAGCAAACAAAAAAATGGGGACAAAGTTATGCATCCAGTCCAAGCTTGCCTTATAAATATATCCCATATTTGAGTTTCCATTCTTCCTCCATCTGTTACCTGAATGGAGAGGTACCATTGCTGGGTGTTGAAGATAGTGGGGTCTGGAAAGAGCTTGGTTCTCAGTGTCATTGCTTAGAGAAGAGCTACCCACCCAGGAGGCCCATGTCAGATTGTGAGATGAGTGAGAAATAAACATTAATTTGCTCCTATGTGGGGGTTTATCTGTTACATTCTCTAGAGACAGCCCAGGAAGGGCCTTAGCAGCCCACGGGTGGGTGACGCATGTGCAATAAAGATGGAGAGAACTCCGATTCCTTTTCATGGAGTTCAGGAGCTTCTCTTAGAATGAGAATTGCTGAAGGGTTGCTTGGCCATCCTTTGGCAGTCCCCTTGGTCTGTTTCGGCTTTACTGAGTGAAAAAACTAACAAAGACTCCAAATGGCTTTGGTTTCCTGTGCCTCGAGAGGGCCTGCAGTAAAGTTTTTTTTTTTTGTTTTTGTCTTTTTGCCTTATCAAGGGCCGCACCTGCGGCATATGTAGGTTCCCAGGCTAGGGGTCTAACAGGAACTGTAGCTGTCGGCCTTTGCCACAGCCACAGCAACGCGGGATCTGACCTGCTTCTGCAACCTACACCACAGCTCACGGCAATGCCAGATCCTTAACCCACTGAGCAAGGCCAGGGATGGAACCTGCAACCTCATGGTTCCTAGTCAGATTCGTTAACCACTGAGCCACGACGGGAACTCCTGCAGTAAAGTTTAATAAAAGCAAAAAGTATGAGTAGGAAGCATCTGAACTATGAAATGCTGTTAGAAGGACCCACAAACGATGAATGCTGTGAGCACTTAACAGGGCAGTAAATTTTCCCTTCGTATTTTCTAAGTTCTTTGGCTGATTAAATAATTCAATTGACATAAAAGATTAACAGAAGAAAAACACTTTTAATTCCATACATGCAGAAGCCCCCAAAGATAGGAGACTAAAGAGCAAGTGGGGCAATTGAGGCTTATATGCCCTCCTGAGCTAAGGACGGTAGTAGGAGCCTGGGGCTTCAAAAAGGGGAGGAGGGCACTCTTGGGAAAGTAAGAACAGCTGAGGTTTGGTAGTTACAAGTTTGCCCTCCCATGCAGGTAAGTCTTTCAAATAAAAAAAAAGGTATCTCAGGTAACAGCGTCTTTTCTGGGACAGGCTCTCTGTCCAATTCATTTAGATAATTAAGGGAGAGGTAAACGTTTCTCCCCAGTCTACTGGGTCTTGATTGCCTTCAACTCGAAAGAATCCACAGGCCAAAGCGGCATATTTGGGGCTGCATATTCTGCTCCCCTTCACAGTGAAATGAGCTAAGAAGGAAAACACGATGATGAGTGTTTTCTCAGCCTTAAGCAGCAAGTTTCCCCTTTCACCATCCCACGCTGCACCGCTTGCCTGACTGGAGAAAGCAAAGTCTCTGTGCAGACACAAGGAGCATGGCAGCTGGGGAGCTGGCTGGGGGAGAAGGTTAGGCTGGAAGTGTCGGGGTGTGCAACCTGACTCCCCTAGCACCCCCGAGTCCCCACTGGTCCTTTCCAGAGGGAAGGTTCCCACTGAGACACTGGAGGGAATCCTGGACTGCCCAGCCCCGCAGGCTGCAAGCCCAGCTTCAAGAAAGAGCCTGGAATCAGCAACAGGGACATCAGAGGTTCAGTGGGTGGGGAAAGCTTACATGTCTGAAGCGAGGTCTTCTAGCAACACCCACTTTGTGCAGCAGAAGACGAGCAGGTCCTGGCGTCAGGCTTCACGCCGGAGGAAGGGAGGGGCTAACAGTTATAAGGGCAGCTGACCTCACGTGGGCTCATTGGTTACCAAGGAAACCACGCCCCTCACCACCCCTTTGATAAGCAAAGTGGAGCGTTCTGAGCTAAAGCTAGAACAATCATCAGCTGGGGCCTTGGGGCAAGTACATAGGAAGATCAGTCCTGTAGAGTAATCGTAGATGAAGCAGGCACTGGTCGGGAGGGGGTGTCCAGAAAGCAAGAGCACAGCCATCTTCAGTGGCCTGGCCGTACACAGCTAGGACATCTCACAGAAGAAAAGGGAATCCAGGAGTTCCCAGGTGGTACGGTGGGTTAAGCATCAAGCGCTGGTCACCGCTGAGGCTTGGGGCTCCCTGCTATGGTTTGGGTTTGATCCCACCCCCCAGAACTTTTGCATGTCGTGAGTGTGATTTTAAAAAGTAGGGGGAGAACACTGTAAACCATATATTGGGAAAAAAAATAAAAATCATTAAAAAAAAGTAGGGGAGGTGGAATCCAGAGTTACGGGTACTAGGAACCCTAGGGAGAAGGTATGACTTAAGATTTTTGAGATTTGACTTAGGGGAGTGACTGTATCTCACTGTCTCATACAGACAATTCTTGTCTTCACTGTGCTGCTTCCCACCCACACTGGGACACCCTCCTTCCTCCTCAGTGCATACAGTTTCCATGAATTCTTCAAAGGGCAATTCAAGTTCAACCTACTCCGTGAACGCCTCTCTTTATTGTTGACCTTATAAATCTAATTTTTAGAAAAAGACGGTAGTGAAAAAGGCCTAGGATAGAGCCCTGTCTTTGTTGCATGCAAGCTCTGTTAATTTTGTGCACATTACTAAGCCTGTATGAGTTTCAGTTTCCCCAACTGGAAAATAGGGACTGAAATATAAATCCCAGAGGGTGCTTGCAAGCATTATGGGATAACTTTGCACAATGTGGAACACATAATAAAAACAATAAAAATTTGCTTTGTTCTAAAATTCTGCCACATATATATGGTCTTTACCGCCAATTTAATGCTTTTATCATTCACTGTTTCATGTGTATATATCTTAACTCCTCAATCAGGCTGAAATATTCTTGAAGGTAGAGATTTTGGATTTCTATTACATAGAAAAGTTCTGAGAAAACTGTAGAATGCTAAGCCATATTTAGTGTTTTTCTTATTAATTGTTCATTATGAATCTAATTGTTATTAATAAATTGGTTGTTTGATCATTCATTTTAACTTTTTAATAACATCAAAGAGAAAGAATGACTCTCATCGTCTGCCAAAGAAAGCATGAAAATAGGATCTACTGAGACCCTGCGGAAGATAGATCCAGATTTGGGTAGTCTCTGAGTGGCCCTAGTCCGGAAGACCTGCAGCAATGCTTTAGCAAATAAGTATCAGTGCTACAAAGCCCTTAGAAAGGCAAAAATGCCTGGCCTCAGGTGATGCCACACTAGCCGAGCACATCCTCCAGTGAGGATATGGCTGCCCTTGGCATAAGTTAGAGCAAGCAAACTCTCTGATAAGGTCTGCATTTCTTATAACTCAAATGCCACCTTCTTGGAGTAACCCTCTTAGAAAACTCTGAGTCATTATCCTCAATCCCCAATCATTCTCTATCATCCTATTGCTTTCAGTTTCCTCAAAACGATTTTTGCAGTCTGAAATCATATAATTTGTGTGTTTGCTAGCATGTTCTATGTCCCTCTCACACCAGACCATGAGCTCTTTGAAGGGAGGATCAAGTTTAATTGTTCACTTCTGGGTCTTCATGTCAAGTGAGGGAAGTACTTGATAGAGAGTAGGCCATTCAATAAATACCTATCGAATCGAATGAATGAAGCTGGTCACAGGCATGGCCCCCTCTGGAAATCAAATCTCCAGTTGACCATCATAAGCAGAAAATCTTTATGAAATGTATCTTTGTGAAGGGGTTTCCTTGAGAGGACAACTCTCCTTTAGCGATCTGAATGCCCATTGGAACAGTGCAGCTTCTCTGAAATCCTAAGTACTAAGCAATGAATCAAAGATTTGTCATCGGCCAAACAGCTCTGCCCTCCTGTCTCGGCCCTCAACAGTCCCATGATGATAACACATTTCATGGAATGGGACATTAGTCAATAGGCTGCAAGAATCTTCTGAATATCTTCAGTTTGATTAAATTGCTAGGTCTGCATTGAGATGCTATCATTTTTCCTCCAAAACTTATTTATTATATTGACTTTTAAAATGTTATTTCAACCTTAGCCCATTATTCCTGACTTCTTGAGAAATTCTGAGCATCCTTCAAATCTCATTCAAGTTCCACCTCCCCAGTGAAAACAACCCCCCCTTCACCTTCTTACCCTGAGCCTCTTCTCTGAATTTTCAGAGCCTTTTATACCATCTGCCTCACATGTGCATGACTGCCTGCAAAGGTAACACTCAAGGATAAAACTATCACACGTATTTTTTTTTAAACTCTCTATTATGTGTAATGGATGCTGCCAAGCTCGTATCTAAAGTAAATTTACACTAATCTGTCACAGAACACTAAGTGAGGAATGACAAATCTTCGATAATTGGGTCCCATTATTTTGGAGTGAATCCAGCCATGTAACCATTTTGCACCGTCCTTGAAAAACGTGTTTGGCCAGTAAATTCAACAATAAGAATGACTATGTCTTCAGGTTCATATTGGGATCCTGAGGATCAAAGAGCAGTAAGTCAGCCTTTCCTCAAAAACATAAGCAAGGGTGAATCATCTTATCTCACAGAATAAACTGTCCGTAGCCCTTTGCATGCAACAATTGTGCTAATTAAAATAAATTTTCCCCATTAAAGATAATTGCGTGGAGCATATTCTTAATTCTTTATCGAGTTTGTATTGAAATAAATACTTTCATTACTTTCTTAGTTACAGATGGAAATATATGCCATAATTCAAGTGTAACCAACTTGGATTGTGCTAATTCATCCAAATCACATAAATTTTCTGTATTTAACACTCTTGGAGGATTATTGAAATTTATTATTCTTACTATAAATGAAAATACGGAGATTCTACATCAAGCTGTCTGCTCAGCATATTATACTTATCTATTACCTAAAACCTCAACAACTGGTAGACCAGTGAACAATATTTGGTGTGCTGTTAAATCAGTTAAGAAATAACCGTAAGCTCCATATGCTGATGTTCTTGGTCTACTATTATCAAGCCAAGTGTTGACTACAAGATTTTCAAACAGGAATATGTTTCTAGGTTTGGGTGGGAGTGTTCTCTGCTTTTTAGGGCTGAACCTGAGGCACATGGAAATTCCCGGGCTAGGGGTAGAATTGGAGCTGCAGCTACCAACCACAGCCACAGCCATAGCTCACGGCAACACCGGATCCTTAACCGTGGAGCAAGGCCAGGGATTGAACCCACATCCCTATGAATACTAGTTGAGTTTGTAACCTGCTGAGTCACAACGGGAACTCCAACTTTTTAGGTTTTAAGATGTGGCTCAGAGAGCCTACGATTCATGAAGATACTCAATCAGCTATTGTCCTGGCTATTTTAGCAATGATGTGATGGCTAATGGCATTAACTGGCACGCCACTCTTCGAAGTTATTCCTAAAACCTAAGCAATGACTAAAAAGTTTTTGCTCTCCCAACCATTTCCAGTCAAAGAGTGTGATGGGCCAGGAAACTTACCCCTCCGAGATCAAGCCCTGGTGAAAAATGGGCCATTGGGCTCCCAGTGTAAATGTCTACCGGGAAACACCCTGGGTTGGGGTAAAGGCAGGAAGTTTTAAGTCCTGACTCTGCTGCTTCCCAGCTACATTTCTGTATAGACAGATCGCAACATTTTTCATCCTAGTCTTCCATTTGCAAAACAATGCTTCCTGCTTCGTCTACCTCTCATGGTTATTGTGAGGCTCAAATGAGATGATGTGTTAAAGTGCTTAAAAATGCAATAGCCCTAGGCATTTTATTTGTCTTAAGTTGTCATTTGAGGCACGACAACTCAGTCACTCCTCCTGTGCCAAATGGCATATTTAATAGGGAGGGTATACGTTTATGATTAAACATCCGAAGTAAGTCCAGCCTCAGAGACACTCTCATCCAATCCCTCAGGATTCTTTCCTGATGGTCCGAGTTCCTCCTGAGACTGCTGGGGCTGCAGCAGAAAGGCACCACGCTAACTGCCTAGACCCTAAGGTCAAATGGCCAGCTCAGTCATTTGCTCCCCGAGGGCCTTCGTCAAGTACTTCACCGTTTTAAAGTTCATTTCCAAATCTATAAAATGATAATAAGAATAATGCCTACCACAGCACTGTGGGAGGGTTAGATGAGCTAGCTATTCATGTAAACCACATGATACGTAATACCTAGCACTTAGCTACAATGAGGATTTCTATAAGACTTGCAGGTTCCTGCTGCTAACATGCAGGTGGGGATCCCACTAAGGTCAGACCTGGTTCCAAGTCCTAGCTTGCTCTCTGACAGGCTGTATGATCCTGGATAATTCACTCAGTCCCTCTGTAGCTTACTTACTCATCATGGATGATGACATATATGTCATGTGGTCTGAATAAAGCTCGTGTTAGTATAGACAGGAGCGCTATATGCTCATTGTCAAGTTCAGTGCAAAAGGCATTAGCTGCTGCTTGCTTTTTCCACATGAACAAACACAGAAAACAATTGCAAAGATTTTATTTAGCGGCTTTCTGTGCTTGGCACTTAGAAACAAGAGTTCCGTGCATAAGGGCAAATTTTTATACACCTTTTCTTCATACATATTTTACATACCCTTTTTATTGCCCCCTTTCTTTAATATTCATAATATTGGATTCCCCACTAGGCACATAAATACATTTATCTACAACACCTCAAAACCAAAAATCTTAATAATATCTGTATTATTTTACTTGGTATTGCTTGCATTTCCACACCACTTAAAAAGTTGAGCTTGCACCAAACTTCACTTGTTTTCTTATCATTAAGGATTTGAAGGGGAAGGGAAAGACGACGGGAAAAAAAACCCCAAACTTCAAAATGCAGTGAGCTATTTGATAAAAATTGAGATCTAAGGGCATGGAGGAAGGATGCAGAAGGCCCATCCGCAATTCCCTGGAACGCGACAGGATTCCTCCCACCACGGGGGCCGGGGGCGGGCAGGCCGGGCAGGTCAGGTGTGTGGATCTGGTACGAGGAAGGCCAGGCCTCCATTTGTCACCTCTGCTCTTGGTGTCATCTGTCGGGATTATAAAACTCTTCCCTGTCCATACTCCTTCTGTTTCCCTCCCCCCCAGGTTCCATGTTCTGGAACCGGCACTCCCTTTGTGGCACCCCCTCTTCTGGATTGCAGCGGTCAGAACTGTGGGGTGGACACAAGTCCCTGGCCCCGGTGCCTCTCGCCAGTGCCCTGACCACGCACAGCGTCCCAGAGAGCTTTCCTCCTCAATAGCTCCGTGATTCCTTCCATAACCTGCGGCGGGGAGGGGACGGGGGACAAACCCCAAACACATTCCCTGGTGAATGAAAACGCTCATGGCTGCTCTCACTTCCTCGTTTGGTCTTGCTCTCCACCCTTCTCTTGCTCTCTACTCTTTCTCCTTCTCTCTCTCTCTCTCTCAGCGGCTCTTACTCCTTCTCTCCACAGGCATCACTGCGAACATCAAAGACAGCACATCAAGCGAAGGGAGCCAAAGTTCAAAGGCAACCTTTTTCGGGAAGCCAAGTCCAGCTGTAGCACTGACGTCTTTCCATTCTCATTGATGGGAGGGTGGGGGGTCCAGGACACATGGTTCATTCCAGAAACAGGGGAAGCTGCGGGGGGAGAAACGTCGGCAGCTACTGCTGGCCCGGTCCATCTGGTGTTGTACATAGACAGATTCTTGGGGAAAGCACCCACCCCGGGCTTCCCTCCTGAGAGTCCACCCAGTTCAGAGACAGTGTGCATGGATGTTTGTGTGTGCATGAGTTCGTGTATGAATATATATGTACGTGTGTATGCATGCATGCACATGTCTGTCTGTCTGTCTGTCTGTAAGTACAGGTAGGTCTGTATTTGTGTTGGGGTAACTTTTCATGGCTGCTACATGCTAGCATCTCCCTTAACATTATCATAAAATGATTATTCAGTTTCTTCAAAGGCCACTCTGGAGTAGACGATGTATTATAAAACTAACATTTGGGAAGGCAGGAGAACGGCCACTGAGTCGGAGATGGTTCCACGGCCAGGATCCTTCAGTGGCTTAAGTGTCTCTTGTTGTTCTCGGGTTGGGTTTGCGCTTTCCTCCTCCAGAAAAAAACAATAAGGATAAGAGTAAGACCCAGTTCCTGTTTTTTCAAAGACGTTGGGCTCCCAAAGGGGAGGATCTGCCCAGGGAGGAGACTCTGGGGCCTCGGCTGCTGTAGGCTCCGCGGTGTCGGGACTGGCCACTAGACCATGTGAACGGACATCTGGGAGGAGGAGCCTGGGACCGCCCCGTACTGCCGGCCATCACAGGGGTTAGTCGCCTGCTGATTACTGGGGGAAGGGCTAATCATGTGCATGCTGTGCTCCATCCCTGTAGGCAGGTACTGCCTCTCCCCGAAGGCCCCATTGGAAGGAGAAGAACAGAGTAAAGTGCTTTGAGAGGCGCTCAGTTTTTCTGGGCTTGCAGCTAGTCTAGGGGAAGTGGGGAAATTGTATCCATACAGATTATAAGGGTTGTGGAGAGAGAAGGCATTGTAGGAGCTCTGCTGCATGTGGCTGCCCCCAAACATGTGTGGTGATGAGGAGCTGGAGGCGGCGTTGCCTGCCTGCATGACATACTGAAACTGGGAAGTGGGGAAGGACCCCAGCTGGCCACCGTAGGCTTCCATCTTGCTGTTGCTAGGCAACGAAGGAGGCGTTGGTATTCCTGAGATCAGGGATGGAGTCCTCTGAGGCATGAAGGTTTCGGAGGGCTGAGCGGCTGAAGCAGTGCCACTCTGGAGCCTATTGTAGCCACTGTCACTCAGCCCTGGGTAGCTCTGCAAGGCAGCCATGTTGCTTCGGGCACATGGTGGATAATCAGAGAGGTTTAGATTACACAGCTGGCTCTCTCGACAGCCCACGTTGAAAGTGTTGGGGGCCAGATGAAATGTTGGAGGAGAACAGGATGGAGATAAAAGATGAGAAGAGGCTGAAGGAGATGGTGTCCCAGTGCTGGAGGTTGTTGGGGAAGTGCCTGTGCTGCCTCCTGAAAAAGAAAACATAAATACTGTTGAGACAGAGGCCTTTTAAGAGAAGTCTCTCTGGAAGTTCCCCTGTGGCACAGCAGGTTAAGGATCCGGCATTCACTGCAGCGGCTCAGGTCTCTGCTATAGCGAGGGTTCAGTTCCTGGCCGGGGAAATGACATGCCACAGGTGAAGCCAAAAAAAAAATGAGTCTCTCTAGGCCAGATGCAAGCCATTAATGAGGTACCCTCAAATAACCAAAATAGGCTGATTTCTGATTTTTATAGAACCATTGCTTTCTCCTAACTCGGCAGAATTATGCTAAGTGATTCTACCTGTGCACACATACAAAGGCAAACACACACTCCAAAAGGACAGAGGGTAACACAAAAAGAACACTAAACTCTTTCGTTTCTCTGTGTAAGAGCCTTAGTCTTATTTTTTTAAGGTAAATTAAAAAAAAAAGAAAAAACTTCCAATATTCTATCTGCCAGTTCTTCCCATTAAATTCACTTTTTCAGTAAGACCTCGAGTAATCAGCATGAAAACCCCATCACTCAACTTTTCCCATTCTCAGTGGAAATGCATTAAATATGTATTTTAACCCGGGACAGTTGCTTTCTTAGCCCTGTTTAGTTTAGTCTTCCATGCAAGAAATTAGGACACCAAATTTCAGGACCTTCATCTCCAAGGAAATGGGGTCCTGCGGTAGGGTGCCCTGTCAGGGTCGAGGCCGGGGAGGGCTGAGCACAAGAGCCCAGGAAACAGCAAGTGGAGTATGGGCCTGGAGTTCTGGCTTATGAAAGACATTATGAGCACTATTACAATAGAGAGGTAAGCATAAAGCAAGGCTAACTCGAAGCTAACTCATCATGATCCACAAGATCCGCTAAACCCCCTTATAAGAACCTGCCCATCTCAGAGACTGAAACAAAATTTCTAAGTGCAGTCTTTGGGTCTGGAATATTCATGAAGACGAGAAACCAAACAGGCCATAAAGTCAGGAGATCTGTGTTCTACTCACAGCTCTGCCACACTGACCCTGGGAACATCACATACCCTCTCTGTTTCAGTTTCTATAAGAAGATGAGAAATTGAGTTAGATCGGTGGTTCTAAAGCTAGGAGATCCTTGAGCTTTAAAACTGACTCACAGACTTTGAAAAACTTATGGTTTCCAAATGAGACAGGTTGGGGAGTGGTGGGATGTGCTGGGGGTTTGGGATGGAACTGCTATAAAACTGGGTTGTGATGATCGTTGTACAATATAAATGTAATAAAATCATTGAGTAATTTTTAAAAAAAGGAAAAAAAAGCTGCTGAAGTGGAGTTCCCATTGTTACTCATCGGGTTAAGAACCCGACATAGTTCTAGTGTCCTCAAGGATGCCAGTTCGATCCTTGGCCTCCCTCAGTGGGTTAAGGACCTGGCATTGCCACAAACTGCAGCATAGGTTGCAGATGTGGCTTGGATTCAGTGTTGCTGTTGTTGCTGTGGTGTAGGCCAGAAGCTGCAGCTCCGATTTGACTCCTAGCCTAGGAACTTCCATACGCCAAGGGTACAGCAAGAAAGAAAGCGAGAGAGACAAAGAAGGAAAGAAAGAAAGAAAGAAAAACTGCCGACATTGCAGGATTCCACCCCAGACCAACTCAATGAGAATTTCTGAGCCTGGGACCTCCATATCCACGTAGTTTTGAAAGCCTCCCAAATGATTCTAATATACGGCCAGGGCTGAGAACCAATGATATAACCCAAGTTCCTTATTTTCAAGTGCCCAGAATAGTAACTCTTAAATTTAGGGTGCATGAGAATAGCCTGGAAGGCTCATTAAAATACAGATCGCTGATTCCACCCCAGAGCTTCTAAATCTGAGAATATGCAACAATTTCTCAGATGAGCCTGAGGCTGCTGGTCCAGGGACCACTCTTTGGTTAGAGGACCTCCTGGTCCCTTTCATCTTGTAAAATCCCTGCATTTGTATCTGAGAGTTGCTCTTCTAATGTGTGGATATTAGAACCGAGTTGGTGGCTGACTCAGCAACAGACAAATGGCCAGCTCAACCCGACCAACTTCAAATACGTTCTCAGGTAGTTTAAGAAGGACAAAAATGACCTTTCTGAGCCACCCCTTTACCACGCTAGGAAGTAGCAGTGTCGCATCCACTTCCTGTCTCATCTAGTGAGACCTGAAGACAGTGGTGAGTGTCGGGGCCCCTGGACCTTTCTTGTGAATTCCAGAATGAGCAGTCACTTTGCCTTCCATGGGGAATTTCCCATGATGGAACTTCTCTTGTAAGGCAAGGATGGGACTTTTCCAGGATTGTGGAGAGCTTGATACCCTTTGAGTTATCCATAACTCATGCAAGGATTCCTAAAACCTGAACTGTCATAAAAGGGTAAAGGAACTTTTAAGTGGAAAGGAGCCAGAATAAGGTTTTTACCAGTGATAAAAAAAAATGTGAAGAAAATGAGCACGATTCCAGAGATATTGGAATACAAACAAATCGCCCACTGTGTCGCAGGGAGGAAGGGCCAGATGTGCAAGCTTCTGGGAGGTGGAGACCTCAAAGAGAAACTCAAAGCTAATTTTTCACAGAAGAAAAGAGGCCTTAGCCCACCTCCACAGATACTGTAGTAGTTCTGGCTGTGGAAGCACAGATTTAGCTCTTGCTAATAGTTTATTCGGAGTTAAAGTTTGCAAAGCCCATCTATCATCTCTTGCTTGGTCAGAAGAATTTCATCAATGAACTTCCCAGGTAGAACTGTATCTAGATATAAATAGCTCCTGATTTTAGTCATTTCAGGAAATTCTTTTTGTTTTGTTTTGTTTGCTTTTCTTTTTGTTTCGTTTCTTTTTTCTTTTTTTTCCTTTTTCTTTTTAGAGTTGCACCTGTGGCACATGGAAGTTCCCAGCCTAGGGGTCGAATTGGAGCCACAGCCGTCGGCCTACGCCACAGCCACAGCAACGTGGGATCCGAGTCATGTCTGTGACCTACACCACGGCTCACAGCCAAGCTGGATCCTTAACCCACTGAGCGAGGCCAGGGATCAAACCCGAGTCCTCACGGATACTAGTCAGGTTTGTTACCGCTGAGTCACAGCAGGAACTTCCCTTTTTTTGTTTCTTGTTCATATCTTAAATTTCCTTAAGAGAGCTAAAGAAGATTTTTATTCCACGGCTGAGATGAGGTTAACATTATAAATACCGCTGGAGGAGGTAAGCCAGCCTTGACCAAGGGAGGAAGAGCACCAAGCCTGATTCTAGGTTCACTGGCTTCCATCCAGCCATTGACCACAGGCAAGGCAGACTACCTCTTAAATTTCTTTCTCTTTTTTTTGTCTTTTTAGGGCCGCACCCGCAGCACATGGAGGTTCCCAGGCTAGGGGTCCAATCAGAGCTGTAGTCGCTGGCCTACATCACAGCCACAGAAATGCCAGATCCGAGCTGCGTCTGCGACCAACACCACAGCTCACAGCAACGCTGGATCCTTAACCCACTGAGCAAGGCCATGGACCTGCGCCCTCACAGATGCTATTCAGATTCATTTCTGCCCCATCCACGAGGGAGCCTCCTATCAAATGTCTTC
This sequence comes from Catagonus wagneri, assembly GCA_004024745.2. Lineage (NCBI taxonomy): Eukaryota > Metazoa > Chordata > Mammalia > Artiodactyla > Tayassuidae > Catagonus > Catagonus wagneri. Next base: position 6,334,218 of record PVHT020000034.1, on the reverse strand, counting down.
ATCTGTGAAACCAGGGCTCAAACTGATAGGCTTCTGTCCTTCTCAGAATTGTATCTAGGTCTGAGGATTCAATGTAAACTAAAGTGTGGATGAGCAGTAACAAGGATTTTCCCAGCAGTTATTTAAATACAATGAGGAAGTTCCCAAAGGGGAGGGCTAAGCAGAACGAGGGAGAACACACTTCTTGTTTCGGTCCCCCCACGTGGCCTAGCCCGCCGGACCTGAGAGGAGACGCAAGGATTCACTGTCTGCAAGCATGTGGTTCCTCTCTGAGGCGCCCTACGCAATTTCTCCCTCTTCCACCCTAAATGTCATGCGCTTCAGTGAAAATAAGCGCTACGGCACAAATGGAGAAACTCGACTCCAGCTGTAAAGAGATTTGTGTTTTATGGGATGTGTATCTGGTCTCCTCTCTTTGAAAGTCCGGCCTTGCTCCCCCAGATCTGGTGTTTACGTGGTCCCGGAGGAGACCTCCTGTTCAGCACCCTGTACTGCCCCGTTTCAGGTACATCCCATCAGGCCCTGGCCCTAGCCCTGCAGCAGGAAGTGCAGGATGGGGCACATGACTTTTTACAACTCTCAATGGTTTTCTCGGATGGCCCGGGATGGAACGAATGGTACTGATTTAAGGCCTCAATTGGTTTCACTAGAAAAAAAATAAGAAGGGAACTATTAACAAGTTACAGGGATTTCTGCTGAGCAGATGAGAGGCACATGTTAAAAAGTTTGTAGTCAGCTTGCTTTGGCTTTTAAATGACACTCACTGGAAATGAGACTTGGTGGCCTGCTGGGCTTCAGGGGGTGAGAGCCTCCATGTGAACTGGTGTTCGAAGGGGGAGAGCAAGCCCGTCTAAGGGAAGGTCACGTTGCCTCCATTCGCTTTGAAGAGACGCTCTTATGCACTTAAAGTCCTCAATACGGCTAAGAGCCATTATTCAAAGTCCACAAAGAGAGAGAAGCCTATCGCATTCCTTTTGCGGAGAAGCAAACCGAGATACTGAGAAGTCTTTACTCTCTTATGATCTAACAGCTTGTCAGCTGTTAAACAAGATTGGGAGTGCCAGCCAAGTGCTAAATAAGCATAAGGAGGCAGGCTGCCCTCCCTGTGCATTTCAACACTTAGCTGCCTAGAGGCCTCTTAGCCCAGAAGAGCTGGGGCCGAGTGCGAGGCCAGGCCACCCCACTGCTGTGGGGCCAGGGCTGCCATCGAAGGCAAGCGTGCCTCCCTTTCCTGCGTAGCCTTCTACCCTTTGCCCTCTTCCCCTCTGTACCCACCAAGTCCAGGACGCGCTAAGAATCTTGATTTCCACTTTAATGGATGAATATGGACTTAGAGGCAGACAAACCCCGTTCCAATTCTGGGACCTGAGCAAGTTAGCTCCTCCTTAGAAATGGAAATGTGATTATCCACCTTGCCAGCAAGTACTGAGATGTGGATAAAACAATATACATTACAAAGCACACAGAGGCATAAAAATGTCGTTCTTTTTCTCGTCTCTTCTATTAGTGAAGGAGTGACGGGGGAGAAAGGCCTCTCAGGGCGTTTGGGTTCTCGTGGGGACGGCTGCCAGGTGTTGGCCTCTGTCCATTCCACAGTCTGGTGAGCATCGTGTCACAGCCAAGTGCCCCGATGCGGCCAGCCACAGCACCTCCAGGGCTGTGGGTGATGGCGCACTAGACACCCACGGAGCCCATATCCCAAAGGCTAAGCCAGCTGTTTCCTCTCTTAGCTCTCTGCCCCTTCCCCCTCACTCCCCACCTGGGCAGGAAACAAGATGCCCCAGGTCTCCGTCTCTCTCCATCTCTTCTCAGATCAGATCAAGCAAAGCAGAACTGAACACAAATAGGCAGGCTGGTGTTTTCCCCACTAGTCTCAGAAGTCTTAATCCACATCTGAGAGGTGCTTAAAACATAATGCTCTAAATAGCTGAAAACACTCCAGCATTTCAGGACCAATCCTCCGCTGCCCCACCTGCCTGCATCCCATTTTACCCGTGGCCCAATGTGAGGAGGGACTCAAAATTCATATTCAACATTTACTTGCTCCAATGACCAAGGTTGACAGCCAAAATAACCGAAAGGAATACATAGTTAGCAGTGACTCCATACGAGGACAATAACCTAGAATATACTTGGGTACCATGAAGACAAGCTAAATGTGACCATGAAAATCCTGAATACCAAACCTGCTGACTTTTGCATCTTTAGATTGATCACTTCCAGACTGTAATATGGAGGCTTTCGCGTACAGTCTCCTTTTGGATTTATTTTGCTGCGCTTTCCTCACCCCCCCCCTCAAAATTGAAAAACAGTGAAACAAAACCCCATCTGGGCCAGTAAAGAATAAATTTCCATGCAATTACTTGGTTCCACGAGCCAGACTCTCCTCTCATATAACTTGATGGCATCTGTCCCTGAGGAGTGCTGATTCGCTGTGTGTCCTCGAGTAGCCTTCTTCAAGGCTCTCAAACAGGTAAGAGGTAAAATGTCAGCACCCTATGGAATGATCCCAGGGAATAAACCCAGTGGCCATAAAGCGTCATGGTCACAGCCCTGTTACTCCCAACTACGGAATTATCCTTAGTTGAAATGAGTGTGCTTCTCAAAATGCAAATGTGAAACACGATAGTTCTAATGGGAACTGTGTGGTTTCAAGCTTAGGATTCATCCTAGTGCATCCCTCTCCATACAGTTTAAAGCTACTCATGGATCCAAACCTCTTCCCTTTAACATGGCTTTAAATATATTCACCCAGTTCTCACTTTTCACATTGGTCCTCTGTGTTCTGAGTCCCTCTGCTTCTTAAATGGCCCTGTATGACACCTATCACATCCCCGAGGTGCAATGGCACCATTTTTTCCTATTTCCATTAACTTACTTGTTTTCCCTGCTCCTTGTTTTACTTCCTTCCTTGCGGCAGTGTACATTTGTTGTTACAGTCATTTAGAACTAATTTGTCTCTCTCCTGGCAACAGTACCATTTTCCCACTGAGAAACGCCCCCTCTCCCACTCTCGCCGCCTCACCGTACCTCCAGGGAAGGCATGTGACTCAGGCCTGGACAGTCTAAGCACTCCCACCCCTGCCACCGTAACTAATTCGGGAGGGGGGTCCCAATTAGAGTCAATGAGACTCAGGGAGATTTCACTATAAATCTTGAGAGAGGCGCATGACCTTTCCCATCCAATTAAACCTAAAAAGATGCAGGTCCAGCGATGCTGGCAGCTATGGGACCACCATGGGGAGCCTGAGACTAAAGTCAGGTGAGGGATGATAAAGGCTTGGAGTGGGGTGATAACAAGGGAGATGAGAGACATGGCAGATACAAGGACGTGGTAATGGTTGGATGGGGAGGGGGTAAGGAGGGAGGGAAAAGTCTAAATGTCTGGAATGATTAATGGAGGTGGGTCTTTCTCCCAGGAGAGGGCGCCAAGTCTGTGAGGTAGACCATGGACTCAGTTTTGTACACACTGAGACACACCTAGCATAAGGGACTTTGGGGCAAAATAGAACACGGAACTGACAACCATTTGCTTCAGTATAGTGAACTGTGACACACTCCGATCTTACCATAAACTTTTCATGGGCATTATTCTTTATCTCAGGGATAAATGAGATCAGCTTAAGCTGGCTATCTCTGAAACATTATAATGATCACACAGTAGTTCAAAGACCACTGTTCACTGAACTCTCCTCCATTCTCAGTCTTTTTTGCCAGTATGGATTTGCTCATTATTCCATCTCTTTCACTGACCAACCTCTAATTAACACATGTCAAAATGATGAAAATCCCAACACCAGCAGAGACCTTCACAATCCTAATGTTTAACTGCCTGACAAACATTAATGGGTGTGATGGCATTGAAATCTGTCTAGTGATGTCTACTACCAGCTGAGGAAAAGGGAGGACTCTGGGAAGGGCAGGTCTCCTCATAGCCACAGTTGGAGACATAGTACCAGCTTTGGTCACAGGTCCGCACAACGGTTGTCAGATCATTTGGAGAAGCCACTCACAAAAACTCTCTCAGTTTTGGCCATACACATAGCTCCATTGTAGGCATCACCAGAACAACCTCAGGAGCCCGACATCATCAGAACAACAGGACTGACCCAGGATCTTACTTCTTTCTACTTCTTTGTGTCACCTCATGCAACTTCCTCAAGCATAACTTACTTGGGTTAGTTCATTTTGTCCCTGCCACAAGCAGTGTTCAGGCAGAAGCCATTCCTGAAATATAATGCCTGTCTCCAAAGTCTAAGAAAGTTTAAACTTCCTTGCTGATTCTAAATGAAGATGTCTGAAAATAAAACCGTACACTTGACTTCGTAAAAATGAAAGATGGACCTACTGTTTAGAGTTAATGCTCAAGTTGTGAACAATAAACTATCAATTGGAAAAGTAAACTAATTTTTTTTTGGCATGGAAAACTTAAGTTTTAGGAAGGAGGAAGGAAGAAGGAAGAAGGGCTGGTAGAAAGGAAATGCCCAAGAAGGCAGGAGATCTGCTTTGGAGCTCTCAATTCAGTTCTGCCATCACTTAACTGCAGATATGTTACTAGGCTATAGTCACATATGCTACTGTGCTAGATCTATGCATCAGTTTATTTTGGTGTTAAAGGCAGAGCATAATGAATCCCACGCATTATTCTCTACAAGAGAAGACAACTACATAGAGCATCCGTTCAATACATTTTTGCAAACAGAAGGACTAATTTTTTTAAAAAACGGGCTAATTCACCTAAGCGCTTTCCTTGAAATTTTATCAACACATGGGTCTTAATGAAAGAGAAATAAAAATGATAGCAGGGGCAGGAAGGAAAAAGCACCCTTAACCTCATCCAAGCAGAATGGCTGATCCAGCTTCCTGCAGCAGCAACAGCACAAAACTACTCTAGGGCCATGCATCTGACATCCAGATCTTTCACGAACTTGAAGCAATGAGATAATGTGGACATTCTGGTGGGTCAGTCCCTTATCTGAACCTAAGGGTTGGTGCCAACACTGCCAATACTCTCTTCACCAAAAGGGAGTTACTAGATAATCAGTCTGCCATGGAAGATTCCATTAGAAGCTCACCACTCTTTACTTCTTGCAAGACACAAAACAGTTCAACACAGACGCTTATGTCTCTTTCCCTCATTTATGACTGATATTATCCAGAGTTACTAAAACTCTTAGTTTTTAAAGGAAAAGGGAATGGGAGTTGTTACTTTTACATCCTTTGTTAACGTCAAGAAACCAAGCCACATATTTTTAAATAATGAGAATCTGGATCAAGTTCAGTGTACAGTTCAAAAATGTATTCCAATTAAACTATTTAATAGAGTCTTGGCTTTTCCTCCAGCCCCACCCCACCACCATATGTATCCAATAATTCCATGCTCATTTCCCCCATCAGTATAAAAAGGGACTCAATGAATAAGTGTGACATTTTCCTTCGAAAGTTCAGTTTCTCTTTAACCACTGTTTCCCACATGTCAATAATAATCCTTCCTCTTGGTAAATTTTCAATGGAAGCACCATGAAAGCTGCTATGCTGCACACCTAAGCAATGCAGGGTTCCCATGCCTGCACCTGCCTAGTGGTTCCACACACTGGGGACATGCACTAGCCATCCCCAACCATCACTCCACATCTATATCCACGTATGTATCAGGTGGCTGTGCTCCAAGATTTAATGGGAGAGTGACCCTGCCTACCTGAGCCACAGTGCCACCAAGTGACCTCATTTGCTGTTCATTAGGTACTTCCCTGGTGCCAGGCCCTGGGATAGATCTTGGGGACACAGCAGTGGACACAGTGTTGCCACCAACACCTGCTCTCAGGAACTGGCAATATCCCTACCAGCCTCCTGGTACCAGCCTCCGTGAAACAAACTCCAGCTTTGCTAGCTTTTAATCACTATCTCCATCTTAGAACCTAAGGGGCTTCATCATTCAGGTTACAAAACCTAACTTAGTGTGCAAACAGCTAGAACCTCCCTGAGAAGGGACTATAATACAATTTGTTATAAGTCCTAGAATGGGCTCCTCTATCACAGAGCCTCAAATTAAAAACCGAGACACTAGGGAGCTCCCTGGTGGTCTAGTGGTTAAGATTTGGTGTTTTTACTGCTGCAGCCTAGGTTCAGTCCTCATCTGGGAATTGAGATCCTACATCAAGCCACTGTGCGCCGTGCCCCGCCCCCCCAAATTTTTTTTAAATAATAAAGAATTTTTAAAAGCAAAAAAAAAAGGGACTCTATTAATAGCAACCATTTGATAAAAGAGAAGAAACTCAGTCTGTAGTTTTGATCACTGTCACTTTGAGGCAAGAGGATGTTGAAGAGGATGACTCATAGGGTCTGACATTTTCGGAAGCAGTCTGTTGGGTATCCAGGTAAATGGACGCTGTGCCCGGGAGAGCCAGTGGCTAGACTTGAGAAAAGAGCTGAAATCAGCCCATGGGCCATCTGTACATACGGCCACAGGCTTCCCTACCTGAGCTGCAAGAGAAGGGAGATTAGAAATTGGATGAAAAGCACAACGCGGTGGGAGGAAAAAGTCCACTTCGGCCATCCACGTGAGATGGCTGTGGCTCCATGTTAGCAAAAGAGGGGAGCACACGAGTTCTAAGATTCAGAAGGGCTAGCAGCAGCCCCCTTCTCATTGTCAGACCTGAACCATTTATTCCCAGTGTGGGGAGCTAAGTTGCTTCTCATTTACAAAACAAGAATAAGAAAACTTCTAAGGCTGCCAAGAGCCATAAGATGAAATTCTGATGAAGATCTCTTCAGATCGCAAGGGCTATGTGAATGCTTCGTGATAGAAATAATAATTTCACTCCCACCATAGTCATGAAGGCAGCCTTGCTTTGGGGAAGGGAGAGAGAATTGCGGGTGCCAGGTGAAACGCCACTCTGGCACTGGCACTGGCTTGCTAGCACAAGTGGCAATGCTTTGGTTATTTCCGGAGCTACCTAGTACTCCTCGTTCCAGGAAAGTCAGTGTAACTCGTGGCTTGGCTTGGGGCCGGGGTGCTATATTCAGTTCAACTCCCACTCCCTCCCCCGCACTCCCTCTGAGCAGAGGCCCTGCCCAGGGCTGTACCTTGCTGCTTCTGCATGGTGGTGAAATCTTCAAAGGTGAGTGTGCGCACCGGGGGTCTCCAGAAGGCATAAGTCTCCATGATGGCTTCCAGTCCGGTTCTACAGAAGGAAAGAGCCAGCAAAGGAAGTTGTAAATAACCCCAAGAAACACGCTGACTTTTAAAAAAATTCCTGGGATGGTTTGTCTGAAATGGTATATGCATAGGCACTGAGACAAATCACCATCAAGGTAAAATAGTCTAGAAGAACACAGGGTACAGGGGAGGCCGGGCTGCAGGGAAAGAAGAAATTAACCCGATTCAGATTACTTGCAAGCAAGTCATAGCTATGGTGGCATTTCACTCTGACCTTTCTTCAAAGAAGGTGTGGTCTGCATGAAAATAAAACATGTTAAGTGTTAAAGGTCAAGGTCGCAGATATCATGGATGGAGTGGAGGAGAGAGTAGCATCTATGGTTTCTCCAGCACAGGCCAATGTCATCGTCATCACCACGGAGCCTGGACACAGCCTGTCCCAGAGTCAACTCCACCACCACCGGGTTTGTGGGGTCAATGAAACTGTCACATCGCAGTGCCTTTAAAGGCTTCTTAAATGAATGCAGACAGGCAGGGCAACAGAAACAGAAGGAGAGGTAAGAGATCAAATACACTTGAGTTTCTGTTGCAACAAGAAATACCTACCTGGAGGCACAAAGAGGGTTTGGTCCCAGAAATTATACCTCAAACAAAAAGACCAATACATTTCTGCAAATACTTACCTGTATCTTACAATCGAGCTGGTCTTTGAGTGTCATACAATTGGGACTCAAGGAAACATCCCATATTTTACAAATGCATTACTTTAAGACTTCTGTTTCATCGATTCTGGAAATTCTATTACTAGAACTATGTGCACACTGCCTAATTTATCCTTCAATAAATTCTGTCATACATATGCATAAGGTGCTGATGGACATTGTTTTAACATAATTATCCAGGTAATCTGGATTATTTTAGACATATTTTTGCTGATATTCCATACCCTCAAAACAGATCATTGATTGGGTGCTTTGTTTAAAGTTTTGGGCACAGCTTCTGATGACTGACTTTTCCTTAAACTACGGGCTTCACTTCCGGCTAAGTGGAGGGAGGGGAAGCTCAGGGACTATGAGGCAGGTAGGAGAACGAGGGCAGGAAAGAGTAGGCGGCAGACGTCCTTTCACAGCAGTCACTGCAAAGTTACACGGTGTCCCTGCCTGGAAAAGATACACTTTCCCTCTTGAGATGGGCAGCTTGTGCTACTAGATAAGATGTCCTAGTCAGTTCTTGTCAGTCTGGCATAGCGAGAAGAAAGCGTGAGGCTCTATTTTAAGTGAGAACAAATATCCTTTCCTTATAAATGACTGTAAGATCCCCTGAGGTTCTTCTCTGACGAGCTGCTGATACACCGACTGGCTCTTTGTGTTGGAAATTTTCCTCTCTGAACCAGCCTTACTTGCACAATTAACTTTCTAAAGTCTTCCCTGGAATCTTGGAGGCTTTAAATACACCAATGTTGGCAAATCAAACTCTGTATTTTTAGAAGAGGTTGAGAGGAGAGGGTGTTGCATGGTGTTTATTAGCTGTTAATCTGTTAAAAGTAGGAATAGAAGACATCTCCACATAGTCACCCTGCATTAATGCTGAATACAGTACATGGAACTATTTGTGAAGAGAAAGAGTCCAGGCCATTAGGGAGTTCAGAATAAAAAGGGGATGGGCAGATGAAGCCAGGCAGAGCCTTGATGAATATAAAAAATAGATAGGCCAGGCTTAGTTCTTACCGCCTTGTTTTGGAATGTTGGGGGCTCACCAGAACATGTTAGGATTCCCTTTAATGGCACGAGAGGCTCACTGCAAATAGCAAGGTCTCTACTGTTCCACTTCCTATTCCATTCTTCCTGGGAACATGTACCAATGATGGGGACAAAATATTAACTCAAGGACAAAGAACAGTCCCTTCTCATTGCATAAAGTGATAGACTGTGAGGTAGCACAAATGCACTGATAGACTGCCAAGGTCACATTTACTGAAGGAATAGAAAATGAACTTTGATTTTATTTTCGTAACAGGCGAAAAGATTATGGCAAAGATATTAATAATATTATTTAAGCAGTCAACTATATATAGGATAGTGACCACTTATCCATTTATACAAATCTGAAATCCAACTGAAATACTAAGTGTAGAATCATAGATTTAAAAATTGAAAAGGATGTTAGGTGTCATCTACTTTTACTTCCTAGGTTGCTATCTTGGATAGATGGTTATCCAGCCTCGGTTTGAGTATTTCCCAAGGAAAATATGTAGCTTTGGGACAGATCTGTTAGAAAGTTTTTTCTAGATGCTCTGAGAAGGAAATCACCTTTGCACAGTTCCTGTCCAAACAGGATAACCTCAGCCCAATCATGAAAAAAACATCTGATCAACCCAAACTGAGGGATATTTGACAAAATAATTATGCCAAAGTATCAAAGCTATGGAAGGCGAGGAACTGTTTTAACCACAGGAGGATGAGAAGGAGGGAGAGGAGAAGGAGAAATGACCTCTGGATTCAGAGAGGGACCCGGGGACAGTATGAAAACTGTAGTGGAAAACCCGGTGAAAATCACAAAAAGTTTTTAGCTAAGAGTCCCACACCAATGGCGATTCTCTGGTTCTGACAACTGCACAATGGCTATGAAAGATGTTAACATGAGAAGTCAAGTAAGGAGATATGGAAACTCTCTGTATAATTTTTGTAAATTTTCTGTAAATCCAAAATGAGTTCAAAATAAAGAGAGATGGGGCCCTGCTGTACAGCGTGTGATTGGATCACTGTGCTGAACAACAGAAATTGAAGAAACATTGCAAACCAAGTATAATAAAAAAAAAAGGAAAAAAATAAGGAGTTTTGTTTTTGTTTTTGTTTGGCTTTTGTCTTTTTAGGGCTGCACCTGCAGCATATGGAGGTTCCCAGGCTTGAGGTCTAATCAGAGCTGTAACTGCCGGCCTACGCCATAACCACAGCAATGCTGGACCAAGCCATGTCTGCGAACTACACCACAACTCATGGCAATGCCGGATCCTTAATCCACTGAACGAAGCCAGGGACTGAACCCACAACCCCATGGTTCCTAGTCGGATTCGTTTCCTCTGTGCCACGACGGGAACCCCTGGAGATTTTTTAATGGCGAAAAAAAAAAGGAAAGTTCTTTCTGATCTTGGGCTGAAGTCTCTGATGTTACTTTTACCCTCTGGTTCCATTACCAATGGGTACGTGGTAAGAGTGCCAGATATTTTCCACATCCTCATCAGGAAGATCCTCCTGAGCAGTTAAGACTGTAATGTATGACATGCTACATATGGACACCACCATGGAGCATCCAGGCCAAGTGTCTGTCCCAACAAGGGTCTTTTTGGTGGTAAAACTGAGTGTGTTTGGGAGAAGGAGGGGTGAGGACTACCAAAAACTAGTGGCTAAGTTTACGCATTCCCAGCCACACTTGACTAACCCGCTGTGGATCTTTCCCTCAGAGGTTTACCCCAGACCTTACTGAATCCATTTATATATTCAGAGTGTATCTCTTTTTAAAAGAATTAACCCTATGTGTTTACTATATGCCACATCTTAATTGTCCTCCAACTCCATCAAGCATCCTTGGATAGCTCTAACTGTTCAAAAGTACTAATTCCATCCATCAGGATTTGGTGAAGTGCCATGGAAAGCTAAGTATTAGCTTGTGCACTCTGCACCATGTTTTCCTATATCCCAGCACTTTGTACAATGCCTATTACATGGCAAGACTTCAATTATTGTGCATTAAATTAGCAAGCAAAGGAATGAAAGTTCATCCTATTTTTATTACTCTTTTCTGAGCTTTAGCTAGCATTCATTTTTCTAAGCCTAAAACTTAGGAGAACAACTTGATATCAAATCAAGACTCCTGAAGACAGAAAGCATCCTCCAGCGCTAGAAGCTTGGGAATTGCTTCTACTCCATGCAGCTTTTGGTGCCTCTCTTGACCCGGTCTCGGAGAGGTTTCAATTTTCTTTTGGTTTCTTCTAATCCGGTCATGGACTTTCTGACCTTCAACGGAGTCTGAGTCCCCTAGCGGAGCCCAGCCGTTCCTCCTCTCATCTTCTCCTACAGGAAGCCTTGCCAACTACCCACTCACATCCTCAGCCACGTGGGTGTCTATTCAGTTTATACCAAGCAACACACTGTTTACTTATTCATCATTACTCTCTAGTTTTGTAAAACTTTATCTCGGGGTTCTTAAAAGTAAACTCATTGTCTTATAGATTTTTTTTTTTTAAAAGCAGTCTCAGATAACCCTATGTCATTAACACGTTCCACGTGGTGGGTCTCTCTGCGTCTGTGGGACACCAGAGCCCTGATGTCATCATCTTTGAAGTCTCCAGTCAGAGATGATCAAATTAGCAAGTGGTCCCTCTTGCTTACTTTTCCTGTTTGCTCCAGTGACAACAGAGTCCATATCTAACCCCGCTTCGTTCAGTTCTTGGCTGTAATCACCTCCCTGACTTCCAAGCCTCTTCTCTTTAGACTTTTCAGCCTGCTCACTGGCCAAACCAATAGAATGTGCCAAAGAAGAGGGAGAAAAGGAAGGACAGAATGCAGGTCAAAGAGCTGTTTTGCAAACTGATGATGCCTTGAGAACGACTGATTTGGAAAAACTGTCAAAATAAAAAGAAATATTCTCCCTACCTTCTCAGTCAAAAAAAAAAAAAAAAGTAGGACCATCCCCGTGAAGTTCAGCAAAAATTTAATAATTATAACAATTACAACTACATTCATGAAACTATGAGGTAACATATCAATACACAGTTTCTACTTTTTGTGTTGAGATAGTGAGTTGTTTTTTATGTTTTTTTTCCATTTATTTTCTCTGTCGTTCTGCCACCTGACTCTTCCCCATGCTATTTGCTGATGATACTGGTAACATGGGAACACATCCTCAGGACTGATAAGGCCACCGATCATTTCTCAGTAGAAGACAGTCACAGGCTAATAAGGGAAGTCTACTGAGGTGGGGTCCTGCAGTCATAAAGGGGTTATCTGACCAGCAAAACAATTACACGCTGGGTTCAGGAGACAGAAAAGTAAAAAGGACGCAAGGTCTTTACCCCATAGGACAGCCCTGCGCCACAAAAAGCTAACAACATGTAAACGGCTAATTTCTGATCTGTGTGACAGATGCTGCGCTGGAGACGTGTAGAGGAAGCCGCGGGGCACTGAGCAAGAGTGCTGAATACACCTGGAAAGCTCAAGGAGGGTTCCATCGAGGGCCAATTATTTAAGCTTAATATTACAGGGCAGTGTAGTGTTCCACACAGACAAGAGGCCAAGAGAGCTTTCTTAGTAGCGTTAACACTATACACAAAGACTTGGGGGTATGGAAGAGAGGCTATGTTCCGGGAACTGAAAATAGCTCAAGGTAACTGGAGCTCAGGGTGCAAGACGAGGGGGCTGGGGATGGACCACATGGATATTTAGTCCGTGTTAGGGGCTTAGGTTTTATCCCATGGGCTATACTGTGCCTCTGAACTCCTTTCCTTCCACCTCCTGTCCCTGCATTTGAAAAGACACAAAATCAGACTATACTGTTCTTTCAAATCTAACTACCATATGTCAACTTTCTAATCCTTTTTCTTAGACCGTCCTTGGTCCACTGAGGTGAGATCAAATCTTCCAGATATCCTTCTCCTTTATTGGATCTGGAATCAGCACCTACATTTAGATTCCTGGGGGTATTTGTTGTCCGGGGACATTCTAAACGGAGGTCTGCAAATTGGCAAAAAAAAAAAAAAGCCACCATTCCAAACTTGGCTTTAGATGGTACAGTAAATCTATCTACATGATGAACGGGCTGTCACTGAGGTGTTTTACAAGGGTTTGGAGGAGCAGGTGTCCAATGCACAAGTGATTGGAGTTGAGTTAAAACTGTTCCCCTTACCCAGTGAGTCCCCACTCGGAGTCTGACTAGGTCGCAATGGTGGTTCATAAGGAGTGCTCACGGTCTCAAGAAGTGCGATAAGAATCCTGATAACACAAAGCAGGACTGACCAAAATATCAAGTTCCCTCGCATTCGACTGGAAGAGTCTAATTTTAACGGGGTGATACTAAAGCCTACAAGGGGCAGCTTAGCACCGTGAAGAGCATGAGGTCTGGAGCCCGACCGCCTGGGTTCCAGTTGCAACCCTGCTGCTTTCTGGTGCAACCTTGCCACCTTATGTAACCTTTTCACGCCGAAGTCTCCCCACCTATCAAATGGAGACGATAATACTACTCCCTCCCAGTCGTTCCTTAATACATGCATACTGATTAAAGACAAAATATTTCAATCCAGGAAAGAAAACACAATGAGAGTGTACGGACCGTTGGGCTAACTCGAGTAAAAGAAACCCCACCATCTGCTCAGGTTGTGATCTGTAACAAAAGAAAACATCCTTTTTTCCATGCGATTTTTATATTATATAGTTTTTTAAATTTTGTTGGGGTAGAGTTGATTTACAGTGTTGTATTGGCATCATATTTATAGCAAAATGGATCAATTACACATACATCCATCCTTTGCTCTCCCCATAGGTTACTACAGGACATGGAGTAAACCCCCTGCATTACCCAGCAGGTCCTTGTTAGTTATCTCTTTTCTATACAGCTGTGTGTGTAGGTTAAGCCCATCTTCCTAACGTTTCCCTCCCAGAGAAAACATCCTTCCTTCACTGGAATGCAAAGCTTTGCCAGCCCTCTGGCTCGGCATTGAATGTGGAAGGACCTGTGTGTTACCTAATTGCATTTCTCATTCTCTAAGAACCCCAAACGCGTCCCTCCAACCTCCCCAGGCCTCGTTATCTTGCAGATATTTCAGACTCCAATATGTTAGCCATTAAACAGACGTCACTCTGTTAGATGACACCACCCCTGGGCAAGAGCCATAGATAATAAAACAACTGCCAACTTTCTCTGGCAAACCCCCATGGCCAAGAGGACAATGGTGGAAAAGATTCATGATGGAGGAGAGAGAACAAATAACGAGGCAGAGAAAAATGTTAAATAGTGGATGAAAGACCGCAAGCCAGGGGATATGAAAAACAGCGTTGGCCTGGATGAATAGGAGAGTCTGGCAGGCTGCTCCTGCCGGAGTCCAGTACAGAGCCAGCTACTTTGAACTGCAGATGCGGCAAGGCCTGCAAGGGACTGCAGCACTGATAACTTCCATAGGTCTGCTAAATGCACCCATGCTAGGGATAACAAGAGAGTATGCAAAATCCATAGGGGCTGCTGCGACTGCCAGGAAAGAGCAGGATGAGATTGGCTGGAAAAATAGAGCCGGTGGCTCTGGGGAGGATACATGAAAACAGAGAAACTGAAACTGAGGGAGACTCTTGGAAAGCCGCGCTGGTTGAAAGCACGCAACTGGTCAGCTCGTTGACTCTAAGCTTGCCTTCTGGAGCGAGAGAGTCACCGCAGGTGAACGGGAGCAGGGCTGTCTGCGGGCTGGCAATCTATGCCTATCACAGGACAGTGACATCATTCTCTGGATGCTGCCATTGGCTGGATTTGCAAATTCTGAAAGCTGGTACCTCACTGTACTTAGTAACATCAGTAAAGTGGGAAACACTGTACCCATACCAATCAGCTCAGAGGTGAAAAACAGAAGCTTGGACCACTAAATGGAGTGGTCATTACTACAATTTGTACACCTATGATTTGAACACCTAGAAATAAATATACGAGGAACTACATGAAATTGCTGATCGTGTACCACTTTGACCGACAACCACGGTAATTTCAAATGTCCAACTTAACAGCCAGGTAAGGGTGTAGATAAAATTTGAGAGACTGGTTATACTAGAGAACTCTACCGACAGATAATCACTGCGATCCACCCTGCACTTTGACTCCCCAAAAAAAACTGTTACTTTAGGATCTAAGCAAAGATGAACTGGCCTGGGGGCTAATCTCTTTTCCTCTTCCTTCCTTTTCCCCTCTGCCAATTTCCAGCACTCTGATTCCTCATCTCACAGTCCTCTTTCTGGCTGCACACTTGTCTTCACTGGGTCTTGGGAGGGGAGGCCAGCAAGGACCTTCTGGAGGAAACCCTGTCACATGGGACAGTTCCCCTGGCAGCTGTCTTATTAGATGCAATGGAAGCTGGGAGTACAGGTAAAGTCCCAAGTTCAAAGACAGGATGAAGTTTGCTGACAAAGACGAACCCAGAGTCATGCACTCCACAGCACTTCTAAAACAAGTTCCTAAAACCTTCACTCCACAGACAGGTCATAATTTTAATCCTCTCCTCTTTATTTTACTTGTTTGCTTTGGAGGAAGTCCCTGGGAATTACATAAAATTTCCCAAGCTTACTCGGGCTTTCTGTAAAATCCTGGCAGACCCTCCTAACTGGGACAAGGTTTTCTCTCTAGATGGGAGCTAAGAGACCCACAGAGTCCTCTTTCCTTCTGCTCCTGTCTAGCCCCTTTCAAGTGCAAGGTCTCTGCCGCGGAAATGCTCCCTCTAGCTGAGCACAGTGGGCCCTCCAGGCACATACAGACAGACCTCCTGAGGCTGCTTCTTGACCAGGAAGCTCAGTGCAAAGACTCCCACTTCTCTTCAGCTCACGACTTCTGTCTTCTCTCTGGAAAGAGCTGCCCATCAGAGTGGCCACCACCAAAGATGTAACTTTACCTTTCAGTTTGCTACTGAGAGAGCTCTCTCAACCAAATCTCACTCTGCTGGGGTTCATCCTCTGAGACGCCTTCTTTCCAGATGTCTCTGGAACTTGCTGGGTGCCCTCCTCCAGGGAGACAGGTGGCACAGACATGCCCCCACCAAGCAGAGCCAGCTCAGATGGCCTGCATGGCATGTGTGTGACAGTTAAACTAAAGTAGTGTCTTACAGCAGCAGTCCATCTCAGATTTGAATCAAAACTGCCCCTAATCTTTCAAACTAAGACTCACTCTTTCTTCCCTTCTTAGTTGGTGTCCAAAACTAGCTTCCCGCTGGTGCTCTACCTGACTCGCCTTTGGTTGGGGTAAGGCTTTCTCAGTCCACAGTTCCTGGCCTTTTAACGTCTCTGCCACTCATCAACTCTGTTTGATGTTTTGTAATTAAATGAACAACCATGATTCTTACTCTATATACCTGGCGCTACAGGAAAAAAAAAAAATATCTAAGAATAGGTCCAACCCTGTTTTCAAGGAGCTTCATTCTAGCAGGGGGCAGATGGGGCCCAAGAACACAGACCATAAGACAAAAATTCATCTCAAGCTGAGGGAATCTATTTTCCCCGGGGGAACAGGAAGGTGATACTGTCTCCCGAAAAGAAAAAAACCCCAGGGTAACGTCAGATATTGTGCCTGATTAAAAGTAAACATATGTTGACCCTTCCACCCAAACCATATTTGGGCTATGTAATTTCTGAGAAACCTAGAAAGAAGAACAACTTAGAAATAAACAATTCCCTTCCCGTTGCAGAGACAATGCCTGGAAGCAAAATCTGTGAGTGTTCCCACTGCAAAGGGACTAGAAATCCACTATTTGCTAGAACAGGAACACACACACACACACCCTGATGGAGATGTCTAGTCAGGCACATGAATGCACACAAATGAAAAGTAGCAGCTCCCTAAGTAAAGGCTGAAGAGTGGTGACTCTCACACATTCAGTGTGTGACTGACACTTCCCAAAGAAGGAGGAGGGACTATGACGCACCGGATGATGGTGACGCTGTGAACTCACTAAGACTCCTGTTAGGGTTTCTAGAAGGCTCAGTGAATATCACCCCTTGTCCTCATTTGAACTCAGATTCTGAGGAAGACCTAGTAATGGAGACCAAACTATTACTAAAGGTGTGTGGAGAGCTCCGTGCAGGTGCGAGGGCTGAATGAGTGAGCCAGGATGCCCCTGACTCCACAGAACTGCAGGCTCCTCCCCTGGGCAGACCAGGCAATGGAGAAGGCCCAGATGGTACCCGCTGTGCAGGAAACAGGCCCTGGCGAGTTCCTTTTCCCAGATTCAGCAATCCTACCAGTCTCCCTGGTTCCCACTGGGGGAAGCAGAAAGCCATGGGACTGAAGCCAGGAATACTTCGCATGGCTATTTCTTTTCATCCCAATAAGATTGGGACCTAAGTGTCCTCACCGCAGCTGCCTCAAGTTCTCCTCGACACACAGAGGATGCCGCTGTCAGCCCAGCCGCCCTCCGAGGACCCTGCAGTGAGAGGCTTGCGGGCCCAGAGGGACTCAGGAGAGCCATCTCAAGAGGCAGCAGTGGGTCCTGCCCATCGTTGCTCTCACATCCCTCCTGGAGCATCCGGATCGCTCTGGGCTGGAATGAGATCGACAAACCTGAACGCGTTTTGGTTTGCGGTCTGGCGAATGCCATAACTCCAAAGTGTTCCACAAATGTTTTATGTTCTACAAAACCAAAAAACACTGGCCAAGTGCTTCCCCCTCTCTAATTTTTAAGCCCATGTGTTTTTAAAGAAAATGTAATCCGTATGTTTCGGGTACATTTATATGCAAGTCATCAAACCATGCTTGTCTGTATGAGTCATTTGATGTCTAAAATGCATAGGGAAAATCACAAATTTAGAAGAACTCTGTTAGCACAAGAAGGGCAGGAGATGAGGCACCAGCTGGAAGGTGATAAACTAACTAGATTCTGATGTTGGCACAGACCACTTGTTCCCAAAGATTTATAAATAATCCTCTATATCCTCATCCATCAATCTTTCACTTCTGCAGATGGACGTTAATGATTCTTGCCCTCATTCTGCAGGCAGTCAATGAGAATTAAAGCATGACTGTCAGGTCATTTTGAGCTTTTTAAAGAGAAAATACAAGGGCTTCCGTACTTGCCCCAACAAATTTATTTTGGTCTATAACTTCCCCAGCGCTCTGGAGGACAAAAATGGTTTCTACCTTTTCCTGACTCATCCCTGCGTATCATGACACAGGTGACTTCAGTCTCATCATATCATCACCTGCCAGGGAAGTTCAGCCTGACTTCCTGTCCTCTCCCGGGCACTCCAGATGTACAGGGGTATAAGAAGTAAGTGACAAAGTCATGGGAAAGAGTCTACACAGGCAGAAAATACAGGTTGATTTATTTGGAAAAGAGAAGGTTCTGGGCCCTTGAGTAGCATCTTTAAATAGAAGAAGGATTTTTAGGGGACGAACTCTATTCTCCAAATCTGCTGATGACAAAATAAGCCAAGTTTAAACTGTTAGCATGCTAAAGCCCCAAATGCACAGACTTTGATGCCTTGAGTTTTCATTCTTTCTCAAGCATTACTATGTGGCACTAAGAAAGATGCTGAAGCTCTCAGAGCCTCATTTATAAAATACAGGTTGCTTTAAAGATGAGAAAGACTGTAAGTAAAACACCAGGCCTGGAACTCAGTAAGTGTTCAACCACAATTAACTTCTATAATCACTGATACCACTTAAAATAGCCTGCAGGTTTTACTGGGACATAAGGAAGAAGTTCCATGTAATCAGAAATAAATAAAAAAGCAAATTAATCAGGCACAGAAATGGCTAATGAAGATCTATAGTTCTGCTTTCTGGGAGTCCTTACAAAGAAGAGCAGCCCACCAGGCAGGACAGACAAATTACTGTCTGTCCCGAGCGGTAAGACATTCACCAGCCTTAAGGCAGACACTGGTCAGGGCTAAATGATGTGTCAAGGTCCCTTCTAGCCCAGTGAGGAGACAGGAGAACCTCCGGACTTGAACTGAGCTGTCATCACAACTTCCTAACCAGAGGCAAATGCTTCCAGACACGTGGTCGTGGTCTTGTTCTCAAGATTAAAGTGTGGCTCTAATTCCCAGCACGATGAGCTCGAACGCTGGTTAATCCAGCCTCTTTATACCAATGTTCTGTTCTAAGTCATGCTTCTGAAAAACAAGGAAACCAGTGGGAGGACAAAGCAAGGGGGAAAAAAAAGAGAGAGGAAAAAAAATAAAGCAGTCTTTGGAGTGCCACGAAGAAAATAAACAGATACTAGAAGCCACTAGAGCTACAGAAGGAAAGAAAAAGAAAGCAGGTGAATAATCACAGTGAGGAGGGTTGGTTCCTAGAGACAGATGGTGATGTCTAGAGCAGAAATTCTTCACTTTTGGTCATGGATGTTTTTTGAAAATCTGAAGAAAGCTGTAGACCTCTCCCCTGAAAAAACATATACCTGCTTATCCACATACAATTTTCCTTTCAGTATGTGGAAACCCACAGAACTCTGGAGATCCATTCATGGGTCCCAAGCTAAAGATCTTAAATACCCTAGAGGCTTCTTTACAAAAGGCCAGCTTCTACTTTGAGCTTCCAGTCATCGAATAGGGTTCTCAACAAGCCCAGAAGGCATAGCCCTGAAAAGCAGGCAACAGGGAACAGCTCACAGGCATGTGTTGTGACCTGGACATGGAATAGGAACAAATTGAGAAGAAGAGGACTGTCTATCTGAAATGGAAAGAGGAAGAAGTCATCTTTCTTCCTTGGCTAAATTTTGAAAGCAGAGGTCTCTGTCTTATTTTAAACAAAGAATCATTAACAGGAAAGCATTTGGCCTGGAATCCATAGCCTGATTTCTAGTGCAGCTAGACCACTAACTAGTTGCCTGACCTAGAACACATCACTCAATCTGTCATCTTCAAACTGGAAGTTTAAGTGAATTTTATTTGGCTTGATAGATGTGACCTTAAAAAATTCTGAGGTAAATAAAATTTTAAAGAACTCAATGTATATTAAATATAAGTCTCAGAAAAAGTGCTTTCATAATGCTGGAGAGAGTGTGGAAAAAAAAAACCCTCCTACACTATTGGTAGGAATATAAATTAGCACAACCACTATGGAAAACAGTATGGAATTTCCTCAGAAAACTAAATATAGAACTATCATATGATCCAGTAATCCCACTTCTGGGCATAAATCCAGACAAAACTATAATTCAAAAAGACCATTGTGGAAAAAAGGGGTGGGGGGAGTTCCCGTTGTGGCTCAGTGGGTTAAGAACCCAACTAGTATCCATGAGGATGTGGGTTCAATACTTGGCCTCACTCAGTGGGTTAAGGATCTGGCATTGCTGAAAGCTGCGGTGTAGGTTGCAGATGCAGCTTGGATCTGGCATTGCTGTACCTGTGGTGTAGGCTGGCAGCTGCAGCTCCAATTCAGCCTCTAGCCTGGGAGCATCCATAGGCCACAAGTGTGACCCTAAAACGCAAAAAAAAAAAAAAAAAATACTCACCCCTATGTTCCTAGCAGCACTATTCACAATAGCCAAGACATGGAAACAACCTAAATGTCCACTGACAGATGAATGGATAATGAAGATGTGGTACATATATACATGGGATACTACTCAGCCATGAAAAAGAATGGAATAATGCTATTTGCAGCAACATGGATGAAACTAGAGATCATCCTAGGTGTAGTAAGTCAAAAAGAGAAAGACAAATTCCATATGATATCACTTACATGTGGAATCTAAAAAGTGATACAAATGAACTTATTCACAAAATAGAAACAGATTCACAGACATAAAGAACAGACTTGTGGTTGCCAAAGAGGAGGAGGGAGGAAGCGGGGTAGACTGGAGGTTTGGGATTAGTAGATGCAAACTATTATATTTAGAATGGATAAACAGCAAGGTCCCCCTGTATAGCACAGGAAACTATATCCAATCTCCTGGAATAGACCATGATGGAAAAGAACATTAAAAAAGAATGTATATACAACTGAGTCACGTTGCTGTATAGCAGAAATTGGCACAACGCTGTAAATCAACTCTAATTTTTTAAATTTGAAAATTTTAAAAAGTGCTTTCATAAATCATTTTGCAAAACAGATGATCACTACATGCAACTGATTTTTAGCATAATCTAGGTTTTAATATAATGTGCTACATAGTGATTCTATGTTCACAAAGTGATTCTAAGTATAATACTAGATAGTTTATCTGAAAACTCTTGCAAAGAAAATAGCAACGACTCCTGACAAACGCTATTATTCAGATGTTTAAAAAAAATGGCCCCAAATTAGGAAAATGAACACTAAAGCTAAGGTCACTGCAAAGTCTATGCACTTACAAGACACAGTCATATTTGCTATTACAGTATGATTTATAAAAAATGAAATTTTCTGATGTATTAACTTTAGATACATCTGCTTTCCCTGACAACTTCAGCTCTTTCTTCTCAGTAAATAACAGCTTCTAAATTTTATATAGGAAATATGAGATAGGAAAGATTCAAGAGAGAAGCAGAATTAACCAGAAAAATACCATAGTCCCTATTAACAACAGGAGCAAACAGTCCTATAAACGTTAGCAATTCCTAAGTGTTCCACTATATAACAACCTCATAACAGCGATGATGCTGGGTCATTGAGAAGGGTGACATTCTACAAACTCTCTTTGCTAAAGCAGAAAACACGTAAGAGAGTCTGGAAATAGTTCCTAGGAGAATTGGTCAATTTTAATTTAATTTAATTTGTTTTGCTCTATTTTTATTTTATTTTATTTTATTATTTTGTCTTTTTGGGGTTGCACCCATGGCATATGAAGTTCCCAGGCTAGAGGTTAATCAGAGCTGCAGCTGCTGAGCTAAGCCACAGCCACAGGAACACGGGATCTGAGCGGAGTCTGTAACCTACACCGCAGCTCAAGGCAAGGCTGGATACTTTAAGCCACTGAGCAAGGCCAGGGTTTGAACCCACACCCTCATGGATACTAGTCGTGTTCATTACCACTGAGCCAAAATGGGAACTCTGAAAATTATACAATTTTTAAACAAAATTTTAGCTTTTAAAGGTAATAATTTTCTGAAAAATTCCTTTGCTACAATTCCTTCTTTTCTGATGATGAAAAGCAAAATGAGATGTCACCATAGGTGCCACAGCCACCTACAGACACTTCTCAGAAAAAGCTGCAAGCTTTTAATGGCAATAAATCACTATAAAATTTAAGTGACTAGATTACGAAGTATGATGCAGGGAGAAAAACCCCATGGTGGGTTTGATCTGGTGATTTACAGTGTGTTTGGATAACAAAAAATTTGGATAATCCAACCTTTGGGGGAGAGCTTTTTGATTCGTGGATCAACTAGCCATTTCTTATTGCCTGAGTCAAGCACAGTTGCCTAGCATGCAAGGGTTCTCCAAAGAGCAGGAGCCAGAAGCCACCAACTGGACTTGGGGGTAATAATGTAACAGCGAAAAGAAATGTCAGTGAGTCTCCTCCTCAGTTTTCTTACCTGTTTCTTCCAGAATCTCTGAATCCTTTAGCAAAAGGGTTTCGGTCAATTTTTAATCTGGTGATCTGGAAACAAATATAAAAAACATGAACTGTATTTATAGTGACTGACTTTTTTGGTTGCTCCTAGAAAGTTAACAAAAATCACTCTGTTAACAATAGCTGTTGTTTTTATTTAGTTTCCTTTCAGTTTGAGATTTAGATGGAAGTTGATGTAGGACTTGGGACTGGCACACAGATGTCAGACCCGGGCCTGGCACACAGATGCTGGGACCCTACCTGATCCACTTCTCCTAAAATCCAAGGTTTTCCTGGTAGATGACTCTATAAACTCTCTTCTCTCACCTACCTTGCCCCAAAATGCTAATAAATCACTTGCCCAGACAAAGGTATCAAAATGGAAAACTGGACAGTGGCCACCATGGTACATCACACACAGGAGGCAGTCAAAAAGTACCTCTTGAATGAATGAGTAAATGAACAAATGAGCAAGTGAGTGAAAAATGAACGAATGGATTCAGTCAATCCAACCAGGTGGAATCAGACTACCAGACAACATGCCTCAGCCCAAAAGAACCAAATAACTGACTGTATTTCCCGTTTTACTTAAATTGTACCTTTCCTGCCATTAGCGCTTGTTCATTTAACGACCTAAAACGGTCTTGTAAAAGATATAAAAATGTAGCGAGATTTTGGTCAAGGTTGTACTCCCAACCTCCCCCCCCCCAAAAAAAATCTACAAACATGGGACAGGATGAGGCAAGATGAAGTAAGCTGGCACCCAGTCTCCAAGTCCCACAAGCAAATTGGAAGAAACAAGGCAGCAGGTTGACAAGGCTGAGCAAACCCAGTGCACACAGCTCTGTGACCGGGTTGGATGGGTCTTCAGGAGTCATCTGGTTCAGCCTCCACTCAGGGCAAGCGTCCATCTCTATTGCATCCAATCTTAGTCCCCTCACACTCTGCAGTGGTGTATATATTACCCTCACGCCTCCGGACTAGAACAAGCCTGAGCAACAAATTCCATCTGTGCTCTTGTGTTTCCACCTTTAGCCTTTATCATGGGAGGCATTCTGATAGCTTCTGTCCAAACCGGATGTTAATGACTCACTACATGCAAACAGAAGAGACTTAGGGACGAGGGCTAGGGAGCTCAGGAAAGGAGGGCAGGCGCTCTCAAGGGACGGCCATTCCAGAAATAAAAGGATCCCTATTTTCACAACCATCTTCCCCATTTCTGATGATGGCAGAACTTATCGCTAGGACGGCTAAAGATGTTTCCTCTGTTGCAAATCTCTCCAAGTCCCTCTTCTGTCTCACTTCATCAGAGTGGAATTTCCCAAAGCCACAGTCTAAAGGTCTTTAAAATGCAATGTGAGATTCCGACAAGCAGACTCTGACTTGAAAGTACCAAAGTTATTCCCCCACCCCAAACATTCTTTGCATCTAGAGCGGCACACAATAATGTAGCACTAATAATGAAGCAAAAGCAATTTTACATCTATTTTATAGACCAGAGCAGGAGCCTGAAGCTTTGGCTTTCTAAAGTCTAGCATCTGCCCTGTGAATATTGTACTGAGTTTAAAGACTGTCAGTGCTTTTCTGTTTTTGACTTGAAATCAGTTTTTTTTTCTTCCTCCATAATCCACAGCAATAAACCACATACCATAATTTCTTTTCAAGTTGGGGTTATAATATTTTATTTTCTCTTTCAAGTCGGCTTATCCTGTCCAACTCATTTATGATAGGGGCTTCTGATATATGATTGTGCTGCCATGTTTGGGGGGCACAGACCCCTGTAAATATAATGACATTCTATTTCATGGGCCTGGGAGAAATGGCTAAAAACCTGTTTCCCACAGCTCCCTGTATCACAGGCCAACAGGTCTGCATGGAGATTTAATAGACAAATGCCACCAGCAACTGTTAGGAAACACAACACCTCTCTATGTGTTTGAAAGCTTTTAATAAGGGATTTAGAGAGCTTTATGAAGAGTGGGATTGGCTACTCATTATTCATTTATTATCAAGAGCCTTTTGTGAGCAAAGCACAGGTGACAGAGTGATGAAGAGGCAGTATAAGGTGCTGTATCATCTATTCACCCCGTCCCTGCCCCCCAGGAAGTTTATAATCTTAGGAGAAAAAAGCAGACATATCCATTAATAATTACATTGTGAAACAGAAAGTGATAAGGTTCAAAATAAAGGCAAAGTGCCCCCAAGAGCTTAGAGGAAGCAGTAATTGCTCTGAGCTGAAGGGTTCCGAGGCTTCACCTTAGAGGTAGCACATGAGCTAAGCTGTGAAGGATTCATAGGATTTTAATGAAAAATGCAAAAGGGGGAGGAAGAAACGAGGCAAACATTTCATAAGAAAGGTCCTGTGTAAGCCACAGAATTGAGGTTGGAAAGAAGGAAGCGTTTTTAAGAAACACTAAGGAGTCCAATTTGACCAGAGCACAGGGTACAGGAAGAGAAGCAGTGGGAGAGAAAGCTGAGAGGCCGGCCTGAGGCCACATCATGAAGCCTTTACTATCCTGCAGATATTCAGATGCGCTTTAGGTAGAAGAGAGTGACTTGAGCTACATAAACCAAATCATGATCTCAATTAATGCTTATGCTGACAACTTCGGCTGTGTCCACTAATGTCAAGGGTAACTGGGACAATATTTTAGAGGAAGAAATCAGTGTATTCACAACCTCAGTAATTCTGCATTTCTAACAGTCCCCACAGTTATCGTATCAAGAGCCACCTGGTAGGAGTTCCTGTTGTGGCGCAGCGGAAACGAATCCAACTAGGAACCATGAGGCTGCGGGTTCGATCCCTGGTGGTTTAAGGATCTGGCATTGTCATGACCTGTGGTGTAGGTCGCAGATGTGGCTTGGATTCAGCGTTGCTGTGGCTGTGGCGAAGGCTCGCAGCTGTAGCTCTGATTCGACCCCTAGCCTGGGAACCTCCATATGCTGAGGGTACGGCCCAAAAAAGAAAAAAAGAAAAAAAGGGCCACCTAAGCCACCTGGTAGACCCAGACCTCATCTGCAGTCCAGAAAGAGATGCACGTGAAGGATCTGCTGTCTTATGGAAGACAAGGATGTGACATAAGGTGAATTCTCATCAGATAGAAAAAGAAGTAAAAATGCTCCCCTTCCATTCCAGTGAGCATGAGAAAAGAGGAGAGACACAAAAAGAGAAGCAAGCAGTTAAACTTAACACGTGCCTCAGCTCCCTTTCTTCAAACCAAAATCCAGGGGTGGGGGTGGGGAGACTCAGAGGAACACCCACAGGGTGACCTCTGTGGATGAAAAATGCTGCCTGCCACATCAGCAAAAGATGCTGCGGCCATCTGCCATCAGCCACCACTGCCGTAACGGGGCGCCCACAGGGGACTCAGGAAAGAACAGGATGCTGACCCTAGAAAGCCAACGGGCAACGAAGGAATGACTTCCAAGAGCCCAGACGCTTGCCTCTTCCCATACACAGAGAAGCGCTAAATTCGTTGCCTTTAGATGAACAGTAGACTTTTTTGGCCATGCCCACGGTATGCAGATGTTCCCAGGCCAGGGACTGAACCCATGGCACAGCAGCGACAATGCCAGATCCTTAAGTGCCTGGCCACCAGAAAACTCTGAACAGTCATCTTCTGATGTTCCAATTACCTGGCTTTTGTTGCAAAGACCCTATAGATCCAAGCTCCTCCCTCGCCTCTTCAGAGCAGGCCCTGAGAACTATCTTGTCTTCATTTTTCTCCACCAAATGAATCATAATTCTCAACTTCTAGGCGTGCCCTTTTTTTTTTTTTTCAGTCGCGGTCTCCATTAACACTTGGAGGTGGCTGCATCAGTACAAACGCCACGGGAAGAGGCCTGGGCGAGAATCCCCATGCCTTCCATTGCCCTCTGCAGTGGGTCAGGGACTCAGCCACAAAATATTTCCTAACACAAGCCACAGCATCCATATTACCCATAATAGCCGCAATTATTAACCTACTCTACGCAGGCCAATGAACCACCACCAGAATTTTCAACCCAACAGCATCTACAATAATAACCACAGCCATCCTCACACGCCATGACAGAAAGTGCAAGGTGACCCCAGCACAGACGTGCTGCAGCCTAGGCAGGAGCCGAACAGGGGACCCAGATGAGACCCGACGTGAGGCCGAGTCAGCCTGAGAGGCCCAGGAGGTCCAAGTGAGGTGAGAACACAGAAGCGCAGGTTCAGCAGGCTCCCGTCAGCAAATCAACACAAGGCACCCAAGGAGCAGCCCACATCTCACAGCAGAGGCCAGGGAGGCCCAGAGAACAGCACAAGCACCCATAGCAACCAAAGCGAGGACGCGTAAACCCCACTGTCTCCACCCCTCCCCACGCACATCTACAGGCCCTCTGGAAGAGCTCGGGAGGCTCATTTGAATAGTTAATTTTCAACCCTACCCTACAATTCTGTTTATCAACTAGGCCCAAATAGGGCTGTCCATCTCCAGCTCCCCACTTAGACCAGGTCATTGTTGTCTTTGGACCAGACTACTCTGAGTACCCTTCAAACTCATCTCCCTTCTTCCACTCCCATCCCTGTCCAATCTCTTCTTTACACCCACTGATCACAGTCATCTTTCTTAACACGCAGTTGGAGCATATCCTTTGCGACGGTGCCTGTCGCTATCCCCAGAATTCAATCCAAACTCCTTACCTGGCCCTGCAGGGCCTGCCTACCTCTCCACCCGCACCCACACTTCCCAGACTCTGGTCCACAGGCTCCAGGCCAACTGAGCTGCCCTCAGGGCTGGAATATGCTGAGCTCTTTTCCTGCTCAGACCCCTCACACGCAACCCACCCTCAGACTAAAATGCTCTCTTCTCTGCTCTTCCTTGAGCTGATTCCTTGTCCGAAGTCTCAGTCTAAATGCCATCTCCTGAGAGAGGTCTTCCTCAGTCATCCCTCCAAAGCAGGGTACTCCTGCCACCCTCTTTACACCTCTTTAATTCCATCTTGGCTCCTAACCCAGGTGGTAATTATATATTTACTTTGTGTTTATATTTTTACTATCTGTCTCTCGCCCTAGACTACAAATAGGAACCCTGTATATTTTACATACCATCTTATTAAGCAGAACCTAATAGGACATGCTCTTCATGCTCAATGAATATTTGTTCATGGAGTTCCCTGGTGGCCAATCAGTTAAGGACTTGGTGTCATATGGCTGTGGCGCAGGTTCATTCCCTGGCCTGGGAACTTGCACATGCCGTGGGTATGGCCAAAACAAACAAAAAAAAAAAAAAGGGGGAAGAATATTTGCTCAATGAGTGCTTGGAGTGAACGAGTGAATGAATGAATGCGTGAATAAGAATGTGGGAAACTGGAATCACCAGTCCCAAAGCTGTAACAACACTTAGAGAATACAGACCAAACCACTCCCTCGATCCTATTTGCTCTCACTGTAGACATTTCAGACCAAAGTCTTAAATGTCCTTCTAGTCAGAGCAAGGTCTATTAGTAACTTCCGCTGCTACTAAAGCTATTCTGCAGCCGTCATGTTCAGACTTGTTCCAATGATAATGAGGTAACGGGGAAAATACAGAGGTTGTGGAAGGATTTTCCTTTAACTGATTTTATTTCCATAACTACATACTGACCGTATATGGCTATTGAGTTACTGAAGATCGTGACACATAAGGCAGTGGCTATGGGCTTGCCACCACTCATTTGCAACATTTTCCCACACTGTTTTGCCCGGTAACATAGAGCAGTTGATAAATGAGGTGGCCCTCACAATGCACAGTGCAGACATTAAAAAGCACAACCGACAAAGAAAGTGAAACCTGAATATCCTGAGTATAATTTTCTAGGACCAAGGCTCAAAGTGACTTCCCTTATTAGCACTCTCTAAGTTATTATTTTTTTAAACCATATTGCTTGAAAAGTGTTCCATTGGGATAAAAAAAAAAATTTAAGCCAATATGAAAAAAAAATCTGCACTGATTTGATTGGAAAGTTAGAGCAAAACTAACTCCATAGTTTGGGATATAATGAGTGGCTCAGAAATCCTACTGGTTTTGCTCACACAAACCTGGCTGTGGTTTCAGACTTCCTATCTAGTTCATGTAGCCAATTCTCGTCAAGAAGTAAGACTGTGTTACCTGAGACGAACAGGACTGTGTCATTTTGAAATCTAGTTTCCTGTTTGGGAAAAAAAAAAAATCAAGGTTCGGCAGTCTTTTTTCCCTTAGAGAGGACAAAGACTCTGCAATGGAAATTTCCTGCTAATTCCATGAGGACACGTTGGCGTCAGCTTCTTCCAAGAAAAAGCCTGAGGTGTAGAATCACCTTTATTTCCACTTCTACCACCTTATTCTCCACGGTGAGAGTCTGGGCATGGTGTACTTTCCTCTCTGCCACAGGACTGCCAAGTTGGCACTCCAAGAGCAAATAATAGTAATAATAACTTCAGTATGCTAGCAGCCCTGGGAGTCTGTGCGTCACTTAGCAAGGCTGAGAAGGAGGAATGGGAAAGGGGGAAAGAAAAGCATCAACTAGCTCATGAAAATAGAAACTCTTTCTTCACACTTCACTCGTCCTTACATCCAAAGCAGCAGAACCACAGATCCATAAGGAAAGTGGTAGCTGGAGGTGTACTGGCTCATTATTCATTCAGTCATTTTACAAGTGTATAGTCAGCACTGTGCACTATGGCTTAGACACAAATATCTTAGACTTCTGCAGATGAAGTGTCCCTCCTTCTAATCTGTGGTTTCTGAGCTCCAGACAGTCATAGGCCAGTTCTAATCCCTTCCCCTTCCAACATGTGAGGGCTCAACAGGGATATTCTGATTTTTTATTCTCCCAA
The DNA here is from genome assembly GCA_004024745.2 of Catagonus wagneri. NCBI lineage: Eukaryota > Metazoa > Chordata > Mammalia > Artiodactyla > Tayassuidae > Catagonus > Catagonus wagneri. Next base: position 6,305,022 of record PVHT020000034.1, on the reverse strand, counting down.
ATAAAGAGAATCAACAGCTGTCTACTCTCTCTGGCCACCATTATTTCATAAAATAAATGACATTTTCATGACAAATTGATGCCCGGAAAGACAAAATAACTTGCTCAGAGTGACACAGGTAGCTAGCGGAGAATTTAGGACTAAAACCCAAATGTCTAGCCCACTGCTGTCTGTGGACCAGGACTCCGCCTTTTCCTTAGAAAGGCTGGCCAACGGTTCATTTCAATTCCATTCCCTCCTTTCATCCATCCTGCCTTGTGCTCCTCCAGACAAGTCCCTGAGAACAACGAGGATCTATCACTGCCCCTTTTATCTTAACTTTCTCATGGACTTCCTAATCCTTTCCTTTAAAAAAAATACACAAACTTTGCCTTAAAATATTTTTTGTTCTCAATCTAGAAGGATGAGGGAAATAAAAACACGTCATTGCTGAATATAGCTCACAAAATAGACCAGGTTATGCTACCTGGCATCTTCATGACAAGTCTGAAAATTATTGTTAGGTAACAGCTCTGACTTGCAGGATGCAGACCTCAAGATTCCTGGGGGAAAGACCTGAGGTTAGTTTGCTTTATTAGAAGGCACTGTATTATATTAAATCATATCTACACAGCCAAAGGGAATGTTAAACAATCATGCTTGTTGATTTATCCAGGGACTGGAGTCTTGTTAAACAGGCAAAAGCTGTTATCTTGATTTTAAAATGGGCAGAACTGAGTATGACTCATCTATTTTGAATGTCAGCACATCATGAATTCCCCAACATGACAGGAACAGGGAGATCAAAGTAGTTACCTATTGAATAAATACCTTTGAGAACCCATGTTGCTCCTTCATTTCCCAAGAATCCACTTGTTCCTTAATGAGCAATTTATTCTTTAAAATTGCCTCTGCTCCCCACTTAGCCCTCATGCCCGTGCAGACCCAGGCATTCAGCAATGTAGGCTGCCTACGATTAACTGGATGCCAGCTTTGGGTCAGTGACTTAATGTGTGCTCCCTTATCTAGTCCTGGTAACTCTAAGAGGCCAGGACATTTTCAGACCAGGAAACACAAGTCGAAAGGGGTTAAAAATCTTGCTCCAGGTCACACAATTCACAGGGCAAAGGTTAGCAAGCAAACCAGGTAGGTCTAGTACTAGATCTAGTACCAGGATCTAAGGCATGGCTTTCTATCCCCGCCGAGCCACCACTGTCCCCACTCCAGTCCAGATAGAGACAAAATACCTATGTGAGTGCAACGGACTTGGATGCAGGAACACCGGGTACGAAATAATGCAGAGGAAGTGAAAGAGCTTTCGGGTACCCAGGTCTGGCCCTCCTTTCATTGCCACAGTGAGTGCTATTGTTCATTTTCACTTGGGTTACAGTATTGACCCTCTTGGCCTCCAGAACTGGTCTCAATGAGGCAGTACAACAGTCATTCATCAGTGTTCCAGTTTGCTCTACAAACTACTTTCTAAAGTGGTATTGACTGCCATATCTCTCTGCCTTTAGGAGAAAGTAATGATTAAAATGGTGGCTGCGGTAGTCTTAGAAAAAGTCCAAACAACTATTCAAAGAACTTAGATTCGTGGTTCCTCCACCTTTGTAACACAGTTAAACCCTAGGTTTCACATGCTCCAAAAGCCATGTCAGTGTTGCTTGCTCTATCTTGGATCAGGGCTTGAAAAACTTTTCTTTTTTCCTCTCTAGGGCTGCACCTGCGGCATATGGAAGTTCCCAGGCTAGGCGTCAAATCGAAGCTACCTCTGTCGGCCTACACCACAGCCACAGCAATGCAGGATCCAACTCGCATCCTCATGGATAGCAGCTGGGCTCTTGGGCTCATTTCCACTGAGCCCAATGGGACCTCCAAAGAGCCTGAAAAATCTTGATTACTAAAGTTTTCTGTAAGGACCTCGTGGCCTCTAAAATTTCACAACCTGAGGAGTTTGATAGAGTTGAATAATTTTTTAAAAAGCACCCACAGCAAACTAAGACTCTTCCTCTCCTTTAAACTGAATGTGACATCTAAAAGGAAAGTCTGAAGTTGAGGCCACTTTATAGCTGCGGAGAAAGCCCAACAACCGTACAGTACTTCAAATTTATCAGACTAAGGGGTTGTTGTATATCAAATTCTCCTAAAGGTAAAAGGCATCCAAGGAATCTTAGCCAGATGTGCCACAAAAGACAGAAAAGTTTTCTATATGAACTAAGATTATAAGACTCACCTTACTTGCCTGGAAACATAGTAAACCCTCAGTAAATACTTGGTAAGTAATAGTTTTCCTTCATTGCTTTTTTTGTCAGAGCACTAAACATACTATCTAATACAAAGGTATTGAGTACTACAGTGTAAGTCCATTTTGCTCCAAGCAGCCCCCAAGTAAAAATATGCAGCCTTTCAAGCAAAATAAGCAAATACTCTTTGTTTCAGTAAAGGATTCACTGAGGATCCTATTATTTAGGCAATTTACCAAAATATGAAATACAATCTAACTTACACAAATGAGATTCACGCGCAACTTTCAGAGAAAGTGAAATCACTTGTAAATCCATCCAGTCACCCTTCTCAAAATAAGAACACTGTTTAGAATGTCCACAGGGATTCCAGGCTCGGCTCTCTCTTACCCTCCCCGCCCACATACCTCCTCCATTTGTTTGGCTGATTCCTATGTGTGTCTCAGCATCAGAAAAAGCATCAGTGCTTCCAGGAAAACATCCCTCATTCCCCAAACCAAAAAAAACAAAAACAAACAAGAAAAAAAAAAACAAAAAAAAAAAACAAACCCCACCCTGCCCACATCTCTGTTGTTACATTATTCCACGGTATCATCATTATGTTTTTACATGTCATTCACTCAACTAAAGCTGTTCTTTGCTTAGGGAGAAATGGGTTTTGATCTGCTCGATTTCTCTACTGAGCTTAAAATACCGTAAGCCCTAAATAAACGGAATGAATGAATATATTACTGAGATAAAAACCTAGAGTTCTTAGAGTGTGGCTCATGAGCACACGGAGGCAGATTTAGTCTGAAAATGTAACTGGATGCAGTGGGTCTGACACAGAGTTTGAGAGGCGTGATGACTTTGAAGTAGCCTGACGGAGGGCTACACGGACAGGCTAAGAGGGAAGGAATGAATCAAACCTCAAGAATTTCAAGTGATGAGGAACATTTGCCAGGAGGCAGCAGAGATCATGAACATGGGTACAAGTACAGACAGACAGGGCCATGACTTAGGAGGCTGGGTCCTCCTGCTCAAAGATCCTGTCTCTGATCTAAATCTAGACGATGACAGCTGCTGCTGGGCATTACCGCCTTGTCATCACCAGCGCCGTGTGTGCACCGCAAGCCCGGTGTCTCTCATTCCAGCACTTCAGTGCCATGCAGAAGGACTAAGCACTTCTTACAAAAGCATGAATAAACTCCTTTCAAAGTGGCCGCAGCAGGAAACTCGCGGGAGGTAGCCTCTTACCTGCTGGTTCTGATAGGCCGTGACGGTGGTGAACACGGTCTCGGGAAAGTTGAATGTTTTTACTCCATCCCCAACCGGGACAGGTTTGGTGGGCGAAAGGTCGCTGCTGAAATCCTTGCGAATCACGTGAACTCGAGGCTGGTATTTGTGCATGGAGTGAAGGATGATCTGAAACAAGAAGGGGAAACATGGAGTTCCCTTTGTGGCTCAGTGGTTAATGAATCCGACTAAGAACCATGAGGTTGCGGGTTAGATCCCTGGCCTTGCTCAGTGGGTTAAGGATCCGGCGTTGCCGTGAGCTGTGGTGTTGGTCGCAGACGCGGCTCGGAGCCCGCGCTGCTGTGGCTGTGGCGAAGGCCGGCGGCTACAGCTCCTGTTAGACCCCTAGCCTGGGAACCTCCATATGCCGCGGGTGCGGCTCCACATAAAGGCAAAAAGACAAAAAAAAAGGGGGGGGGACATCACTCCAAGGTTGTCTCTAAAGTCCCTACATCTTTTCAAGCTCTCGTGCAAACAAAAATCACAAGATAAAGGCTTTACAGGATGAACACAGGTGGGGGGCAGGATGTGCAAGAAACTGGAAACCAGCGTGTGCGCCCGTGGCTGGAAGGACTAGGTGACGGATAGCATCATGTCACAGTGAACCGTAGAGCACCACATTCCGATCAGAGGGGGTGAACGCAATATGTTCGTTTTTATTGGATAAATACTGAATTAGTTCTCGTACCAGGAGGCAACACCCCACTAAAAGGTCTCGGAACCTCTGCTATGAGACAGTTGTCGCCTCCTGCTTCAAATTTTCAATATGGGCTCCTCTGTCTTTAAATTCTACAAGCTATTGTTTGCACTTTGTTATTGAATTTATGGTTATTCTCTTACATTATGTGAGAGTGAAGGGTATATGTGTGGTCTCCCTTCCAGAAAATTACCATTTCCCTAAAGATACGAGCCAGGATTTTAGCTTCCTCTTCCTATAGGATCTTCCCGAAGCATCCGATGTGGATCCTGGCACTCAGGGAAAATTCAGCATGTGTTTTACTACCAAAAATAAATGAATAGCCTTGGGTGTACCAATTATACCTGGCAAGCCCTAAGGCCTATTTTTCCCTTATAAATTCATAAACTTCTTGGGAGTTCCTATTGGGGCTCAGTGGCTTATGAACCCAACTAATATCCATGAGGATGTGGGTTCGATCCCTGGCCTCGCTCAGTGGGTTAAGGATCTGGCATTGCTGTGGCTGTGGTGTAGGCCTGCAGCTGCACCTCCAGTTTGACCCCTAGCCTAGAAAACTTCCATATGCTGCAGGTGCAGCCCTTAAAAAAAAAATACAAAAAAATTAAAAAATAAATGTCTTGGAGTTCCCGTCGTGGCTCAGTGGTTAACCAATCCGACTAAGAACCATGAGGTTGCGTGTTCGATCCCTGGCCTCGCTCAGTGGGTTAAGGATCCGGTGTTGCCATGAGCTGTGGTGTAGGTTGCAGACACAGCTCGGATCCTGCATTGCTATGGCTGTGGCACTGGCCAGTGGCTACAGCTCCAGTTAGACCCCTAGCCTGGGAACCTCCATATGCCGGGGTGTGGCCCGAAAATGACAAAAAGACAAAATAAATAAATAAATAAATGTCTGGACCAGTCAGCCAGAACTATGCCTGCAACAGTTTCTCTGAATGCTCTGCCCTGTGAATTATTCTACTAAGTGTTGTAATTCCTTTCACAGCTCAGTGTTGTGATTCTACTAAACATTCTACTAAAGGTTGTGATTCCTTTATCCTATGTTTCTGTCTGAATTCTCCTGACTTGACTGTGAGTCCCTGGAGCACAGGAACTCCCATCTGATAAACACAACTTGATACAGAGCAGACACTGGCTAAATGTTAGATTTGTAAGAAATGTAATCTCACAAGAGGAAAAAAGCCTTTTATGCTTACTTACTTAAAATGACTCAAAGTGGCAGAGAGGTTCTTATTTTACCCATTTGAAAAAGCTTACGGCCGTCAGCTCCAGAGCAAAGATGGGGAAAGGGGAGGAAGGGGAGACTTGGGGTTTCTTGACTCACGTGTCCTTGATCATCCAGTTCATTGTTGGTCAGCTTGAGTTTGTCGAAACTGACCACCTGTCTCATCCAAGTATCTCCAGAAGCTAGAGAATCAGGGTGTATATAGACTCTCGGGGGCACGGGGGAGTCGGCATTGCCAGCCACCATCCACTTGGAGCTGTGATACACGTATCTGAGACACAGAGGGACAGAGGAAGACCCAGAGTTGCAGGGAGGGAAGAAAGGCCCGGGGAAACAATTAGCGACAGGAGGGAGGAGACACAAAGAGATGACAAGAGTGGATTAAGCAGAGAATACAAAGGGGAAAAACAGAAGGGTGAATAACCAGGGAAAACGAAATAGAGATGGACATGGAAAACAAGACGGGTGGGGGAGGGCAGAAAAGTGTTGTGGTTAACGATCAAAGCTGTAGCTCGCACAAGGAAAACATTCTCACAGTCCTTTTGCTTTCTTCTTCCTCTCCGTGCCGTGCACCCCTGTGTGCACACAGGCATCCTGAACCCACGTGTTTAGCGATGGAAAAGGTATTTTACTGCAACCTTTCACCTTTCAAATGCAAACCATATAATCCATTGGCCACTTGTTCAGGATTTGGTTCCTTATTAAAAACATCTTCCATATTGTCCTATAAAACACAGCCATGTGCAGAGAGACCCTCCAAGCCTCTCACTTGTTAACCGTTTCCTAGCTAAGAATCGGAATTTTGAAGCATTTCAATGGAAATGGAGGCCTCTGGCTTAGTGCGACCTTTCCCAGAAACACCATCCAGTCTTCCCAGTTCGTGTCTTCTTTGATGAACCCGGTTTTGAACGTCATCATCTTCCACATTATTTTCCAGCAAAGCCACAGGAAATGAGACGTTGTTGGTAGCAAAGAAAAGGTCAGTTTTCCAGCCTTTGCCAATTGCCCTGTAATTCGGAAGAGTGTTCTCCACGGACCTGACACTTGCCTGCTACTCAGTTCTAAAGAACACATGGGACTTGGAGTTCCTGTTGTGGCTCAGTGGTTAACGAATCCAACTAGGAACCATGAGGTTGTGGGTTCAATCCCTGGCCTTCCTCAGCGTTGCCGTGAGCTGTGGTGTAGATCACCAATTGGCTCAGATCCTGTGTTGCTGTGGCTGTGATGTAGACCAGCAGGTACAGTTCCAATTCGACCCCTAGCCTGGGAACTTCCATATGCCACAGGTGCAGGCCTAAAAACACAAAAAACAAAAAAAATCCACTTGATTTTTGCTCTTCTGGCAGACAGTATACAGCTTCACTCTTTAGACAGATGTAAGGTGGATTCCAAACCAAGCCATTACCGAGTTCTGACTTTCTACCTCTAGTGACTACTTTCCTGCCTGGTGTTCTGCCACAGGCCATTGGCATATCCTTCATCCTTGCTCCCTGTACAGTACATTGTACAGTGAACTATTCAAATGCTTCATCTAGTGAGTTTACAGAACCATCCTGGGATGCTGGCAATGCCCACAATTCCACAGCCCAGAGTCATCATTACCTGTATCTTTTGTTGTCCACAGGTACAATGTCCATTGCTATGTAGTACTGCTGGTGTGGATCTAGGCCGGTGATTTTCACTCTCATGGCAGGAAACATCCTCCTGTGAGGGGGAATAAGGTAGGAAGCTCAGTGACCAGAGAGGGAGAGGTGGCAAGGGTAAAACCTTGACGAGTCTCTTCTTAATAGGAAGGCTAAGCACACCAAAGTCTATTCTCTTCCGGAGTTCCCCTCGTGGCGCAGCAAAAACAAATCCGACTAGGAACCATGAGGTTGCAAATTCCATCCCTGGCCTCGCTCAGTGGGTTAAGGATCTGTTGTTGCCATGAGCTGTGGTGGGCAGATGCGGCTCAGATCTAGCATTGCTGTGGCTGTGGTGTAGGCCGGCAGCTGTAGTTCCAATTAGACCTCTAGCCTGGGAACCTAGATATGCTGCAGGTGCAGCCCTAAAAAGAAAAAAAAAAAATCTCATCTTTTCTAATTCTCAAAGTTGGCTGGTGTTTTTTTCATTTTGGAAATTATCACTATCAACAATACTGAGGATTTACATTGCTGAAATAGCACCTCTTCTTAACTTAACTGAACTGTTTGATTATTCATATACTCAAAGAGTTCATATGTACCCTGCTTTATGTTATTAGTTAATCTTTAATGTGAGGTAGATAAGAGATAGATAGATAGATAGATAGATAGATAGAATGTGTGTACATATATTTACTCTTAGACTATAGCATTCTTAAATACATTTATACTCATACTTAATATACTTCAATAACTTATATTCTTGTTATTCCCCAAGGAGCTTATCACAGCTGATTGCAGCGATGATGAAATGTTTTTGATTGCATCTACTTGAAAATGACCACTCTAAAAATAATAAGAAGAAAAAAAAAGGAAAGTGTTACCAGTTCCCAAAGACCACCAAAGTTTTTTTTGTTTTTTTTTTTTTTAACGCGTAAAACTGTAGAAAAATTTCTGCAAGTTCTCAGGCTGTCAACGTGTGTGTCAGAGGAAAGACCCTGTGGAACAGGGAGCAAATACCAAATGAATCCTAGTGGCCTCTGGGCAATACCTTGTTTCCACCACAATGGCTTGTTAAACTTGGCAAAGCAAGTGAGGTCAGGATGTGGTGCTTTACAACCACGTTCCTAATTGAGGAGGAGGAGAGGGAGCAGCCCAAAAGAGGTATTGAGTTTCAAGGAGCCTAAAATCAAACTCACCATTCTTCTCTAACCCTAAGAAAGAAGAAAAACAGCAAGGTCTTTTGTATGTCATTCATTTAGGAGCCGGTCATAAAAAGTGCTCCGTTCAAAAATTTGGTTTGCCTTGAGAGAATGCGCTCTAGGGTACTCGTACACAAAATGCTGCTTTAAGCTTAACCATCTGGGGCCAGTTAGTTGAGCTGGGAAGGGCATGGTGCTAATGAGGTCAAGGTCACAGGCGTGATTCCACATATGGCCTAATTGGCTTTGCTCCATTTCACGGCCATAGACCATACCCTGACCCCAGGCAGCCATGTTGCAAATGTGCACTGGTTGTTTACACGAGGGGCTTTCTGTGCTGGTCACACACTCTACTACTCATCAAAAACAACTCAACAAGCAAATGTCCTCCGGTAATGGGTTAGAGACATCATATTTGGGAGGGAAGCACAAAGAGGGGTCGTAGACTTTAAATAGAGATGGCTGCTGATTCTAAAATATTTGCAGGAGTTCTGATCGTGGCTCAGTGGTTAACGAATCCAACTAAGAACCGTAAGGTTGCGGGTTCCATCCCTGGCCTTGCTCAGTGAGTTAAGGATCTGGCGTTGCCATGAGCTGTGGTGTAGGTTGCAGACGCGGATTGGATCCCGCATTGCTGTGGCTGTGGCGAAGGCCGGCAGCTACAGCTCCTGTTAGACCCCTAGCCTGGGAACTTCCATATGCCACGGGTGCGGCTCTAGATAAAGGCAAAAAGACAAAAAAAAAAAATTTGCAAAGAATAACATACTATCAATCCTTCTTTCCCACTTTATAACTTTCGGAAGCTTCTCTTGGTATATCATTTTGTATTTTCTTTCTCTACTCTTACAAGTTTAATTTGAAAGCCTTCTACTTTAGCCTTATGGTAGGCTGATGAAATTTGATAGTGGGCTGCTCATAATGACTCAATCTAGCATTACCTATAGGGGAGGCCCTTTAGACAGAAATTTGGGAACCTTGGTCTATATATAGATAGATAGATAGATTATTAATTCCCTTCTTAATAACAATGACTTAGGGTTGCCCTGTGTGTATAAACGTTTGGAGAGCATCTTGCCAGGGATAGAAGGTCCTCTCCCTTGCTATAATGAGACAAGAAAATGTGGTGTCTCTCAGCCATCTACAGAGGCTGCACACCATTGAAAGAGAAGAATTTGTTTTCTTTATGACTCAGGTAAAGGGACTAGATGTTCTTAAATTCAATGCTTGTTTTGTCTGGAACATATATATGACCTTAGGTGGAGAAGCTACCTGTCTCTTTCCAGTAATCAGGTTCCAAAATGAATGAGCTGTGTGGCTCTGGATAAGTCACTTAACCTCACCTCACCATCTATAAAACAAAGGAAAGGAACTAAATAATCCTCAGGGGGACCTCTTGATTGAAAATCCTACAGTGATATTTGATTTCTTAAAATCTTACCAAAGTTGCTTTCTCTTTTTGTCAGTATTTTAGTACAGAATATCAAGCAACGTCATAACGCCCTAGAGAGAAATCTATCTTTCATATCCACAGAATGAGATGTGTTTGGTTTTAATTTTCTGCCTAAATTTAGGCCAATTCTGTTGACATCCAGACCCATTAATCCTTATAAATACCTCTGTCCATGGTGCTGATCGTGCAAGTTGTGTTGGTACAAAAACTGAGGGCCCTGTACACTACATCTGAATCAACAGGATTACAGTTTGGGATCTGAGAAGAAATAGATGGTAACTAAGATCTTCTGAGAGGGAAAAAGAACAGAGAGTCGTACATAACGAACATAACTAAGAAAATGGAAATTGGAATTAAAACCAAAAGGGACACTACTGAAAAATTAAGTGAAAAGGAAAGAATCAGCTTGGGGAATGAGGAGGGGATAAAGAAAACTCACAGAAGAGGAGGGCTTCTGGGCATGTTTCTGAGCGGTTCTGGAATTATTTGAGTGGAGTTACATGTAGTAATAGCAACTGCTGAGGCAACACAACGTAGAAGCAATGAATGTAGTTTCTAAACCAAAATAAAGGGATATGGGTAAAGAACAAACTGTGTCTCTGTGCTGGGAATCTCTGGATATATTCGGGGATCAAAGTGAACTTGTGAAGGTAGAGATATGGAAAAGAAAACACTGTGGAAGAAGTCACGAGGTGAGGTCACAAGAGAGTGTCGTCAAGGAGATGCTCAGATAAATGAAATTCACTGAAGTGCAGGGAACAAGGGAATGATACCAGGAACAAAAGTGACTGAAATACACAGACCTAACAGTAGTAAGTAAAAACCCCAAATAAAAACTGGAAAAATTTATAGACAAAAAAAAGGTAATATTTCCGTTCTCACTAAACCAATGCCCTTGTCAAAAACTGAAAGAAAAAAGGAAAAGAGAAAAAAAAAAGAGTAAAACCTTTTTCCTGGAGTTGCTGTTTCCTTCCAAGTCCTAATATCTCAAAATGTAGAACAGGAGTAGACTGAAATCCAAGTAACAAAAAAGAGGTTTTTTTTGAAAATAATTCTGAAAAGTAATATTGAAAGGAGTTCCCTGGTGGCCTATCAGTTAAGGATTTGGTGTTGTCACTGTTGTGTCTCAGGCCACTGCTGAGGTCACTGGCTCGGGTTCACTCCCTGGCCCAGGAATTTTCCATGCCATGGGCATGGTCAGAAACAAAAAGTAATGCTGAAGGTAATTTTCCTTCAAAGTTGCTCCTCCCAAGAAGTCTTTCAATGGTTTTACTTCTCAACCAAAATGTAGAGAATGGAGAGTATTTCAGAAGAGGATGAAAATGAATAAGATTTCAAGTTCATTTGAAGCTCATCTTTTTGTGATATATTATTGTATTGGAAAGTTTCTCTACACGCATTCAAGTGAACTGCACCCAATCAAAATACACTTTGAATGTCCATATTCATGAAGACAGGTAATAATCAATGAGGTAAGTCTTTTTGGTCTCTCCGATGTGGGACCATTTAGCTTGGCTTTATAAACACGGAAGCAGGATAACTGCTTTAAACTTAATTAATTTTTCCTATACTAAAAACCCAGTCCAAGTTTATTTTTATATAAATTATTTTCCGAGTTTCCTGGTGGCTTAGCAGGTAAAGATTCAGCTTTGTCACTAGAGTGGCTCGGATTTGATCACTGGCCCCAGAACTTCTGCATGCCAAGGGCACAGCAAAAAAAAAGGAAAGAAAAAAGGAAACCCCTTTGTTTAAAAAAAAAAAATCATCTCCATTTTAAATCCAAGGGCCATTTCTTAATAGTTCAGAGTTATAAATAGTTAAGACAACTGTTTTGGAGTCAAACAGATTTGTATAGAATATTCCCTATGTACCTATGCGGTCTTAGTCAAATTAATTAACCTCTTCCAGCTTTTGCATCCTCACATGTATGAGGTTATTATACCTACCTGGTAGGATTCCTGTGAAACTTAAATAATGTAATACATGTTGACTAATCAGAACAAAACAGATACTTAACTATCAAAAATTTTAAGACACCAATAAGGGAGTAGCTTAATTAACACTGTTATTTGAGAGAAGCTGGGTTTTTGAAACTTTTATCATCCTACATAAACAGTTTTGAAAGAGCTTTCACGAGATTCCATTAACGTAATAATTTCAAGCCAACAACAAAACACAATGGATCAATCAGCAGGGCTCCCACACCTCACAAAGCCCAGCTTTTACCAAAAACAAAATTCTTACCAAAATGCCTGGCTGACTTAAATGCCTTAGAAGATGCAAGCTTTTTCTCTTGAAAACACTGGATAGTGAGTAACACTTGCTTTGGAAATCGATCTTTTGGCGGTTATGTACCATGGATCTCCAGTATTAGCTGGAATACATTTGCAGGCAGAAAACGTTTGCGAGGGTAGAGGTGATTTCAGTTTGAGAGGCCCTTGGAGGAAACTAACGAAATCATGGTAAACGCAAGAAAGGCATTTTATCAAGACCTCCAGATGTCGAAAAGTGCAAGCAGGTTGCTTTAGCTTCACCAGTGCTACCTACCCCAAACAAGTGAAAAGACAAGGTCCTACGTTTGTTCTCCATTCTGTTCAAAGGAACTTGTCCTTACCTGCCTGCTTTGGTGATGATCATCTCCGTTCCAATGTCATGGAACCTCTTCCAGAGGTCAGCACATTGCAGCTCCACCTGAATCTCCTCCATGGAAGACATGGCAGCAGGCACAGGGCCTGCAGCCCCAGGGCCCAGGTCAGAGTGAGCGTCAAAGGAGCAGGACGTCCGCTCAGGGAGCACCTCAGAGTCTGAACCAGTGCTCTGCTCCGAATCTGCAAAACGAACAATCGAGCCTTAGGTGAGAAGCTGCTGAGCAGCCCCCACACACCCCGGCCCTGAAACGACAGAGGCAGGGTGGGGGCCACGATGGAGCGGGGAGAGGGGTGAACAAAAGGAGACTTAAAGCTGGGAAGCTCCAGAGCACAGCACTCGGGGTATTTTATTATTATTATTTTTTATGGTTTGTTTTTGTGATTTACGACCTTCTTTCAGGTTTCGTGTTTCCAACATGACATCTGGCATTTTAGTAAGTTTTAGCAACAGCTGAAGAAAACTGGTCCACAAGAGGCAATATAAAGAGTACTAATGTCACTATGTTGAAGGGAATGGAGCCAAACTGGGGCAACAAAATAAACAAACGCCATATTTTAAAAATAATAATAACTGTAGACTGTAGCTCCAAATCTAGATTAGTCTATTTTATTTGGGTGAACAGATTCAATGCTAACTGCAATGTGCTTCTTTAATTTCATACCACTCAGCATCGCTGCCCATCAGTCAGTTACTTTTAAAAACAGTGAGTTTCCATATGTGTGTGTGCGTGTGTGTGTGTGTGTGTGTGTGTGTGTATGTATGTGTGTATATATATATATATATATCCCCTGATCATTGAAAGTAATGAGAAGTTGTTTGGGAGCTTTAGCAACACTTTGTTGTGTATTTGAGTAAATGGCTTTTCCTAAGTCCAAGCAGGCCATTTTGGATGGGGAAAAAAAATCTGTTGTGAGGCAAGGATGTTAAGCATATGGAAAAAGTTACCCAAGAAGGCGGTCAAAACAAAGGGAATAAATGAGTTCAGGAGACACCTTGATTGGTTTCTGAAGTACGGGCATAAGGGACAGCTGATGCAAACAAGAAGGTAGGACTGAGAGCAACCAAATAAAAAGCTGGCATGCTGGGCCACATGGTCCTTTCCTCCTGTGTCTTCTGTTCTCATGAAGGGGGGAGGGGCGTGGGCAGGAGGGATGTAGACCAATGGAGAAAGCTAGATCCAGATTTACGAGACAATTTTCTGTAATTTTTCATATATTTTTCTTTTACAGACCCTATACCAAGAACCATGTCCCCTGATATTTTCCAAACTTGGGTTAGCTGGTACAGTTTTATTACATCAAACAATACTGCAAGGACATTTCTCTAACTTACCCTTAACGTCTAGGATTCTGACCGTTTCCCCTATAATTAAATACACACATAAATAAAGGTTGAAAACAACAATGTCCTACGCTGACAACTGGCTTTTTAATGCTGTCAAAGGCCATGGCCTCTTGGGCAACCAACTAACAGGATGCAAGACCATCTCGCTGCCACCCCCACTAACTGGAGCAAGTTTCTAAGCCTGGGAACAATCCATTTCATGATACCTTTCATTATCTTTCCTTCTGGCCCTAATGTGTTCTTCTCTCAAACCCAGGCAGCATCGCTGACAAGAATCCCCGAGAGCTTTACAAAAACCCACAGGAAGCAAACTGTCATTTCTCTCTATTCTCCCTAATCCCTTCCCTTTTGCTGCCTGCAGAACTAGACCAAGCTCCTAACAGGTAGTCTCTGCCCCAAATCTTCAGTTATCCACAATCACTCATCCAGTGACCACCTTCATTAAAAAAAAAAAAAAAAGGCATGATATATCTGGGTTTTACATGTCTAAGCACATAATTTTATACCTTGGACCAAACAGGAGCTAATGTTGGTCTCCTTCAAGTACAGAACAGTGGAATTACTTGTCTAGGAGAGAGATGCTGTTGAATGGTGCATCTTCATGCTCCTCTGACTCTATATGCCTTTTGGTAGCAGAGCCATTATTTCATCACACATTCTCCAAACACAGTCATCTGACCTCTTAAGACATGGATTCCCAAATCCCAATTTGTTTCTGCAATATGCCAAGAGCTCCTCCCTTATCACTAACATTGTGGCTTTTTCAAGTACTTCTTAAAGAAAGATTTGTTTTTTTTTTTTAAATAGTCTTGTCCTACCTTTCAGAGCCAAGTGTTATGATATCTCTTTACCACAGAGTGCTATAGTTATGAGACAGTTGGAAATAGACATCCTAAGTAGGGCCCAGCCAAAATTTGGACCTGGGATTCCACCAGTGTGTGTTTAGGAAGGAGGAAAGGAAGGGCAAGATATCACTGTACTAACTGATCAGTTTTTACAGGTAGCCAAATTGACACTGGCATTGGAATGGGAACTCTGGCTGGAGATTTAGGAAGTAGGAGACTCTGCTCTTGACTCTCTACACCTCTGGAATAAAACAGGTACTCGAAATGAAACATTAAATGGATTAATGAATAACCTCGGACAAGTCACTTCTGCAATGCATCTATTTCTTTGTGGTGCAGTTAGAAGGACTGAACTGGAAACTTTCATAATCTCTTCCACCTCTAATGCCTCAAAGGCTGTAAAAATCCTTCCTAATGCAGCTTTCAGTGATAACCCAGGCAACCTCAATTAGAAGTATCAAATATACAATCGTCTGGGCAAGACAAGTTAAATGAGGAAAAAGATTCAGGGCCCAAATTCACATTATCATAGGAGTTAAAGAACTGAGTGGGTATTCTATTTATAGTCTCAATCAAATCAATCAATAAGCACCTATCAGCATGTGGCCCTATATGAGGTACCAAGCAGATAATGTGAAACAGAATCCAGGCCTTGAGAAATTTCCCAGTTAGTGTTGATTAATTATGTGTTTATTGAGTGCTTACTATGTGCACAGCACTGTACTAGATGCTGGGAATTACCAAAGTACACAATGGGGCTCCTCTTCAAGGCAGTTACAGTACAAGTGGAAACTGGGATCCCTCAAAATCAGAGACCAGGACAAATACTACCATGCAGTTTTCCACACCATTGCATAGTTTCCTGTATGTCTCATAGGAATCCAGCAAAAAAAAAAAAGGGGGGGGGAATCGAAGAGGGTTGGAACATTCCTGGGGAACCTGTGGTTACTGAGAAAGAAATGCCCAAGATGTGGAAGCATAGGCTTTTTTTTTTTTTTTTTCATGAAGAGGATTTTCAGAGACAGTTATTTGTCTCCCTGGAAATACTCTGTGCTCCTAAACTTTCACTTTTTCACAAAATAAAGCCTAAGTGACTTTTATATACAGAATGCAGGCACCAATGCACATGTGAAATAATATGAATGTATCATCTGATTTTCCATTCTTGTTTTTGTTTTTGGCTGCTCCATGATATGCAGAAGTTCCCAGGCCAGGAGTCAAACCTGTGCCCCAGTGGTTACCCAGACCACTGTAGTGACAACGCTGGATCCTTAACCCATTGAGCCACATGGGAACTCCCATAATTGTTTCATTCTTGATTGTTTCTTAACCGTCCAGGTTTTTTGTTTTGTTTTGTTTTGTTTTTTGTCTTTCTGCCTTTATCTAGAGCCACACCCGTGGCATATGAAGGTTCCCAGGCTAGGGGTCTAACAGGAGCTGTAGCTGTCAGCCTTCGCCACAGCCACAGCAACGCGGGATCCGAGCCGCGTCTGCAACCTACACCACAGCTCACGGCAACGCCGGATCCTTAACCCACTGAGCAAGGCCAGAGATCGAACCCGCAACCTCATGATTCTTAGTCGGATTCGTTAGCCACTGAGCCACGATGGGAACTCCAACCGTCACAGGTTTGAAATAAAATTAACATTATATTTTATATAGTCTGTTTTTAACTCCTAGGGTAGTGAGTGACATAAGCTACTCTACTATACCCTTAAAAGAGTAATCTCAGAGTCCAGATCAACAGCCTAGGTAAAAACAAAGTTTAATCCTTTGTAAAATATATTTCTAAATCATAGTTATATATGTTATTTAGGCTAACCAATTAGGTTATTTTTTCAGCTATTAATCAGAATGTATAATCAAGTTACATAATTCATGAATGTAAGAAATGCATAGTAGGCAGGTTATTTTAATCAAGTCAGGTCACCCATTCTGAAATGCAATCAGCCTTCTTAAAATCAGAAACACCTCTGTGTTTTCAAGGTTCTTTCATTCTTGGCAATTTGTGACTTCCTGCCTTAAAAAAAATAACCATTAGGAACTCATTTGAATGACCTGAAAAGATTTCTTGGCTATCAGATGTCTCTTGTGAATAGTATTGTTAACAAGGCAAGTTTTAGGAAATCAGGAACATAAATGATAAAGTAACATATAACCAAGGAAGTTAAAGGAGAAAACTTTGGGAACTTATGCTAAGCCAGTTACAAGTCACTGGAGTCACAAGTCACATTACTTGAAACTTTATTATTGTAACTGTAGTTACAAGTCACATTATGTGACTCATAGGATCAAACCAAAAAAGAGAATCTGACAATCAGTTCATAGTGTCACTCATTTTCTACCTCTGACCTACTCCATATTGATAAAAATGGATACCATAACAGTAAGTTCCCAGAGACTGCTGAGTTTAGCTTAGAAAAAATTCCAGTTCTTAATTCATGCAAAATAGTAGCACTATCAAAATAATTTCTCAACAGCAAAAAAGCCAACAACGCAACTGAAAAATGGGCAAAATACCTGACCAGACATTTCTCTAAAGAAGATATACAGATGGCCAAAAAGCACATGAAAAAATGTGCAACATCACTGATTATTAGAGAAACGCAAATCAAAATTACTATGAGGTACCAGCTCACACCAGTCAGAATGGCCGTCATTAACAAGTCAACAAAGAACAAATGCTGGAGAGGGTATAGAGAAAAGGGAACCCTCCTACACTGTTTTGGGAATGTAAATCGGTAGAACCACTATGGAAAACAGTATACAGTACCTCAGAAAACTAAATATAGAACTACCATATGACCTGGCAATCCTACTCTTGGGCATATATCTGGACAAAACTTTCCTTGAAAAAGACACATGCACCCATATGTTTATTGCAGCACTATTCACAATAACCAAAACATGGAAACAACCTAAATGTCCATTGACAGATGAAAGGATTAAGAAGATGTGGTATACATACACAGTGGAATACTACTCAGCCATAAAAAAAAAATAATGCCATTTGCAGTGATATGGATGGAACTAGAGACTCTCATACTAAGTGAAACAAGTCAGAAAGAGAAAGACAAATACCATATGATATCGCTTATATGTGGAGCCTAAAATATGGCACAAATGAACCTTTCCACAGAAAAGAAAATCATGGACATGGAGAACAGACTTGTGGTTGCCAAGGGGGAAGGGGAGGGAGAGGGATGGACTGGGAATTTGGGGTTAATAGGTGCAAACTATTGCCTTTGTAATGGATAAACAATGAGATCCTGCTGTATTGCACCGGGAGCTATTATCCAGTCACTTATATGTTGGAGCATGATAACGTGAGAAAAAAGAATGTATATATGTATGTGTGACTGGGCCACCTCGCTGTACAGTAGAAAACTGACAGAACACTATAAATCAGCTATAATGTAAAAAAATAAAAATCATTTTAAAAAACTGGAAAAAATATAGAAATTACAGAGGAAAAAATAGTTTCTTAATTTATATTTTACATATTATCTAACATACCCTTCCATTTGATGAGGTGGATATGGCATACATTTTATGTCAATTTTTGCAGAGGAGGAAAATTTTATGGACTCAGAAAAAGTTTTCAGGGAGTTTCCGTCATGGCACAGCAGTTAACGAATCCAACTAGGAACCATGAGGTTGCACGTTTGATCCCTGGCCTTGCTCAGTGGGTTAACGATCTGGTGTTGCTGTGAGCTGTGGTGTAGGTCGGAGACGTGGGTCAGATCCTGCGTCGCTGTGGCTGCGGTGTAGGCTGGTGGCTACAGCTCCAATTAGACCCCCTAGCCTGGGAAACTACACATGCTGCAGGTGCAGCCCCCCCAAAAAAATGACAGAAAGGCAAAAAAATAAATAAAAAGTTGCCCTAGAAAGTAGATCTTCTGCCTCCTGAATCAACAATTATATCTCCCCAAAATCATACTAGGTTCATCCCTAGCCAAAGCAGACAGCAATTCTGTAACACTCCTCAACTATACTGGCCACTCTTACAACTGAAATGGCTTGACATGTTTGATCTTGGTCAAGTCACATAACTATTCTGGTCCCCATTTTCCGTAATCTTTACAGCATATCACATGCACATCAAATTGGGGTGCTATAAAGTCCCTCTTAAGTTGAATGTTTAACAAATGGATTAGTAGCACAGCTTAAAGACCACCAAGTCTACAGCAGCAACTCAACCACAATAAGTTGATTTGGTTGACATGTATGGAAAATGCCTTGAGTTATTTTGAAATTTGACTGAATTTCAAAATGAAGTATTATTAAAATATATTTCACAAACTGCCAGGTGATTTTCATCTCCACTTAGCTAATAATTTTGAGGAGTCATTTATTACTACAGTTAACAAAGCACACTTACTCCTAGAGCTCTGCTGCTCACCAGGAGTGGGGTCTTGAAAAGTCATCTCATTTCATGGAGCCTCGGTTTCCTCATCTTTACTATTAGGGAAAAGGGAAGATACCTTCCTGATCAAACATTATATTTATCATGTTATATTTATCATGTTTTGTTATCAGAAAAAACAGAATCTAATGATTCCACTGATAGCTACGTTAGTGACTTTGGACAGTGAAATGAATATAAGCTCACAAGAACCAACCCAATCAAAGAGTTAATAGTCAACATCTATTGAACACTTACTGTACATCTGACATCAGCTAAGACTTTACATACGTTACATCATCTATAGAACAACTCTAAGAGTTATTTTTTAATTTTATTGGAGTATAGCTGACTTACAAAAAATATGTTAGTTTCAGATGTATAGCCAACTAAATCAGTTATACATATACAAATATCCATTCCTTTTCAGATTATTTTCCCATATATGTTATTACACAGTATTGAGTAGATTTCCCTTGGCTTTACAGTGGGTCCTTCTTATCTATCTATTTTATGTATAATAGTGTGTATATGTCAATCCCAACCTCCTAATTGACCCCTCCCCCACCAGCATTTCCCGTTTGGTACCCATATATTTGTTTTCAAAACAATGTGTTTAGATTCCACACATTAGTGATCCCATATGATATTTGTCTTTCTCTGTCTGATTTACTTCACTTAGTATGATAATTTCTAGGTTCAACCACGTTGCTATAAATGGCATTATTTTGTTCTTTGTATGGCTGTAAGAATTATCATTATCTCCCTTGCAAATATTATTGACAGCCAAATCCAAATTATATCAGTTCTACCTCCAAAGGTCTGCAGGCATATGAAACTATATTTAATTCCATTTTTTTGCCTTTTTTTGTCATTTTAGGGCCGCACCCGTGGCATGTGGAGGTTCCCAGGCTAGGGGTCTAATCGGAGCTGTAGCCACTGGCCTACGCCGCAGCCACAGCAACGCAGGATCTGAGCTGCGTCTGCGACCTACACCACAGCTCATGGCAACCCCAGGTCCTTAACCCACTGAGCAAGGCCAGGGATCGAACACACAACCTCATGGTTCCTAGTCAGATTCATTAACCACTGTGCCACAACGGGAACTCCTATTTAATTCCATTTTTATTCCACAAAACATTCTTGCGATGTATATTAATGTACCAAGATGGGGACAACAGGTTCTTGCTCTGAGGAAGCTCACAATCTGGACACACAAACTGTTAAAGAAGAGGGTCTGTGATAAATTCTCCAACAGACGTAGGAACAAAGCACTAACAGGAGGTTTGAAGAGCAAACAAGTCGATGACAATAGTCAAGAAGACTGCATGAAGTGACATTTGAAAGTGGGCCTGAAACTTACATGAGTTTTATATGAGTTCACTATGAGCAAGCAAAGAAATTATAGGGACAGAATTTCAGGCAGTGGGAATAGCATAAGTAAGGACTTACCGTTTTTAGAGAATTACAAGCACACTGATATGACAAGAGCTTAAAGCACGAAAGGGAAGAGGGGAGGGGAGATAAGAGATAACTTGGAAAATCAGGTTCAAATCAACAGCTATTTATTTAACATTTACTATGTGCCAGTCGCTCTTCTAGATTCTTGAAACATCATCAGGGAATAAACAAAAATCCCTGGCCACATGGAATTTATATTTTAGGAAGAACATGTACGTCGTAATATGGAGTTTAGACTCTATTTTCTTTATACTATAGTTTTCTTTTAAACAAAGGTGATGATAGTTCAGGCTTCCCCTCTAGTCTATGAATTCCATTAACTGAGTTTCATGCTTTGCCGCATGTCCTGAACGAATGCCATACAACAGCCTGGTCTCAATGTGGAGGATGGGTGGATAGTAGAAGATTACTACAGAGTCAGACAAGAGACGTAGAATTTTCTGAGATTAGATGCCCAGGGCCACTTCCCTAAGACTGGCCTCAGCTGTTACATTTTACTCAAGGGAGCAAATAGTCGGAAACAAAGAGAAAGACTCAAACCAGATGTTAATCAAACAATAGTTTTTGGTTTTGTTTCTGCCAATAACTGGGACATGACTACAGGGAGCAGTACTTCCTATCTGATATCAGTAGGGCAGTCACTCCTTGGTCCACATCTTAAGTCCCAAAATCTAAAACCAGGACCTCCCACAGTCATCTCAAGGCTTTGTTCACACCACAGCAGACATCAGAAGCTGATAACCCAGGCAGCACTCTCGGCACCACGCTCAAGTGAACTCCTATTTCCAGAGGATCTCTGCAATGGAAATGGGTTCTGGGACGTCAGATTTTATCAGGTCGCTTAGCAAAATCTGGTGATGAAACTTTTCATAGAGTAATGCTAAATATGGCAGAAGCTGAGCACTTGGCACTGACCTGAGTACGGACCGAGCCCAAATTTGATACCCAGTCCAGATTCACGGGAATGAACCATAACCCAGGCTGGATTAAACTAAAATCATGATGATAGCCAACACTCAAATGAGCCTGTTAGATGACTTTAGTAATGGAATGAAGTCTCTGAGCTCTCCATGCCCTCTAAGTTCTACTTGGGAAAAGGGGGGCGGTAACCTGAAGCCTGCAATTCCCATGCCAATAATCCAATTAAGGAGACTAAGAGCACATATCCCTCAGCTGCCTAAAGCACTCTCCACCTGACAACCAGCACCTCTCACTGACACACAGACCAGAGGCAAGGACCCAATGTCATCCCTGAGGTCTGAGCCTTTTAAAGAGGCTTTGCAAAGAAGTGGCAGCAGTAATTTCTATATCTACTTCTTGTCCACCAGACAAGGCTCAATGTCATTACAGCTTCAACCTCTCATACTTCAGCATGCTTTGAAGGTGGAAGCAAACAAGGGGAGGGAAACAACAGGCAAAAACACTACACGGTGTATGTACATTTATATTTAAATCTCGTGCAATTTTCAGAGAAAACCCTACGAAGTAGGTCTTCCTGAGGCCATTTTGTGAATGAGGAAACTGAGGTTTGACAGGATGCAGAAGCTTTTCTCACATTATATAACCAGGAGGTGTCAGAGTACTCTAAGATTCGAGTTAGATGCTCTTTCATTATAAATTGTTTCCCAGTTTTCAGAACTAGACCTGCAGAGTTGTGTGCTTTCCACTCTGAACTTGGAAATGCAGAGCTAAGGCTGAGGCTGCTCAGTCAGAAAGTGGCTTACGGAAACAAAAAACATTGTCAGTCCTTTGGGGAGAAGAGAAAATTCAAACAAAGATCAGATAGGAATTTTCCTTTCTCAATTAGCAGGGCAGTTACATCCAGGAGTATTTTACCAACTTTTTTTTTGGCCTTGCCCACAGCATGTGGAAGTTCCTGGGCCAGGGATGGAACCCACATCACAGCAGCGATCTCAGTTGCTGTAGCGACAACGCCAGATCCCTCACCACTAGGCTACCAGCAAAATCCATCTTCGCAAACTTAACGTTATGTAACAAGTAAGTACAAGTGTAAAAGGCCCTTTGTTGTTGTATTTCACTTCCTAGTCCCATCCCCACCCCCTACCTCCATAAACTATCCAAATGTGACAGACAGATCATTGAAGATCACTGTCAATGTCAAATCACTCTTTTGCTTTGCCCGGAACATAAGCAAATAACATTAGAAGGTACTTGGAAGATGTCTGGACTTTGAGAAATGTGTAATGACAGCACTGAAAGACAAGAAAAGGCAGCTGAAGCAGTTGCTACTTGTGTATAATTTGGTTTATTTAGGCTAAATTTAAGTCAGAGTTCAGGGCACAGAAGTTTTTGATAGTCCTAAACATGTATCCATACTTGAGGAGAAATCATCTGATAATTAAATATAAGAAAGCTGTTTGTAGACAGGAAAGTATCAAATTAACATCTAAAATTATATGCCAATGATCAAGTTAGTCAGGAAGACCAAGAAAAAACAAGGATAATTATGGGTCCTGGATTTTCCGGAACAATCCTAATTTCCAATATTTTATGTCATTCTTCCCATAAAATTAAAAGTTTTGAGACCAACTTTTGGTTCGGAAAATATTCTTGATGAAAGCATAGAAAGTACATAAATGGAATAATCAAAAATTGGTCACCAGCCACATGGCAATATTCAAACCTAAATAGCTCTTGCCTCAGAGTTCCTCCAAAAGTTGATCTGAAATGACTGGGTGGTCTTCGAGATGAACCAGTCAATTTTAGGTCAGCAGCTGTCAACACAGGCCCCTCCCCGAGGCCCCTGGTATTTTTTTTCTAGGTAAACTGACACATTAGCTCATCCCAAAGCCAGTGCCTACTTGCCCTTTGCAACCACAACTACTTCCAACCTCCCGTCACCACCCCAGCCACCACCATAACAGCATCCGATGTCTGCCACTGTGGTCTGTTGACTTGTCATGTGAAATGGAGCCCTTCCCCCAAAGGCCCTATAAGAAGACCCTGCCTTATACCTTATTAGGATATTCTCACTGCACACCAGTAAATAAACAAATCCATACCAATATGCAAAAGGGGGAGAATTAAGCAGTGAATTTCCAGGCAACAAGTATGATTTAACTATAACTTCTGAAGACAGTGTCCTTGGAGGGGGCAATTTCAAACATGTAAGTAGCATAGACATTCAAATATGGCCAGGAACATGCAATATTATACTCAGACACCACTAGCTACACTAAGTTTAAAATCCACCCAACCTATTATGCCAAACATAAAGAACCATTCTATTTAATGAATAGAAGAGCTCTATGGCTGATAAATATAATAATCTCTCTTACCAGTAATTTTCTGAATTCATCCACTCAATCATTTATTTTTTCAACAAGTACTTATTGATTATCTAGCCCGGACCCAGCGATGCATCAGTACTGTGAGTGGCACAAAATTAAATAAAAAGTGTTCCTATGGCCTCAGGAACTTACGATAGCACTTAACAGACAGGACAGGATAATAAAAAATCTAATAAAAGTAGAAGAGTCAAAACCCAGCAACCATGGTATTCAGGGTGGTGAGGGACTGTAATTCAAAAGACCAAGTTCTGAAGTTCATCTCTTCTTTTTCTGACTGTCTAAGCTCTTTTTGTTTGTTTGTTTCACAATCGTTTTTTTTTTATTATTATGAGAAACAGTACACTTACAAAAAGGGGTATATCAACTTAACCAATGACAAATAAATGAGTGCTCGTGTGCCCGGCACCAAATTTAGAAAAGGATATTATCGGTACCTCAGAGTCACCTGTATGTTCATCAGTGATCTTGCTTTTCTGTCCTCAGTCTAATACGCATAGCCAAACGCGTATTGCCGATTCTCATTTTAATCTTATATGTTGAACACATAAACAATCTGTTAATCCTCCTTTGGTGGTATATTAATATAAACCCTAGAGTATGTCTTTTTCTGTGACTCTTTTGAACTTCATGCTAAAGCATGCAGCGGCTGTACCTTCATTGTTTCTTCCAACTCTCTAATCTTGAACAGCGCAATCTTTTTAAGCCTTAGTTTTATCATTGGCAACATGAGCACATCATCAGGACCTGCAGTTTTTATGAATCACTAACAGGGTGGGTGCCTGTGTGTTTACATAAATGCTTTATCAATAGTAAAAGGGATATATGAATGCTAATTGTCATGTATTACCTAAGAGGAGTATCAGCAAAATGCCACGGGAGTTCAGAGGTGAGAAGAACCTCTTCCAGCCCTGGGGTACTTTCTGAGCCTAATGAAGAGATGTCTGCAGGCTGAAAAGGAAGAGACGGGGAAAAGAGGAGAGGATCTTCCAGGAAAAAATAATCTTACAGCAAAGGCACAGCAGTAAAGTCTACCAGACAGGTTGAGAGAACAGCAAGTAACTGAAATCACATCTGTGTGATTCCTCTTGTATCCTCAGCACCCAGGACGGTATATGGCACCTATTATGCCCTCAATAAAATGTTGTTTTATGAATGAATGAATGAAATGCTGTATGTTTAGCAAAGCAAGAGCAGACGTGGAGCCAGGGAAGAAAACTGGAGCGAGATCAAGAATCTTGAATGCTATTCTTCTCTTCCTCTTCAGGAGATCAGTATAGCGCCAGTAATGACGAGTCTTAATTGAATGCCATGTTCACAATGAAATCCCAACAGGGTCACCTCCACACGTAATCTAAGCTATTGGGATCCCACTAGTTATTCCTTCCATGACTGCGAGTTATACTAAAACTGATTGGCAAGGTCTGACCTGAAATCTGTCAGAGGCATCAAATGAATTCAGTGAGTTATGTCACTTCTATGAGCAGCAGTCACAGTCAGTATCTAGAAAAAAAAAAACTCTTCTCCACATAAACCTAAGAAGGAAAGGTGCCTGTGAGCATGAGGGTAAAATGAGGAAAGGCGCAAGCCCTTCTACAAGTACTGGAACTGATGATGCTTCTGCGTGTGTGTGCACGTGTGCATGTGTGTATGTTGTGCATGTGTTACATGAGGGGTGGTGCAGAAATGCCTTCTCCTTCTGGAACAGGATGACTCCTGCACACACAGCTGCTGCACCTTCCAGATCCCCCCACAGCTAGTACCCCTGCTGTCTGCAGTGAAGTGGGGTTGCCAGAGAAGCTGCCAAGAAGGCAAAGCACATAGTCCTTTAGAATTACACGGATGCAGCTTTATGACTTCGGGTAAGTGATTTAACCCTAATGAACCTATTTCGTCATCTAAAACTGATATGCCGATGGCTCGCAGTAAAGCCCCTGGCACACAGTGGGAGTATATTAAATGTTACTTCTGTCCATAATTTGGAAAGGGTGGCTGAAGGGTTAGATCTCTTCCCAGTCACTCCCGGTCCATGTCTGAGAGGGAGAAAGAAAGTTTGTGTTCTTCCCAAAGGAGAAAAGCAAATCCTAGCAAAGAAAAATTTTAATATATAATGGGAAAAGCTCACATAGATGAAGAAAAAGAAGAGTTCCCATTGTGGCTCAGTGGGTTAAGAACCCAGCTAGCATCCATGAGGATATGGGTTCCATCCCTGGCCTCGCTCAGTGGGTTAAGGACGCAGCCTTGGGTCAGGCGGCAGCGTACATCACAGATCCGGCATTGCTGTGGCATAGGCGTAGGCTGGCAGCTGCAGCTGCGTTTTAACCCCTAGCCTGGGAACTTCCATGTGCTGCAGGGTGCCCTTACAAAAAAGAGAGAGAGAGAGGAGAAGAAAGAAAATGATTCAGGGTCTGGAGCAAAAACTGTAAGAACTGAGTATGTTAGAAGGAGAAACTGCGGAAATGCAGAAGGGGAGAACACAAAGAAACGGTGGAAATGTCAGCCAAGAAGATACACACACACACACACACACACACACACACACACACACACATTTTTTTTTTTGTCTTTTTGCCTGTATCTAGAGCCGCACCCGCGGCATATGGAGGTTCCCAGGTTAGGGGTCTAACAGGAGCTGTAGCTGCCGGCCTTCGCCACAGCCACAGCCATGCGGGATCCGAGCTGCGTCTGCAACCTTCACCACAGCTCACGGCAACGCCGGATCCTTAACCCACTTAGCAATGCCAGGGATCGAACCCGCAACCTCATGGTTCTTAGTCAGATTCATTAACCACTGAGCCACTAAGGGAACTCCAAGAAGGTATATTTTTTTGAAGCTGAGTCAGTCATTCTCAACGGTAGCACAGTGGCTTTAGACTCAGACTGACCTGGGATCAAATTCCTGTTCTTCCTAGTTCTTTTTCTCTAAACAGCCCCTGTTCATCTACATGATAATAGTAGTATTAGGGTGAAACATAAATAAAAGCCAATATTGGACCTTTTTTCTCTCCCCAATTGACAATTTAGAATGATTCAATCTAATACCTAATTTGCATACATGTTAACTATGATGAGATTAAATAACATGTAAGTTAACTGTGGTTAGTTCACAGTACAGGTGAGCTCTAGTTCAACTATACTGGAAGATTTGACAGCTAGTTGGAAGTGGGAAATACTAGGAAATATCCTGATTTTACACAAATAGAATACTAATGCTTTAACAATTAGAATATGCTAAAAAGTTACCTAAATTTTTTTTTAAAAA
The DNA here is from genome assembly GCA_004024745.2 of Catagonus wagneri. Taxonomy (NCBI): domain Eukaryota; kingdom Metazoa; phylum Chordata; class Mammalia; order Artiodactyla; family Tayassuidae; genus Catagonus; species Catagonus wagneri. The sequence goes on along the minus strand of PVHT020000034.1, from coordinate 6,278,058 downwards.
AAGAAAGCCTGCTTTTGTGCAGATCTACTTAAGTGATGCCCCCTTGACTCGTGATGCCTGCCGCGCTATTTGAGAAGGAAAATAACCAGAAAATCTGAAAGAAAACACGGCAGGCCACTGAGAAAAGATGTGCGTTGGATCCTCGGTAAGGAAATGGCGCCAGGGAACGAATTCCAGCCTTGAACAGAGAAGCAGAGATGGGAACCTCGGCTGAAGAAGCAGCCCAAAGACACTGCTCCGCGAGCGCTGGGACAGGCAGAACAGAGCTGGGAGGCGGCCGGCTCCCCTGACTGCAGATGGATGGCCTTGTCAAGAGCACTCGGCCTCTGGCTCAGGCCTAGGGGAATACACACGGAGGAGGCAGAAAAGATCTGGTGCCTAAGGGAGTCTCCCAGACAGCATGAAGGTGACACCTGGGACTTGTACGTGATAACCTACTTAACAGGTGATACCACTGGGACTTAGCCAAGGTAATGTGCCCACCGCTACTCCCCCAGAAGCATCAGAGAGAAGAAAAGGACCCAGGCCTCTCTCACTCCAAAGCCTGAACTCAGCCGCCATCTACACCACCCTCGGAAACCCCAAAGTCAAATGCTTCGAAGACAGAAACGAACCCGCTTTTGTTGGCACAGGGCAAGCATGAAGAATGAAAAAAACACCCTGGATTAATTGCATTCCTAGCAGTGTCTTTATATGTACAACTCGCCAACCCCTGCTCGAGATGCTTGCCAACCTTAGAATCCCACCTTCACATTCCAAGCCTCTAGACTCCTCCGGAAAAAGCCCACCTCCCAAGTCTCTCCTGTCTTCTTCTTTCCCTCTGAAGCCTTGCCCAGAGGAGAGTGAACTGTCAAAGGGATCCGACCCGGTGGATTTTTTTGGTGATAGCCAAGAAGAAGAGGATGGAGCAAGGGTAAAGAAGAGCCTCACCCTCTCTCCAACGTAAAGGCTGAGTTGGGGATCCCAAAGTCAACACGTTCTTGCTACCTCCATTCCTGACTCCTTGAGTCACCTTGACCAGGTCCCTTGACTCCACTTATTCCTCAGCCAACACCTTGGCTAGCGCATGCCTCTGTTTTTCCCCCAGGCCTACATACCTTGAATGGTCAGACTGACCTTTGAAGAAACAGTGTCCTCCAAGTGTGTCAGCAATTCAGAAACTGACAGCTTCTAAAATAGCCGGTGTGATGCTGGGTGTCTGTTGCCTTCTGAAGGAGAGGTGGTGTCGCCGAGGCAGCAGGATTTCCTTGCCAAAGCCGCTCCTCCCCTCCGCCCCGCGAGGCTCGGCACTGCCTCTCCGCGCCCCGGCCCAGGAAGACTTCGAGCCCAGGGCCCGTGGCATTTAAGCACTGTCAGAGGTCCCACTTCAGTCCCCATGGTGGTGCCAGTTCGGCATCTGTCATGATGACCCAGCCTGAACTGTATTTAGAAGCTTTGGACATGGCACCGTGTCCTGGCCCGTCTCAGAGTGACAGGAGATTTCCTGAGCACCTGGGCCTGTGATTCAAGAGCTCCTCCCTCCTCCCAGAGAACGGGGGTCAAAGTGACTTGCCTAAGGGTCTGTTTCCTTCTCAGGAGGGTACCCATCTGTTGGAGGCCTCTCTTAGAGAGTCGGCCTCTCTCAGGACTATTACATAACTCTATTTTTAAAAATCGCATACTTTTTATAAAGCTTGCAAGACATGGCCGAGGGAAAAGAGAAAACCAATCCGAAAATAGGTTCGGTGCTCTGTTCACGGACTCTTCTTACAAAGATAAATGTCCCCGTGATTACGTCCTCAGTATCCACCAGCTAGTGCCAGCAAATAGAAAGAGTCAGCCTTATGACACGGCTTCTAGGGACAGTGCATAATAATAAGTCATCTTCTTGGCAGTGTCCATGCCAGTCTTGAAAGTAGCCTACTGGAGTCCAAAAAAAAAAAAAAATTCTAAGTGGCTCTTAGTAGTAAACAAAAGAATAAAATGTATTTATACTGTAATCTCTGCCAGGCAGGCAGACTATATAACTATATAATAAATCAGATGGGCTGGCTGAGTAGGTCTAGGTTCTCAAATCTGCTAGACCACAGGAGAAAGAAAGGCTTTTTCCCAACTGACCCTCAGCTCTCTGCCCATGTGTCCCTGACCAGAGTCCCATGGAGATGCCCTGTCATTTAAAAGGCACCAGTGTTTGGCCGCTCCCCATTTCTGGGCAAAGACTCAACACTCAGAGAATGTGGTTTTAGGATCACGGCATCTAATCCATTCAAGGATTATTCTCCCCCCCCCTCCCCCAATGCTCAGCTCAGATGGGTGTGTTAATCATCACCTCCCTTTGTTCTGTAATAAATTCGGCCCTGACTAATTCTAAGCCTCTGTGCATTACTGAAGTTTAAAGATGGTGTTTTGATAGGTCGGATATTGAGAATCAATAGACCACCAACCAGTCAAAAATCTTAAGCAGTTTTGGGAACATGTGGAAATAATTTTTTCCAAGAATTCACAAGTCTGGGAGTTCCCTTTGTGGCTCAGTGGTTAACGAATCCGACTAAGAACCATGAGGTTGCAGGTCTGATCCCCAGCCTTGCTCAGTGGGTTAAGGATCCGGCGTTGCCCTGAGCTGTGGTGAAGGTTGCAGACGCGGCTGGGATCCCGCATTGCTGTGGCTGTGGTGAAGGCCGGCAGCTACAGCTCCTGTTAGACCCCTAGCCTGGGAACCTCCATATGCCGCGGGTGCGGCTCTTCATAAAGGCAAAAAGACAAAAAAGAAAAAAAGAATTCACAAGTCTGGAGGATGAGATCTTATTGATGACGTGTGGGCTGCTGTAGATGTTAAAGTATTACTTTATATACCACCTTCTACAATGCAATCAAAATCGATTTACAGTGAAGGCAGATTTTCCTTACTGTACCAAATATTACACATTATCAGATATAAATTACAATGGAATACACACTATATAGCATCTTTAAAAGAGCAAATAAATGACTAAGATACAATTATAAGTGAACGTGCAGTAACTCCATATGTAAAATACAAATATCACAGGCTAGAGAATTTCATAGAAATCAGAATATCTTGTGCGACACTGGCCGTATACCCACATTTTAATTATGATGATCTCAACTGCATGCAGTGAATCTTTTTGTAAAGGAAAAACTATTCTATAAAATGTTAATTTCTAATTTTTAAATGAGGAGGTTATTAACTTAAAGTCAAAGGATGGGCTTTGGGGGTTTATAACCTAAGATTTTAAGTTAAATTTGTGGGAGCTTACATTTTTCTGAGAAGAGGATATATGGTATTCATGGAATTCTCAAAGGAATCTATGACTTTAAAAGGACAAGGACCATTGGTTTAATAGTGGGAAAACTGTCCATTTTCTAGACTCTCTTCTGCTGTAATGTGAAGCATTTCCTCTTAGCGTATGTTTCCGATGAGAGAAATATTCTAAAGAATATGGCACCAAATACTAGTGGTACATCCTAATAAAAAGATAGTCTTTGTCTCCCTTATGAAGATGAAGTGGTTGTGTTTTCTGTGAGCGTTAAATGATCTCATGGGACCACTCCCACTTTCTCTGCATGGTTCCTTTCATTTCCCATTTATCTTTGTTTTAAACCACATATACATGCATGTATGATTTTTTTTTTTTTACTGTAACCCATAACAAATTATTTTGGGAAGCAGGGAGATTATAAATTATCTTTAAGTGAATAAAAACGGGGCTATTCCTTTGGCCTTGCTACTTTCACTCTTTCATACTCTCTTACTCACTCTCCTCCTGCCTCCCAGAAAAACCTTGGTGGCGCAGGATCCGAGGGGCTCACCAGGCTTCTTCTCCTCGTGTGCCCAAACCAGGCATGCTCGCCACTATGGACACAGGGATGTGCCATCAGTCGATGGCCCCCACATCGCTGAAGAAATCCTCCTCCCACTCCCCCCCAGCCCCACTTCTGTCCTCTAGGGCAGCGCCTGCATCTGGTCCTGGAGCCAAAAGGCAGCTCCTCTGGGAAAGCTGGACACGGTGAGTAGGTGACGCTGCCCTCACAGGACTGCCAAGGCTTTCCTAAAGGCCACAGCAACCAAGCCTGCCTGCGAGAACATTTTGGTGAGCTCAGTTTGTTTGCTACCGAGAACCTCCTTGCCCTCACAGTCTATTTTTACCACATTGTGATGCTGAAGACTCTGCTGTCATCAAAGCGAATGATAAATAGAGTCAACTCTCCATTATCTATCATGCTATGGTGAAAGGAACCCTGGATTCAGAACCAGGAGGCAGGAGTCTGAGCCCTGACTCTGACCTTGATATGACCTTGAGGGAACCGTTTACCCCTGTTGAGTCTCAGTTGAAGCCACTATGGAAAGAGGATAAGGCAATCTACTGCTTACCCAACTCAGTGAGTCCTCAGCAGGGTCAAATAATGCAGATGAAAGTACTTTGTAAACTACAGACTGACTTAGGAAAGTAAGTGATCAGCACCGCATTTAATCATTTAATTCATAGAGATTTCTCCCTGTGCTCTAGACACCGTGTTAAATCCTCATTTGTTATATAGAGCCCATTCAAGACAGGAGACTGAGATTCTGAAGCAAAGTGGTGATGTGAGACCTGCTTGCTGGGAGCCTAAAGTCCCTCTTCTCACTTATCTATACCTCTCCCATGTTGCACCTTTAATTGACTCCTATTGAGCAACCACTATCCTGTCTTTCAAATGGAGCTGATAACCTGTAGCTCCTGTGAGGCAAAGACCTAGACAAAATGACCTCGCCAGCATCTCATTCCATGACCTATGAGTCCACAAGATGTGGCCAAAAGTCACAGGGTACCTAGTGGTGGAAGCTGGAACCAGCACCCAGGTCTGCTGACCAACGGACACCATCGTATTCTTGCTACCTGCCCATCTCCCCAGGGGTGACCCTGTAGTACGACAAGACCCCGTATTATCAATGAGAAATCACCGTACATTTGGGGCCTCTCCCATGCTAAATATATTTTACTATATTCTGATTCTCTGTTAATCAAAGTATGCAGCATCTTTTCACTGATCAAGCAAGATAGCTCCCCCCCGCTCCTGAGGCAGGCAGATTCCTTTTTTAAATGATCATTTACAGTCCATTCCGGGACGTCTGCTCCATCCATACCCCTTTATATGGAGGCCACCAGGCTGGAGGATAGTTATTATAGCCAAACTGCTTTAACCATTACCAGTGACAGGTTTTGTTTAACCCAACAGCAAAACGTTTGGAGCACAGGACCATGGAATTCCCAGACCTGCAGCAGAGCTGGCCTTCTGCTCCTTTCATGTGAAATGAAGGCCAGTTCCAATGAAACCTCAGGTTTTCCATAAAGTTACCCAGCTCCTCCGGGGTCCAGCATCCCTGTCTCTTTTCTCTCTGAGCCTCAGAGGAGCTCTCCTCTCAAAGCCTCCCTCACTTCTTCGCCCAGCAGAGGCACTGTTGTGGCAGGATCCCACAAGGGTTGGCAACTTTCTTTGAACTCTGCGAGGAAATGTCTAATCAAGGATGCTGTCTTGATTCTCATTTCTCTAAAGGACCTTCTGGAGCATGCTGCTTGTTGTTCAGAAGCACTGACTTCCCTTCCTTCTGGAAAGACCCTACCTTGGTGGTTTGGGTTGGGATTACACATCTGGATTCAGTTCTCATAAAACTGTTTATCCCCAGTGATAGATATTCAGCTAACTTAGTCTTTAGAGGAAAGAACATGACAAGTTTTTTTGTCAGCTCCTAAACTAAACTACTTGTGAAAGACTTCCTCCTTGTTATCACTTACCGATGAGCCAGTGTGGTCCACGACAAAATATAGCCTCTTAGGGAAAGACAACAAATGAGTTTGAACATATATGTCCACTCTGGTCATTTGATGGTGCCAGTTGAGATCACAAAATTGGGGAGTATGAAGCCCAATCCATGCTTAGAGAGGAGTGTCGGCTAGATTACTGATGTCTGCCATGGTCACAGGAGTCAGGGAAGGCAGCCAACACGTCACATATTCACTATCATCCTCTTCCCAAGGTCTCTCCAGAGGTGCTGCTGTGCATGAATCGCCATGCCGTCCCTCTTACCTGCTTTAAGGGAATACAGGTTATTGCATCATTGTTCACATTTTTCCAAGTAGACCAGGTTTTCCTGAGGCAGCAGCGAGGCCACTGATCTCTCTCCTCTGGCAATAAGGTCGTCATGTGAGCAGACTTCCTCTGCTCTGACACAGTTGTGGTTTGAACGGAGAACTAATGTCTTCATCAGTATCTTTGCTATTTCACACTTCATTTCCTTCCCCAGCTCTTGGATGAAAACCATCCGGTCCTGGTGATTTACTTTGTGGGAGTTTCTTTCAAGTTAGTTTCCTTCTCTGGGGATGCCACGCAAGCATTTTCAGTGCTGCAGCTGGGGAGCACCCAGAGCCTTGAAACATCAGTGCGTGAGCGAGTCACTCAGGGAAGCCAAAGGCCTTGGCAGGGATGTGACAGTGAGGTCCTCAGCCGAGGCCTTCGAGTGTGAGGGTAACAGAAGCAGCCAAGAGTTTTTCTGCCTCCCGCTTAGCAGAGTGGCCTGAGGTGGTCCAGGTCACGAGAACCCAGAACACTGTAAGCAGATGGATGGAAAGCACGGATGTTTTGAAACTGATCCATGATTCAAGTTGTCTCCGTATCTTTCAATGAATTTCACAAAAACCTGTAAACAATCTCAAGGCAAGAATGGTCTTAAATTTCTTTTTTTTTTTTTTTTTTTTTTTGTCTTTTTAGGACCGTACCCTCGGGATATGGAGGTTCCCAGGCTAAGGGCTGAATCAGAGCTGTAGCCACTGCCTTCCACCACAGTCACAGCAACGCCAGATCCGAGCCACGTCTGCGACTTACACCACAGCTCACGTCAACGCTGGATCCTTAACCCACTGAGCAAGGCCAGGGAGCAAAACTGCATGCTCATGGATGCTAGTCAGATTCCTTTCCACTGAGCCACCACGGGAACTCCGTAAACTCTGAATAAGTTCTATAGGTGTAGAAATCACCCAACTCAGATTTCTCTAAAACAGTCCTAATTTCAAATATTCCATCCTGTGGTTCTTGGAATACATTCAATTTTTTTTTTTTTTTTTT
>PVHT020000034.1:6212368-6266397 GCA_004024745.2 Catagonus wagneri | reverse complement strand
GGGCTGGGGGGTTGGGATGGAAATGCTATAAAACTGGGTTGTGATGATCACTGTACAATGATTAATGTAATAAAATTCACTGAGTTAAAAAAAAAAAAGACCCTCAATTCTGAATTATTTTAGGTGTGAGTTCTCTTCTCACCCACAGCCCTCGCTGAGAAGCAACAGGCTTAGGCCCACTCCTTTTTTAAGACTTTTTATGACCTTGGAGTCAACCATCAGTTCCAGGTGTTTAATCCCTCTGTCTCCCGGGAAGCCTGCCCTCACACAGCCCTAAATACCCACAAACTCCCAGACCCGGCATTCAGAAGCGTGGCTCAATTTCCCAGGTGGACTAGCCCTGCGAGTCTCAGCAAATAGAATCATAGCTACTCTCCGACTCCAGGAAAGCTGACAAAAACTTTTTCCTTGGCTAAAAACCTGCACCAGAGTCCACAAAAGACAGGAGTCGAGCATTTCTTTTACTTGAAATTCTGCTGTCTCAGAAAGCCAAGAGCAGGAAACCACCAGAAAAAGGCTCTTAGCCCTGGAAGCGAAAGTACATCCCGTATTTAGATCTCCTCTCAGCTCAGGCCCCCTAGAGCAGTGCGACCCAGAGGAAGCGGCCACAACAGGAGGCTGGAGGAAAGGGCAGCATCTTGGTTTTTTTTTTTTTAAAAAAACATACAGTCCGGAAGCTCCTATCATGGCACAGCAGAAACAGATCCAGCTAGGAACCATGAGGTTTCGTTAACCCGCCTCGCTTAGTGGGTTAAGGATCCGGCGTTGTGGTGAGCTGTAGTGTCTGGCATTGCTGTGGCTGTGGTGGAGGCCGGCGACTGTAGCTCCGATTCGATCCCTAGCCTGGGAACGTCCATATGCTGCGGGTGCAGCCCTGAAAAGCAAAAAAAAGAAAAAAAAAGTATATATATATAGTCCCAATGCTGACATTTTTCCTGTATTACCAGATTACCAGGGGACTGGTTTCTGGCCTGTGGACAGCTGAGATTTTACTCTTTAAATTTTGTAACAAAATTTATTTTCTAAACTGTAAAACACATTTTAAAATTCAGTTTCATTATTTCAGTCCACACCAGAAGATTTCAGATGAATGGATGATAAACGAGAAAGACCGTGTGCTTATAATACATATGATGTTACACATGTGGGAATCATCTGAGACTAGTGTCTTCCTAACCCACCACTAATGTTTTACACACAGGGTTGTTTCAGTTTTCTTTCTTTATTTCCCTTTCTTTCCTTCTTTTTTTCTAAGTTCCAGGACCTATATACTCAAGAAAGTCAACAATTCTTCGTTTCCCTAAGTGAAAATTTTTTAATGAATTGTGGTGACTATTTCCTTGTTCCCCCTACAAGGTAGACATTATTTCAGCAGATCTGAATTTGTTCTAAACAGACACTCTAAAATCAATGGGACTGGAGTTTCTGTTGTGGCTCAGTGGGTTAAGAACCTGACATAGTGTCCGTGAGGATGTGGCCTCGATCCCTGGCCTTGCTCAGTGGGTTATAGGAATCCAACATTGCTCTGAGCTGCAATGTAGGTCACAGTTGCAGCTCGGATCCCACATTGCTGTGGCTGTGGGGTGGGCTGGCAACCGCGGCTCTGATTCAAGCCCTAGCCTGGGAACTTTCATAGGCCACAGGTGCAGCCCTAAAAATAAAGAAAGAAAGAAAGAAACAAACAAACAAAATTAACTGGACCAAGCAGTTGTCTTTATCTGGAGTGGGACTGGATTAAACATAAATATTGTAAGCTGTCTATAGAGGCCCTTGCTAAGTTCTCATAACCAGGAAGACCAAATGAAGCCCAATGTCCTGTTCCTCAAAAATGGCCCCATGACAGCCAGATGATGGCTGGGAGGAACACTAAACTTTACAAGGAAGCTGAGAAAGGCATCAGTCTGATCAGCTAATTTCCAGTAGACTGTCAAAGCAATCAAATCAATCTGTAATTTGAAGAGTAAGCGTCACAAATTTTCAAAGTCAGATGAACTTCTGGGGACCAAGGAAAGCTAAGGAGTTCCCCTGCTTGGCTTGCCAAAGCAAGGATCAAAGGAAGCTTGGCGTGAGTGCAAGATCACGGCTCTGGAACTGAGGTCAAGTATTTGGCCTTTGCCCAGCTTCCAATGATATTGAATACAACAGATAAATTAAGATCAAGGCACATGGCAGTTCTAAAAGCACCAGCCTGTCCCCACGAGATCCCAAGGGACAGCCATTATCTACCACAGGCCGGATCTTGTCCTCACTGGGAGGCATGCCTGTTAACATGGGGATGGATCACATACAATCACATGTAACCTGGAGACCTACAACACGATCACAGAATGGGGGAAACCCATCAAGAGCGTGCACTTGGCCCAGGAACAGATCCTCACGCAGCCCAGGGCAGAGTCGACAAAACTCACTCTGCTCCGACTCCTGATGAAGCATATGTGGGTGGGGAGGTGATTACCCGAAATAGCAAGAGAGCTCAAGTGCTTACAGGAAAATCCGACCCTTTAACTTAAGGCAAGCAGGGCCTACCAGCAAATCTCAAAGACAGGAAATACTTCTGGGCTTAATAACTCAAGCCGATATTCATTTCAGGTTGGAGGATTTCTTTAATCCCACTGTTGGTTTCCACGATTGATATATGCCAGGCATTGCAGCTGGGAGCAGTGCATGATTTAATAGGTTCTTATTCAGTACAGCCTTCAGGTTCTACCAGAACCTACCCGTGCCATGAAGAGGGCAGAATCCCCAGCTCCTCCTTGGCTGGAAGAAGTACAAGATACCAAGATCCAGGCTTCACCGACTCAAGAGTAAGGCCCAAGAAGGGAGTATAAAGATGGAAGCCAATCTTGGGGAGTTCCTGTTGTGGCTCAGTGGAAACGAATCCGACTAGTATCCATGAGGGTTTGGGTTTGATTCCTGGCCTCACTCAGTGGGTTAAGGATCCGCATTGCTGTGAGCTGTGGTGTAGGTCGCAGAGGCAGCTTGGATCCTGAGTTGCTATGGCTGTGGTGCAGGCCGGCGGCTACAGCTCCAATTCGACCCCTAGCCTGGGAACCTCCATATGCTGAGGGTGTGGCCCTAAAAGACAAAAAAAAAAAAATGGAAGCCTTCTTTCCAGAAGCCATGTTCACGGGCAACATAGAAGTCACCTACGTGGTATTATTTTAGGTTTACCGGGTGCCCTAAGTTTGTCTACAGCTCAACATTGGAGATCATCTAGGTCACGGACTTATTTTTATTTAAAAGAAACTCTTCTATATATATATAGCCCCCTTCTTTTAAAAGGCCATCTTCTTAAGGAACAATGTCTTAATATACATATGTGTGTATGTGTATATATATATAATATACATATATTTCTGTTAAGGAAAAGTGAGGTCTCTAACTGCTATAGTGATTTTGCCTCTGCAAGAGAAAGTTTAGGGCCACTTCAGGGCCACCAGCTTAAGCTAATACGACAAAAGTTTTATATTTACAAGTCAACAAATTTCATCACTCTATCTCCCATCACACACATCCCAAAGCAGCATTTTTCAGAAAACCAATCATTCAATGAATAATTCATGCAATGGGGGCACAGGGAATGGGGAGTGCCGAAGAGTACAATGTGGTGCCCTCCCCCCACAAGGCATTTATAACCAGAGTGTAAACAGCATGGAAATGTAAAACTGCTGAGCCAGAAACAAAACAAAACAAAACAAAAAACCTGTCATGCTTTTTTCTTTCTGTGAGCATCTGGAAATACAGCTCACAAAACAATTTCATGAAAACAGAAAAATGGAGTTCCCTGATTGCTCAGTGAGTTAATAACGATCCAGCATTGTCATTGCTACGGTGTGGGTCACTGCTGTGGCATGGGTTTGATCCCTGGCCCCGGAACTTCCTCGTACTGCAGGCACATTTAGTAAGATCCAAAGGTTAGTTACAGCATTCCACTCCTCCCTATGTGTGTCCCACTGAGATTTATAACCCGCCTGTAAAGGTCATCTATGAAACAGTTCATATTTCCAGGCAAGGTATATGTGGAGTCCATCCTAGGATCCCCTGTCCTGATGGCCCTGAGCTATAGGATCTTGCCTGCCTTCTCCAACTTCATCCATAACCTCCTTCTCAGAACTGGTACAGACTGCTGACACCTGTACAACACGAAGATGATTTATGTACTTTAATGTGGTATTGGCCATGGCTTAATACACACTTTTCTTGTCTTCCCTACAAGAACATAACTTCTTGGGACCAGTGACCATGCTCTACAGAACCTACAAAGACTAAGTGCAGAACCAATTATCGCTAGAAAAAGGCATATTAAGTTAACAAGGGAGACTGTTGCAGTTCTTTTTAATTAGTATATAGTTGATTTACATTGTTGTGTCAATTTCTGCTGTATAGCATGGTGACCCAGTAATACATACATACACATTCTTTTCCTCACACTATCTTCCAACTCGTTCTATCCCAGGAGACTGGATATAGTTCCCTGTGCTGTATAGGAAGACCTCATTGCTTATCCATTCTAAATGTAATAGTTTCTTAACAAACATTTCCAAATAAATCAATTACCTAAGTCAAAATATCTCAGTTACCTAAATGATATATCAGTGCATCTGTGTGAATCACACCCAGGCTTGAAATGCTGAACCAAAGCAGATTCAAAGAAGACTAACAGATGACACCTTTTCACAGGGAATAGTGATGAGGTCATGTAGAGACTATGCTGCCTAGCACAGTGAACACAATAAATAACATCCAGTTGACTTTCACATAGAATCCAAACTCCATCCTCAGTTAGAATAAACTCCTCAAAGAAGAAAACAGTAAACTAAACTTTAATCATATAATTCTAGGGCTTGGGCAGAAAACAAGCCCAGACAAGCCCAGGACATTTTGATTCATCAGAAAGAAAGGAATTATGTAAAGAATAATAGGAACACATCAAAGCACACAGTAGCTATTGGAAAGGACTTCCTCTAGCTATATCATGAGTGACTTGAGTATCAAAATAAATAATAATAACAGATTATAATCTATTAAATAAAATAGGAACTAAAAAGCCCAGAAGTTCATTTAAATAAGTAAATAATTAACTAATATAAAAGCAACATTCTTCCTTAGAATAAAACATCAACTGATAAATATAGAAGCAATGACAGAGATAAAAATATTATCATCAATAGACTTTCAGCTCCCACTCCAGCATGTAAGGAGCTTAGAGGCCATCAGTCTACCTTAACAACAAGCAAAATCCTGAAAAATCAACAACTCTCCCTATATATGTCAGAGAAATGAGGACATGAGGCAAACCACTCCCTAAAATCGAAGAGACAGAGAGGTAGGATACTGAGAATCACAGCTTGCTGTAGCAGAAATTTCATGAACACAAATCTCTTCAGGAACTGGTGCCAGCGCAGGAAAACCTAAACTGGAATTGCTGGGGGGAACTCCAGGGGAACCCAGCTATAGGAGGGAAATCCCACACTTTTGTGAGTTTTACCTCCAGGAACTCTTTTCAGTGAATATCAGAGAAAAATCTCTTCCTGCTTCCATCGTGGAGAAGGAAAAGGGAACCATTTTGAAATACGCCAGAGCATTCTCTTCTCAACAAAGCCCTCCCTCAGAACTACTGGCCAGAGCTTAACTGGGGGTAGGGAGTTACCCAACTTCAGCCCCCCTCTAGCCATCCTATCTCATTCAACGGGAAGAGAGGGAGAATCTAGGACCCACTGGTGAAGTTTATAGTCCAGGACACAGGCTAACCTGTGCCCTAACTATAGAATTATAGGACACTTTCTCATCCCCCACCCATGCCTTATCAAAACACCACTAGGAACCTCTTCCTTTCACATATGACATCATATCCAGATTTCAACCAAAAATTACAAGGCATACTAAAAGTTTTTATTTTACCTTCACTTATTTATTCTTTGATGTTCTTCCTTTATTTATGTAGACCCAAGTTTCTGATCTGTCATATTTTTCTTCAATACAACATTTCTTACAAGGCAGGTCTACTGGTAGCAAGTTCCCTCAACTTTTGTCTGAGAAAGTCTTTATCTTTCCTTCACTTTCATGGGATAATTTTGAACCCTTCAATAAGAATTACTTCTGAGTTTTCCTCAGAAATCATGCAAGCAAGAAGAAAGTGGAGTGAATATTTAAAAAGCTGAGAGAAAAAAAAAAAACCTGTTTTTCTTACTAATTGATCTAACAAATAACACTTTGTTCAAAATAATAATAGCAACAATATATTTGGTTATAATTCTTACACATTTCTTTATGCTTATGTGTATATGCTCTTATGTGTAGATGCTTTTATGTGTATATACATGCATGTAAAAGCATATATATGTGCAGACATATATATCCATATGTACTGATGTATAAGTGAAATGAATGACAGCAATAATATAAGAATGGTAGGGAAGAATTAGGGATATTTTGTTGTTATAAGAAATTATCACTCACACTACCTGTGAAGTAGTATAATATTAATTGAAAGTACCCTTGAATTAGTTGTAAATACATTACAAACTCTAGGTCAACCATTAATTTTTTTTTAAAAGAACTATGACATTCTAAGAAAAGAGAGAAAGTAGAATCATATAAAATGCTCAGTTAAAACCATAAAAAGTAGGAGTTCCTGTTGTGACTCATTGGATTAAGTACCAGACTAGTATCCATGAGGATGCAGGTTTGATCCCTGGCCTCACTCAGTGGGTTAAGGATCCGGCATTGCCATGAGCTGTGGTGCAGGTCACAAACATGGCTCGAATCTGTGGCTGTGGTATAGACCAGAGGCTATAGCTCCGATTCAACCCCTAGCCTGGGAACCTCCATATGCCCTGAGTGCAGCCCTAAAAAGACCCAAAAAAGAAGAAAAAAAAGGATAGCATAAGTGGCTACATTAATTTCAAACACAGAAATTGCAAAGCCAGGAAAGTTATCAGGAATAAAGAGGATAATTACATAATAATAAAGGAGTCAATACTTCAAGAAGATATAACAATATTCAATGTGTATGTGTCTAGCAATAGCGTATCATGAGGCAAAAACTAATAGAACTACAAAGAGAAATAGATGAATCTATTACTATGGTTGGAGACTTCAATACCATTCTATCAGAAACAGATCCAGGAGGTAGAAAAATCAGTAGATGTAGTTGAACTCAACAACACCATCAATCCACTGGATATAACTGACATCTATAGACTATTTCATCCAACAACAGCAGGGTACACATTTTTCTCAAGTTCACACGGGACATTCACAAATATGGACTACATTCTGGCCCATAAAACACACCTTAATGAGTTTAAAAGAACAGAAATAACACAGCATCTGCTTTTGGACCTCAAGGAAATTAAACTAGAAATTAGTAACAGAATACTAGCTGGAAAAATCCTAAAATACTTGGAGATCAAGCAACACACTTATAAATAATGTATAGTCAAAGAAATTTTAAAATATTTTGAACAAAATAAAAATGGAGCAAAATCATCAATGGATGCTAAAAAAAAGTAGGTGAGAGTTTGATTAGGAACAGGATACATAGTCTCAAAATATCTCTCCATAAATTATTTATTGACTTCAAACTAGAACAAACTAACTTTACAGTGGAGAGCACTGGTTGACCACCACCTTAACCAAGTGATCAAAGTTAACATTATTAAGATGGATGTGTTAACTAATCTTATTGTGGGGAATCATTGCACAATAAATGTATGTATCAAATCATCAGGTGGTACACAGTAAACTCAATGTTATACATTGACTATATCTTAGTAATACTGAACATAGAAAGACCAGAGTGGGTGGGGAAAGTGGCAAGGTGATGTCTTCTCAAAAAAAAACAAAAAAAGAAAGAAAGAAAAAAGGAAATTAACATCACCAAAACTGGAATAAACCAATGCCATGTGCTCTTGATACATTTTACTGAGGATAAAACATTTCTGTGGGATTCCTGACAAAAATGCATAACCTGAATCTAAACATGAGACATCAGACAAACCCAAACTTAGGGGCAGCCTATGAAATAACTGGCTCATGCATCTCAAAAAATAACAAAGCTCAAGAAAGACAAAGAAAGGCTGAGGAACTTTTGCAGATTAATGGAGATTAAAGGTCGACAACTAAATGTAATGCATGATTGTGGATTAGATCTTGAATCAGGAAAAAGAATATCTGTAATGAAAATATGGACAAATAATGGAAATCAAATACAAACTCTATCAACGAATGAGGTCTCCAATTTACTAACAAATGGTTCAAAAATAGCTACCTAAGTGTGTGCATGTATATACATATATACAAAATGTATATGTGTGTATTTATACACACAGACAGAAAGCAAATTAAACAAAATATAATCGATTAGTGAATCTAAGTAAAAAGTATACAGACAGAAGTTCTATATAAGAACTATATAGATGCTATAACTTTTCTGTAAATGTTATACCAAAATCAAAAGTTCAAGATGTTTAATTTTAGGAAAATATTTTAAAATTTTGAAAAAAGTCAACACAGTATCAGAGAGCTGAAGAGATATTTGTAGTCTTTAAAATTAGATTAAGGAGTTCCCCTTGTGACTCAGCAGTAATGAACCCAACTACTATCCATGAGGATGCAGGTTTGATCCCTGGCCTCGCTCAGTGGATTAAGGATCCTGCATTGCTGTGAGCTGGAATCCGGCATTGCTGTGGCCGTGGCATAAGCCGGCAGCTACAACTCTGGTTCAACCCCTAGACTGGTAACCTCCATGTGCTTGAGGGTGGGCCTAAAAAATAAAAAGATTAAAAAATTTTTTTAAATAAAAATAAAATTCGATTAAATTGATAACACACCAGAATTACAGAAGTCACCACAAAATTTGCCCAACAAAGCTGAAGATTCAGAATGGATTCTCTGGTTCCTTCCTACTCCATTCATAGGACAAATTTAGGAAATTAGACTTGATTATGGAATATTATATTTAACTAATCATTGCAGTGTTGGATGAAATGCAAAGGACTATGGACCAAAGAAAATAATTGTGTTAAAAATGCAACCATAAACTTGACAACCATCTAGGAATAAAAGGAAATGAAAAATTTGGTCAGCATTGGACAATCAAGTGAGTGTTCAAAACTTGACCCCTTGGCTCAGGGTGATGCCTTGGCCCAATGCACCCCACCTCAGATCCAGGAGTAGAGGTTTCCTTAAGGCAGGGCCAGGAGTGAAGAATTTAAGGTGGCACCAAAAAATCCAGTAATCAAGATAAATGATATTTTGGGAGTTTCCATTGTAGCACAGCAGAAACAAATCCAACTAGTATCCATAAGGATGTGGGTTCAATCCCTGGCCTCGCTCAGCAGGTTAAGGATACATGTTACCGTGGGCTGTGGTGTATGTCGCAGACATGACTTGGATCCAGTGTTGCTGTGGCTGTGGCACAGGCCTGCAGCTGCAGCTCCAATTCGACCCCTAGCTTGGGAACCTGCATATGCTGCAGATGAAGCCCTAAAAAGCAAAAAAAAGGATAAATGATATTTTAATGGATTAAAGGATTAAGGATTAAGATGGTGGAATAGAAGGACTGGAGCTCAACTTCTCTCATAAAAACAACAAAATTACAACCAAATGTTGAACAACCTTCAACCAAATGGACTGGAAACTTTCAAAATGATATCCTACTCCAGAAGACAAAGAGGAGGCCACATCAAGAGGCAAAAGGGGTGATTACACAATATAAGCAACTCCATACCTCCCAGGTGGGAAGCCCACAGACTGGAAAGTAACTGTACCACAGAGACTCACCTACAGGAGTGAGAGTTCTGAGCCCTAAGTCAAGTCCCCACGCCTGGGGATATGTCATTGGAAAAAAGAGCCCCTGGAGCATCTGGCACCGAAGGCCAGTGGGGCTTACGAGCAGGAGCTCCACGGGACTGGGGGAAACAGAGACCCCATTCTTGACAGGCACACACAGATTTTCATGTGCACTGAGTCCCAGGGCAAAGCAGAGATTCCACAGGATTCTGGGTCAGACCTGACTGCAGTTCTTGGAGAATCTCCTGGGGAAAAAAGGGGGGTGACTGTGGCTCCTTGTGGGGGAAGGACATTGGAGGCAAAGCTCTTGGGAATATTAATCAGCGTGTGTTTCTCTGGAGGTAGCCATTTTGGGAAAATCTGGTCCCACCCATCAGCACTGAGAAGCCCCAGGCTAAACGATAATCCAGGTGGGATCACAGCCGCATCTGTCAGTAAACAGTCTGCCTAAAGACACCCCAGGCAAACAGCCGCCTCTAATCTCACCCAGAGACAAAGCCCCACCCACCAGAGGGATGGGAATCAGCCCCACCTACCAGTGGGCAAGGCACCAGTCCCTCCCATCAGGAAGCCTACAGCAAGCCCCTGTACCAACTTCAGCCACAAGGGGGGCAGACATCAGAACAAAGAGAGGCTACAACTCTATTGTCTGCAAAAAGGTCACCACACCAAAAACTTATAAAAATGAAAAGACAGAAAACCTATAACTCAGATAAGGGAGAAAGAAAAAAAAACAGAAAAACAACTAAGTGATCTGGAGATTATCAGCCTCCAGGAAAAAGACTTCAGACTGTTGATGCTGAAGATGATGCAAGACATTGGAAAAAACTGGAGGCAAAGACTGATAATTTAGAGCAAACACCGAGCAAGGAAATACAAGATTTAAAACTTAAGCAAGCAGAGATGCAAAATACAATAACTGAAGTAAAAATTCATTAGAAGCAACCAACAGCAGAATACAGGAGGCAGAAGAACGAATTAGCAAGCTGGAGGACAGACTAGTGGAAATCACTGATGTGGAACAGAAAAGAGATAAAGACTGAAAGGAAATGAAGACAGTCTCAGAGAACTCTGGGACAATGTTAAACACACCAACATCTGTATTATAGGGGTGCCAGGAGAAGAGAGAGAGAAAGGGACAGAAAAAATATTTGAAGAGATAATAGCTTAAAAACTTCCCTAACATGGGAAAGGAACCACTCACTCAAATCCAGGAAACACAACGAGTATCATATAAGATATCTTAATGCAATATATTTTAAATCAAAATTAATACATAAATCAGTGATGAACAAAATATCAAAATACCAAACAGACAGTAGTATGAACCAAATGTTTGTGTCCCCCAAAAAATATATATGTTAAAGCTCTAACACTAATATGATGCTATTTGGAAATGAGGTCCTTGGGAGGTAATTAGTGTTAGATGAGTTCATGAGGATGGGGCCCTCAAAATGGGATTAGTGCCCTTATAAGAAGGGACACCAGAGAGCCAGCCCTCTTTCTCTGTCTCTCTCTCCACCCCATGAGAAAACACAAAGAGAAGGCACCAATCTGTAAGCCAGGAAGAGTTCACTAGAAACCAACACTGCTAGATAGACTTTGACCTCATACTTCTCGGCCTCCAGAACTGTGAGAAATAAACGTCTGTGCTTTAAGCCACCCAGTCTATGATATTTTGTTATGGTAGCCCAAGCCAACTAAGATAGATAAAATTGGTATGACTAACTTTTCCTTTTGCCTCAGGCTCCATTATCACTCCAATGTTTTGATATTTAGTTCACTATGGATATTTCTCCACTTTAGCTTCACTTTTTAAAATATTGCAGTAAAGTATTATTTATCTTGATGAGTGCAGTAATCACCCTCCACTAATGATTAGTTTCTCACCCTAGTCCTGGCCTTGTCATAGGACGGTCTAGAGCTTCCCTCTACTCCCCCAATATCCTCACATGTCACTACCAGCCCCCCTCCCACCACGAAGTAGCCAAGTCTTCATAGTTCCAGCTTGCATTTTACTGATAGCTTGCCTTATTAGGCAATGCTGAGGTGCTCACCAACACCTTACCAGCTCCACCAGGCCAGTCCTGCCTCTTCTGCTTTCCAATGACCTGGTTCCAACCAAGAAAATATTAAACAGATGTACCACCCTGTTTAATAGGAGAGGAAAAGACAGAAAGTGGGATAGTGAGATGGCAAACTGATTAAAGGATGGGTAGAAAACGAAGATTAGTGTCCCAGGATCATAAATACTACTTAATAGAGTGTCAAATTCAGAGAAAAGAAGTCTTAACAATCATCAAAGAGTATAACATCTTTATATATATAAAATGGGAAATATAGTGCAAATGCTGGTAATCTTCCTTGAGGGAGATGGTGGGATGAGGAAGAGTTGGAGTAGAGGAAAGAAAGTCAACAATTAGGTACATGATCTGCATCAGGATCCATGCTAGGTGCTTCCCACATGATGTCACTGAATCCTCCCAACTCCGAATGCTGGGGGATACACTCTACCCCTCTGCCAGTAAGCTTTCAGCCAAGAAGCTTTTCAGAGTAAATACGTACTCTGTATTTCATAATTTCAGAGTGTGTATTTATAGCCGTCTGTGAGAGAGAGACCATCTCTCCCTGTTGGAAGGCAGAAAGCTGTGGTCTGCCAGGTGTGCAAGGGCCTCTGCATTTTGAATGTGAAATGGACGAGGTGTCTCAGGCTAGTGCCTGAGAGATGATGGTCCTTGATATTTCCAGTACCTGACCTCTGTCAGCACGGTGGGGGCTCCATTCTCTGAAGCTGGAAGAAGCACGCCATCCCTGCCAAGCTGAGCGGAGCCCTCCCTGGAGTTACTGCTGCTAGAGCACCTGTTTCACTACTGTTGTGTTTACCCCATCTCCCCACATTACCTTAACACTCTGAGCACTAGAAAAATATAGAGATTTGTTCTTCCAACAGTGTCAGTCCTACTTCTGACTCCTAATTCATTATTATTAACTAGGAATCGAACTCAGTTCGGTGTGCTGGGAGACCTACCCATGGGCCAAATGAGAAAGAGATGAAATCTGACTTCCAAACCAGAGTAAGCATAAATATCTTCAGTAAATTCAACACATCCAAAACACTCTGATTAAAACTTTCGTTAGGAGCCAATTTCTCCTCCCTGTTCAGACACCTGGAATATATTGCCTTGGGGCAGAGCAGAGAGGCAGGCTTCCTGCAGCTTCCCAAAGAGGAAAAGCCTTTGGGGAGAGACCAGCTTCTCTGCATCTCTCCTGCACTCCAGGAAAAGACCCAGCAACTCAGAGACTGGCAAGACAAGTGCAGCCCTGTAGGCTAGCTGAAGAGGCCCAGGAGCAAAACAAAACTTGAAGCAAGAGAGAAAAACCAAGAAGAGAAAGAGGGAAGGCAGAGCAAGGGAAAGGAATGTCTGGCAGGAGGTGGTGGGTTTGAGTGAGGCAAGATGGGGACCCCTGAGCTATTTCTGCCTCTGCTTTTGGCCGCCTCTCCATCTTCTGTGTTTATGGGCCCGAAGTGACTTTCCACCCAAGTACACCAGGCTTGCACTGGAAAACTTGCCACCTTCCACACAGCTCAGGTTTCATCTGATTCACACCAGGAGCCCAATGCATTTTTGCAACTGGCTGGAAAGAGTGATGCAAATCAGACCCAGAGAGCACTTGCAGCTCTTCACTGCACTTGCAACTTCATCCCTGCCAACAGCTCTCCCATTTTTGAGATAAGTGACTTGTTAGCCAGACTCAATGCCTGAGTTTCTTTAGGCTTTGGTGTCCACAGCTGCCGGCTTCCCAGGACCCCAGAAGAGCCAGTCCCGACAAGCATCAAAGGTTACGTAGCAAGGTACGGTAGAGAGTGAAAAGGAAGGGTGCAGGAATACATGCCAGGGCAGGAGGCACAGGGTTGTCATTTATAGGACATGACACAGCCTCCCAAGCAGGCTAGCGTGTGAGCCGGCAGAGTTTCCCTCAGGATCAGGCCTTGGTGTTCTGAAGCTGAGTGGGTATGAGGATATAGGGACAAGTGGCCACTTTGACTCAACTCTATCAAATGTTTGCCACTCGTTGCTTTTATGGGAGGAGAGCAGGCAGAAACCAGGATGTGATCAAGGCAGAAGTGGTTGGAAGTACAATTTGATCATCCTGGGCTTGGCCCAGCCCATCCTCTTGGCATGAGGGAGGAACAATTTGTTACTGCTGCTGTCATGGACACAGGGCAGCCACAGCCAGAGACCTGCAGGCATCAGCAGCAGGAGAGACTGGGAACAGAAGAAAGGGGTGGCCGTGGTACTAGGCTGTGGGGGCAGTAGGAGAGCGGCCGCTCAGAGGCACTGGGAATTCATACAAGGTCTTCCCTCATCCAGGCTCTGCCCTGGGGAACCTGGTAGGAATCAGAAGATTAAAAACAACTTCCTGGCTCCTTCTCAATCCAAGCTGGGTCAGGTGTACAGAGCACGCACTCCACCAAAACACTTATCATACTGTATTCCATTCATCTGCTTGCACATCTGTCTTCTTGAGAACAGGGACTGTGTGTATTCACGTTTCCCTTCCAGCACCTAGTAGCCCGTCTGCTTTAGGATAATGCTTGTTAAATGGTGAATGAACTACTCTAGGATTAAAGTGGGATTCATTCCCTCCCCAGAAACTGAAGGGGCGCTGCTGTGTGGTAGAGCAGTCTCTGTGTGGGCACTGTACCAGCCAGGATTAAGGCTGCCATTTCCGCTAGGGCAAAAGAGCATCATCCTGGCTTACTCATCACAGCCATGTGACCTAACCTATCCTAACTCATTTCTGATCTCCCCATTATTTCCCCATTCCACACTTCATCATCTTATTTATTACTGTCACATAGATCTTCCCAAGGCATAGCCCTTGACGGAGAAACATCTGCTAAGACTGATTGATTTACTAACTACAGATGCCTTTATGTAATTCTTGTAACAGACCTCAATAGATAAGGAAATTGATGTCAAGAGGAGTTAAGCAACCTGCTCAAGTTTGCAAGGCCAGTAAAGGACAAAAATTACAATTCAAACCCAGCCAAAGTGTATAACCACTATCCTTGAAATCTTGTAAAATACCTATTCATTTACCCTTTATGTCTAGATTTTAAAGTCCTTACGGCAGAAACCATTCCTCGTTCATCTACACACTCTAAGTGTTCAACAAATAGTTGTTAAATTTAACTGAATGGGCTATTTATCTTAGGCCTCTTGTAAAAACAGTCTAAAGAGCCTGTGCATGGGTCAAGAAGGCAGAGGCACTGGATCATAACTGCTCACAGCCATTCTTTGGAGAAAGGTGGGAACAGTCATGTAGGAATCATACTCTGGGTCCCCCTCCAGGCTTTTCCAGTGGTTCCACCTCTTTCTACTACAGGAAGGGATAAACACCCTTCATATATTTCCTCTCGCCCCCGACTGCAAGGAAAACAGTAACACTAATTAGTTGTCACGGGGTGTTCATTTCACACAGCTCTCAGCAGGTTGCCCTGCTGTTCTTTGAAATGGTCTGGAAACGGCCTTGATTTTAAACATCTGAAGATAATTGAACCAAAGTTGCACCCAGAAACCCTGAGTGACATGCCTTTTATTCTCTCCCTCACTAACAAGAAATGTTTGCTGCCATTTCTTATTGACTCAACACCTTGAAAGCCTCCGGCACTGATGACTTGCACCCCAGGATCCTAAAAGAATAAGTTAAAGTAATGATTGGTAATAAATGGAGGAGCAGGGAAGCCTGAGAGATTAAACAAAACCCTATTCCTGTTTAAAGGGAAGAAGAAATTGCCCTACAGCCCTATAAACTTAATTTCTGTACCTGAGAAAAAATAGGGAAGTTGCAGGGCGAGCTGAAAGAATTTATGACAAGATCAATCTGCAAACATTTTTCAAAGACAAGGATATTAGTTAACAAAGACGGAAACATTTTCTAATATCTTGTTGGCAAGTGGGTGGGAAAATAGGCTGTCATGCCCTGTGGGTGGAAGTGTAAATTGCACAAGCTTTTTCGGAGGGCAATTTGAGAACATCCATCAAAATTTGAAATGACCTAACTTCAACTGTACAGCTCTACTTCTAGAATTTATTCCATAAATGCTAGGATAAGACTGCCCCCAAATAATCAAGGAGCTTTATTTATAGAAGCAAGTAACTGAAAACCTAGAGGCCCGTTACAATAATTTGGATAAAATTTATGATGGCTCCGCAAATATAGAATACTATGGGACTTTTAAAACAGCAGGATGGAGGGAAGCTGTATGTCTATTTAACCATCTCCAGTATAAGAGTTTGAAACTAACTTCATAAAGTCCAAAGTACCGTGTGTATTACGGCACAATCTGTGTTTTCATTTTAAAGGTTTGTACATATACAAATGTAGACGTGTGTGTATTAATGATTCATATACATCATTCATATAATGACTCATAGACATCACACCTATATCTAGAATGATGCAAAGTAAAAGGGCAACAGTGAAGCTAAAAAGTTAAAGAAATGACCTGTGTAAGGATTATGAGGCAATATTTCAATCAAGATAACCTCAAGGAGTTCCCATCGTGGCTCAGTGGTTAACGAATCCTACTGGGAACCATGAGGTTGCGGGTTCGATCCCTGGCCTTGCTCAGTGGGTTAAGGATCCGGCGTTGTCGTGAGCTGTGGCGTAGGCCGGCAGCTGTAGCTCCGACTAGACCCCTAGCCTGGGAACCTCCATGTACCAAGAGTGCGGTCCTAGAAAAGGCAAAAAAAAAAAAAGATAACTTCAAATAATATGTTTACCACCATCTAGCTCAGGGCTTGTGTTCTCCATATGCCTGACAGACATAGCTGTATTCCATCAAAACAGCAGCTCATCCGCCAAGTCTGTGGATCCTATCCCTCAGAGAAGTGAAAGAGAGGGACTAGTGGAAGATAAAATAGACAAAGGGGTTGTTTAAAGCCATGTAGACAAAAGAAAAGGTTAACCAAATGTTTCACTTTCAAACTTGTGTTATATTCAACTTGGTTTTTCATTCAGGTCTAAATAGCATTCTAGGAGTTCCCGTCGTGGCGCAGTGGTTAACGAATCCAACTAGGAACCATGAGGTTGCGGGTTCGATCCCTGCCCTTGCTCAGTGGGTTAAAGATCCGGCGTTGCTGTGAGCTGTGGTGTAGGTTGCAGATGCGGCTCGGATCCTGCATTGCTGTGGCTGCGGCGCAGGCCAATGGCTACAGCTCCGATTAGACCCCTAGCCTGGGAACCTCCATATGCCGCGGGTGCGGCCATAAAATGACAAAAGGCAAAAAAAAAAAAATAAATAGCATTCTAAGAGTTGCAAGTGTTGGGCAGAGCTCCTTGAGTTAACCTGCATAAAATTAAATTTAATTCTAATTTAATTCACTTCCAGAATGATATTCTGTTGCCAATGTTAAAACCCTGAAGGAGTTTCCTTTTCCGTGACCTCTATAAAATAACAAGTTGTATTTGCCACAACCAGAAAAACATCCTGAGCCTCATTTTCCTAGGGAGGCTGTAATCAGATCTTACTTACTGCCCTGCATTATTTCAATAGCCGCAAGTCATTCCTATTAAAACAAAAAGTAAATTTTCTGTCCTTGCTACAATAATGAATGTTCCCAGTTATGACATTTATTTGGGTGCTGGCAGAACTGTTACAATAGCTTTAAAAATACAGGGTCCAGAGCACTCATTTAATATGCCAAACATGCATTAACCAGTCCCTTGTCTCCTACGCATTCCTAAGAAAAAGGTGGTATTGAACAGTAGTTTCCATACCTGTTGCCCTTCAAAATCATCTGAAATTTTTTCCTCTAAAAAAAAAAAAAAAAAACTTTGTATAGAGCTGTATTTTAGTTATTTATTTAGGGCTGCACCTGCAGCATATGGAAGTTCCCAGGCTTGGGGTTGAACTGGAGCTGAGCTGCAGCTGCTGGCCTACACTACAGCCACAGCAATGCCAGATCCAAGCCTCATCTGCAACCTGCACCACAGCTCACAGAACCACTGGATCCTTAACCCACTGAGCAAGGCCAAGGACTGAGCCCAAGTATTCATGGATACTAGTTAGATTCATTAACCACTGAGCCACGACGAGAACTCCCTGAGAATTTTTCTGTAACACAGACTTCACCCTCTCCTCCCCACTCAGATCTCCTGAAAGGAGCATTTGGACTGGGGCCCCAGCACACCCTCCAAGTGCATCAGGCAGTCAGCCTTAGTATAGATCCTCTTTTGGTGTATGGTGTCACTAAAAGACCCACGTAGGCAAATCAGAGGAGAAAAGCTGATTCAATGACGGCTTAACAGTTTCTGGAGAAATCAAAGAAAGCTGGGTATGGACTAACTAAGACGATATCAAAGAATTAGTATCAATCATGTTATCTGTGATGGTGGTGTCATATTTAGGTCAGAAAATGAACGTTCTTTGAGGTCTGCTCAACTACTGAAGTAATTTGTGGTGAAATAACCTAAAGTCTGAGGTTTGCTTTAGAATGCTCCAGCAAAAAAGTAAAAAGAGAGACAGGGACAAGCGAAAATATTGATGGCGTTGAAGGTGGGTGATGGGCTCAAGAAGGTTCATGGTACTTTCACGCTGTGCAATTTTCATAATAAAATGTTTCTTAATTGCCCAAAAGAGAACAATAATAACCAGAACTCATCTCCACCACACGAGGCTATGTCCCACCTGCTCCTTCAGCCCATAGGGCCCACATCTTCATGAAATGGAAAAGAGTTCGATCTGTGTGGTTGTTCAGGGACCACATATGTACCTCTGAAAGACTGCTGATTGACATGACGCATCTCCTCCCACTTCCATGAAGGAATAAGGATGCTCAGAGGGCGAATGATTTACCTGCATTGCCGGCTGCCTGTTACTAACAGAAGGTGCCTGACATTTTTCCCTTATAGGAGACTTTCCATTCAGTCTCCTACTCTGCAAATGGAATTAGAGCCTTTCCCTAGTCGTAACTTAATCAATGTTTAGAAGTTGACCTTTATAAAGTATTTTTAATTTTTCTTTAAGCAATTCCCTGAAAATAGATACTTTTATTTTTGGTTAGAAATACACTTGAATCTGTGAGTTTGGCAATGCAGAGGAAAACTCCAAGTCAACAGGTATACAAAATGGGTTTATTTTCAAGAGCCAACAAAAAATGCAGAATTTGTCACAAGGACAAATTTTGTAAATGTGTTTTAGTAAATCTGGTAAATGAAAATCTGGCATTACCTAAGTGACAGGAATTTCTCTCTTTTTTCCTTTTTCTTTTTTTTTTTCTTTTTAGGGCCACACCCATGGCATATGGAGGTTCCCAGGCTAGGTAGGGGTCGAGGCCAGGGATCGAACCCGTATCCTCATGGATCCTCATGTGTTTGTTAACTGCTGAGCCACGAAGGGAATTCTGTCTGCATTTTATCAATGAATCTTTTTTCCCTCATAGCATTTCACTCTATAACACCTAAAAATTAACAAATGTCTTTGTACATTGAAAAGTCAGTTTATTATCCAAAGAGTCTACGTACACATTTGGTGAAAATTTAGATACTTCAAAAACTGAAGCACAGAGGAGGACCTAGCCAGAAGTCCCATTGGTTAAAATTGGATATAAATTTATTTAGAGACTACTCGGATATTAGAAAAATTGGTGCTGATAATATTTTTGCACTCGTAGGTAAACAGATTATTTTGTGGATGCTGCCAGATTAGGAAAGAAAGACTTAGAAGCTCTAAGCATGGAAACTAGTTTGAGGGTATGGTGGCTCTGGTTAGGCCTTCTGAAAAAGGGTGTCGATGCCATATTTCCCATCCATAGAGAAGCATGTGATGTGGATGCTGGATTACAGTCTGCAAGGAACATGGCCCCGGAGCCAAGTACAGAGAGATTCCCTGTTTGCCTAGACTCCCTGCCAGAGAAAGATACCAAGCTTCAAATTCGATCTTGAGTACCAGGTGCTTTGAGCTTTTTTGAAAAGTACAAATGTGTGTTGGATTAAAAAGTCAGTTTCTGGGTTTCCCTACAATAGAATGGCCCAAATGTCATAATCACCACCTCACTTAACAGGGGCGGTCAACAAGGTCTGGGTTAAGCCGTCTTGCAAGCCATGAAAAGCAAATGGCACAGTGATCAAAACATCTCTTTCCCCAGAGTATCTGCACCAAGTTTCTTAGCATCCTGGACAACTGTACTCACTCTCTGTGCCTAGTACAGCTCAAGGGAGAGGCCTCTCCTAGTAAATTGTAGCTCAAGATCATGCCACCTGCTCCTTCATTCAATAGGGCCCACATCTTTGTGAAACAGACCACACGGTGGTGACCTTCTGGGCTTACTATCTGTGGTTGCTGATCCTGACCTTGGGGACCATGAGAGAGCTTAAGTGAAGCTTATCATTTAGTTAAGGATCAAGATGTCTAAGAACGAATAATGACCTTTGAAACCTTGTATGGCCAAAGTATAGTCATCAGGATGCACTTCAGTGTCTGAAGAGCCCAGCTGTCCTTCAGAGACATGCAAATAGGTTACTTCATGACCATGACTGCACCAAGTTTCTTAGCATCCTGGACAACTGTACTCACTCTCTGTGCCTAGTACAGCTCAAGGGAGAGGCCTCTCCTAGTAGCTAGCTCTTGGTGAGCTGTCCTGGGCACCCCTTCTAAGTTTGAGTTCCTGGATCCCATTCCCTTTGTGAAGAGGATCAGAATAGCACAAGCCAACATGACGGACTGCCAAAAGACACCAGGATATTCAACAATTCCTAGACTGTGTTGGCTACTAACATGTAGGGGCTCACAAATTCATCATTGATATTCAACCAGAGAGACTGAGAGTCATCCTATTGTTTACACGTGAACTGCGGGGAAACCATTTTCCCACAACTTGGAGCTCAAGGCATCAACTCATGTTCAGGTTTGTCAGCCTTCATCGTTCTTGTACGTTTGTCTCCACTCTGCTGTGTTCAGAATTCAACAACAGTTGGAACCCACAATGATATGAGCTCGGTCCTAGTAGTTGGCCAGCACTGTGGGCATGGTAACCAAGAGCCCAAACAAAGACAAGGTTGTACAGCCTTCTCCTCTAAGGTCATTTCCAGGTACGCAGAGCAGTAAGGCAGGACATAAAGAAGGAAAGCGTGAAACATTGTAAATCAATGATACTTGAATAATAATAATTTTAAAAAAAGTATGAAAGGAAATTGTGAAGGGAGGCTGTTTTTCTGCTTGACGATCTGAGTCAGACCCCAGACAGTACTAAGGATTGTATGTGTAATCCGACAGGTACCAAAAAGTACCTGGCACTTTGTGCATCTTGGTCCCTGACTCTTTTTTATGACTCTGCTGGTTTGGAACCACATTCTCAGAGTGGCCTCCCATCCCTCAGCGCTTCATCTTACTCCAGGATTACCTTGTGTTTCAGAATGTTGTCTGCTTTTTTCTCCTGACAGTTTGCCTTCTTTCCCATCATGGGACTGAGCCCTGAGCTGGGACCTCCCCTCAGTTCACTCACATGTTCCCACTGCTCATGGGAAGAAACAGCCAGAAGAATTCCTATCATTCTGCTTCAGCTTAACCCAACTCTACTTTCTCAGGCAAACTTGTGCAATCTGTCCTTCCTTTAGGGAGATGTTTGCACTTCTGTTTAATCTTGGGATTTTCAGATTACCTTTTATCCTATTTCTTTTTCTCCTTTGCTGGGCAAAAAACAGAGGCTGCCGTGGACAAAAGGCCTGAAACAAATAGTGTAAGGCGACGCCGAGTTACTCCTACAAACTCACTGTGCTTCCAAAATTGAATGTCTGGTCTGCAAAGAGCTCCGAAATAGACTCCGTGCAGAGAGCATTTAGCAAATCCCAGCTACCAAAACGTGTCATTAACGGGACAATTGGATATGCTTTCCTTCTTACTCAAATCCAGCAGTCTTACCTCCATTAGAGATGGAGACTTCAGAGTATAGAAATATCAATTGACACGTCCAAGATCACACCTAGAGGCAGCTGGCAAACCTCATGCTGGGCCTCAAGGGCTGTCTTGAAGCCACATCATCTGTAAAGTGGCTGCAGTGGTAACCACACCCCGCACTAAAGTTTAACAATTACTGTTTCAGTTTAGCAAATGTTCTTGGAGAGCGAACAGGGATTAGAAGAGGAGGAAGGCGCAGTGCTCTTCAGCGTTCTCCAGTCTAGTTGGCTTGCAAAGCAAATATGCCCTCCTAAAAGTTATCAGTCAAGGCCGAAATGTGTTAAGTGTCAAAAGGAAAGGTACAAAGTACTGATTTTTACAGGCTTCTACTTTACCCCTTCTTCTGTGACAAAACACACTAAGTGCACAGGGAATTATATTCAATACCCCGTGATAAACCATAATGGAAAAGAACATGAAAAAGAATGTATATACGTATAACAATCACTTTGCTGTATAGCAGAAATTAACACAGCATTGTAAATCAACTATATGTCAATAAAATTTAAAAAATAAAGTGTTCATCAATGGATGGACACACACATACACACACACACGAGTGTGGGTGGGTGTGGGTATGTATGAAAATTATTCAGCCAGGAGAAAGAAGGCAATCCTACCATTTGCCAAAATGTGAATGGATCTTGAGGGCATTAAGCTAAGTGAAGTAAGTCAGAAAAAGACAAATACTGTGTGCTCTCACTTCTATGATGTATTTTAAGATGAACTCATAGAAACAGAGTGGAATGGTAGTTACAAGAGCCCACCCAATGCATTACAGGGTTGGTACTCAGCTGGCAAGATGATAGGGGGAAAGAAAAAACAAAACCCTCCAAATTGAGGAAAGATGCTGAATGAAAATGCCTCAGAAGTCTACCTATACACATGCCCCCAAATTGCCCTCAGTTTCAAGCCAGATCTGTCATTCTCAACACTCACCAGCAAGGAGCCACACAGCTGGGGAGGCCTCACAATTTGGGCAGGCAAACAGACAGGCAAAGAAAAAGAAGAATGCAGTCAAGCCCCAAGGAAAAAATGTTAACATCCGGAACCAATTCACCCACGCAGGCTGGGGAACCGTTACGCCCAGCTCTCCCACCCTCTCTAGACACACATGCACACATAGGCACACGTACCCACACACCCTCGCCAGGAGCTGGTTTACTGTTTGCTCACCCCTCCAGGAGTCAAACCGTCCTGTGTCTGTAGGAAGTGCCTCCCGCAGCAACTGCCACCCAGTCAGAATATCACAGAACTGCCTTAAATCTCTGTGATGTCACAGTCTAATCTGGGTAATGCACAGTTGCACCAGCTGGGATCTAACGTTCCCAGGATTAATGCTGGTCATGCAACCAGCGCTCCGAACACTGAAGGAACACTCAACGAGGCAAGGCCTAGCTGGTGTCCTGTCTTGCAGCATGTCCACTTCTAAATGGACAGATCTCATAGATGAGCTCCAGTAAATCAAAGGAGACTGCAGTATTCACTTCATTCTCTGCCACACTCTGTCCTTCAAGAGTTTGGCTCTACATGGCTTCCTTGGGAAAGGAAATGGGCCCAGAGATTCATATGCTTCTTTTGCTGCAATAGCATATCGAACCCCATCTATCACTTCCTGCCCAGAGTGAGGTGGGCAATAGGAGAAACTAAAACAGAGATTGGTTTTCTATTTTTCTCTTTTTAGCTTCTAAAAGCCACTTTTCTATCACTGTGCACAGCAGGCAGGAATATGATAGACCTCAGAGTTAAACAGCCAAGAAATACATTAATACTAAAGTTCACACACCAAAATCCAGGTGGGGGAGGCATTTTCTCCAATTCCCCTTTGGAGACATCAGACTTCCTAAGAAGGGTAATCCAAGTCGGGGCGGGGTGGGAAATGATGGAAAGACAATGAACAGGTTGACCAAAAAAAACCTTGAAACCTTAAGTCCCCTAAAACTTGCTGCTGGGATCACATCCACTTACAGCCAGGTCAGAAGAGTAGAGGAGCTCAGGATGTACGTGTTCATCAGGATGAGAGATTCTGCAAACCACTATCCCATACCGAACTAGGCTGCTCTAAATAGAGCTGTTACAAAATAAATGAATCAGAGCAGTCACTCAGAGGTTAAAGCCGGCACTCTGAGAGCGACTGTACTTGCTGTGGGTCCTCAAGGCAGTTTCCTAATCCTTAGGCATTAGAAAGAAGCCACTGTGGAAATCAGAATCTCCTCCTTTGTAAATTCAATCCATGGCAAGGGGATTTCAGCTGTGATTGCTGAGTTTGAAAAAAATCAACAGTACTTAGAAATGCACGAATGGCTCATCACTGCAACTGATATATTCCTAAGCTGTTCCATTTTGAATCAATTATCAATAAGATTCCATCTATCCCGTTGTGAATGGAGAAGCGAACGGGTGAAACAGAGCAGTTAAAGTTTCCCCTGACTTTCACTGAATGAGGGGATTTAGGGTGAGGAGGTTTTAGATCAAATGCATTATGTGGCCACTGCATTTCAGACACTGAGATTTCTGTGCATTAAAATCAAAGAAAAGCAAGTCACAATGGGAAGTTTGAACTAGCCCCCTTTCAGAAACCCTGTACCTGTCACAGGGGCTTCTACCAGCAGGTATAAAGAAGGCACCTTACAGCTAGAGGGATTAACTACAATAGGAATGGAAACCATAAATGAACTCTCTTTTATTTACATAATCTTTTTGGGGGGGTGCAGTGTGGACAGTAAGCATAAATTTCCATCTACAAAAATTCAAATTCTCTCTAGAGCACTGAAGTCATGTGGTGCGGTGGGGGGAGGGGGGCTAGTACAGTCTAGTGGTTAAGACACTGAGTCTGGGGCCACGTGGCACTGGGTTTGAATTCCAGCCAGGCCACCTAAAGAGCGGTGTGTCTGTGGGCATGTTATTTAATATGCTTGAGCCTCAATCTCCTCATTTGTAAATGGGGAAACAGTTACCTCCCTTGGAGGACTACTGGGGTGCATGCAGTGAGAAAATGCAAAAAAAAAAAAAAAAAAAAACCCAATCTGCTCAGAACCCGGTACAGGGTCCACTCTCTAGCTATGAAAGCTCTTAGGGATAGCGTCGTGGGCACGCTGAGATAGATGGTTCTTGTAAGATTGGAAGTATGCAAACATCTGATAAAATGTGGAGCAGAGAGTCTATTTTGAAGACTGAGACCTCACTTGCCGCCTGAGCAGAGTGGCTCCCTCCTCTACAAGGAGGGAGACAGGACCCTGAACTCCTTGAAAGAGGGAGGCTTTGGGAGGGAGCCTGTCTCTGTTCCTCTTCCCCCCGGGAATGCGCCTTCTCCCTCCGTGGCCAGAAATCAATATAAATAGAGTCTGAGCTGTTTGAAAAAAAAAAAAAAAAAAGGGTAAATGATCAAATCCAGCCTTCCGTTTTCTGGCAGGAAGAAAAGTGTGCAAAACTGTGCAGCCAGATATAAGTTCTAACACAGTGGCTGGAGCTTCTGCTGTCTCCCTGGGAAAAGATTCCCCAGGCTCTTCTTCCCCAACAGTCAGCTTAGCTGTTGGTTTCCTTTCACTTAGTCCCTTCTCTCCTGCGTGTGCTCTAACTCCACCAAGCAACACCTACAAACCCTTCACTGTGCCCTCAGCTAATTGGTGCAACTGGCTCATTTTGCCCAGAATCCTGGAGGTCCATCAGAATACAGGCTTTACAAATACAGCCTTATGAAACCAAAAGTGCTTTATTTCCTATATGATAAAACCTGATCTTTGGGGATTCCAGGGCTCCAGAAACTAAACAAAGAGAAACATGCTCACGTTATTCCACTTTCCTACGTCTAGAAAGGTCCCTGTGTCTGCTGCCAGAGCTGAGTTCTTGAAAAGCGGTAAGGCTGAGGTCCCCAACCCCACCCTCTGCCCACCTCCTCTGCCTAGCTGGTGCCAGCTGGCTGATCCCCATTCTTGGAAGCCCTCTTTCCCTCCCCTCAGATGCTCACTCAGATGCTGGCTTTTTGCTTCAGTGAAACCCTGAATAGCAATGGCTCTCAAAGTTCAATTTGCCTTGATTAATCCAGACATACTCAAAATTCTGTACTCTCTCTAATCACAGGTTATACACCAAGTGTGGATCCTACTCCAAGTCCCAAACATCTCATTAAAAGCAAAAGACTGGGGAGGGGGGGTGGCTGCAATAGATTACAATTTGCAACAATTTCTTATTTAAAAGGGTCACCAAGGTGAGTAATTACTATCAATTCAATTGATAGGAATAAATAATAGGCACTGTGCTAAAAACTCTGTTCCTTTAACATGCAATATCTCATTTAACCCTCAGAATCACTTTTGGTGAACACATGTATTGCTACAGATGCAGAAATGGATTGAGAGAGATTAAGTAACTTGCTCAAAGTCATACAACTACAACTAGTCTTAGGACTATGGCTCAGACAGGAGCTCTCTAACCCCACAAACCTGAACTTTCAACCATTCTACAATCCAGTCATTGTAAAAAATAGAAATTGTAATAAAATTAGCTATCTCATTAGAGTGTTTTGGAAAATCACACACATATATAACTGTTGCATCTTATTATTTGGAATATATAATTGTTGTATATTATATTTGGAATATATATGTAATTAGCACAGTAGCTGGCACAAAGTGTTCAATAAATTTGTTATTATTGTTATTGATGTGTTATCACTGTCACTGTATTTGTATTACTTACTAAGTGTTTGTTCTGTGCCAGCCACTTGCGCCAGGCTGGAGACACAGAAGCAATGAAGACACCATCCCTGCCCCACAGCAGTTTATAGGGCAGCAGTGACAGAGGATGACCAATAAATCTACAAGCTCCATGATGACAGAAGTCTGCACAGGGGCTGAGGCTGCAGAGAATGGGCCACCAACTGAGGGTGGGGAGCTGTCACTGGGCTTTGAAGCCCAGCTGTAGAAGTCTTGTAAGTCCCACAAGACAGAAACCTGAGAAACCCTCCTAGGTGTGTCCCGGGCCCAGTTTTTCGGTCTGACCCTGTCCTCAAGTTCAGCAGCTATGAATAGAGGTCTTGAATGCTAAGCTGTCTTCTGATCTATCTTGTTGACAAGCGTTTTGCCTGTTACTAAGTCATCCTTTTAGCATTCTCACATCTCTGCCAGATCAAGATCTCAGCTTAGCAGACTGGACATGGAAAATAGTTACTAGTGCTTTCCATGAGGCTCAAACAGAAATGAGGGGCCACTGATTTTGGTGGGGGTGGGCACAAGTGGGGAGGGTGGCCCACCAATTCAGTTTGCCAGCGATGCAGTTGCTTTTTCTCAGTCTTCATTTCTCAAATCCATAAGAGGGATTCCAGCTATTTCCGAGAATGGCACCAAAAAATCTGTTCAAGGCATAAACAACATATTTCTTTAAATTCACTCATGCCATAGAATTCTTTTGGCAAGAGGACTCTGGGCTTTCACACAAGCAACAATAGGTTACACCAAACACAAAGGACTAGAAATCACTGATCCAGGACTTCTGAACATGTGATATTAATCTAAACACTTTTCAAGAGCTTTATGG
This sequence comes from Catagonus wagneri, assembly GCA_004024745.2. NCBI lineage: Eukaryota > Metazoa > Chordata > Mammalia > Artiodactyla > Tayassuidae > Catagonus > Catagonus wagneri. Next base: position 6,239,102 of record PVHT020000034.1, on the reverse strand, counting down.
AAGCTCTTAATTCTAGCTGTAAAAATCTTTTTTTGTGGGGGGGGGCCTTGTGTTGCTGTTACTGTTACTTTCTATAACTAGTAAAACTGCCCTCATATCAGCAAAGTAAGGGATGAGTCAGGTGATAGCGAAGGTACAACAGGAGAAAAAAAAAAAATTAACAGGATCACAGAATCTAGTAGCTAAAAGGGCCTCGGGTGTTATTTAAGCCTTCCTCAGATTCCACAGATGAGGAACCCAAGGCCTCATCAGTGACTATGAAACAACTTTAAAACATTTTTTCCCCAGATTTATATGTCTGCCTTTAAAACAAATATCCCTGGTTTCAACATTAATGACAAAGCTAGCGCTGGAATCTAGGTTTAATTTAAGTCAGTCTAGCCCTCTTCCTATGTTAATACATGGATATGATCTAGAATATGAGGGTCTGTGTTGAAAGCTTTGTAGTATAGTGAAGACCACAGATATCCATATAAGCAGCTAAGGTTTCTGAAATGTTTTACAATTCAGCATTCCTGCACAAGCTTGCCTACACGATTAATTTTCTAACTAAACATTATTCCTATTTAGTGCATAGGTACAACACACACACACACACACACACACACACCCCTCCCCATAGCCTGTCCCCAGCTTTGCTGCCAAAAAAATAAAGAAATCAAATTATTAGGCTTCTGAAGTACAGAAGATTTGTCAAACCCAGGGAAAGCACTGCTGTGTTCACTGTCATTTGTTGGCCCAAACGTTTGCTGCCCCCACCCCGCTGTGAAAAGCAATTATTTATTTTTTCAGAAGCAAAAACAGAAGGCCTGAACCACCCAAGTCACCTAATACCGAGATTACAATTCTGGACCATGGGGGTCTGATGTGACTGACCCTTTGGAGCCGGGATGCCTTGAGGCAGGACTTTGCTCTCAGCAAACGCTGAGCTCTCTCTGGAAGGGAAACCCTCTAGCTGGGTTCCTACAGAATATAAGTCATTTCTCAATCAACTTAGCAAAGTTTTTGGTGGCTTCTTTTCTTTTTTTAAGAGAGGAATTACTTCATTGTTTCTAATTCTCCAAGCACAGCGCGAAGAACAATTGCTTGGCATCCCTTTGCCTCGGTGGGCAACTGCGGTGATTCGGGAAGGGGGCAGCTCTGCGCTTAAGAATCCTATGCATTTGGGGCTCATCTGTGGACAGATGACTTTCCTTTTTTAACGGACCAGCTATGAGATTTACTGACGCTGGAACTACCCATTTGGAAATGGTTAGGGATTAAAAATCCTAGAAGCCGAGGGACTCTTGGTTTCTAATTGCTGATGCTTGAAGTGAGTCTGATTCCTCGAAGAAAATTTGTTCAACCTGATGAAAGGGGTTTTACACCTCCCCCTTAGGGCGGGAGGTGTAAGATCCTCGGGTCCCGTTTGATTTGAGGTTGGTTTGGGGTTTTTTTTTCCTTGATTTTGGGGGCGGGGGGCAAAAGGGATCTTTCACTAAAGCCTCCCGGATTACTCCGTAGTCCCCGAATTTCTCCAGGAGGTACGCAGAGCTGAGAAAGCCACCCTCTACCCCTCAGGATTCCCGCCCCGGTTTCAAAGGGCCCGCACTCAAGCGGCTCCGCTGATCCGCCGGCTCCGCCGAGTCCCAAGCGCCGCCGGAGCGGGAACTCTGCACAAAGGCCCGGCCGTCGCTCCCGCTCCGGGCGGCCGCCGAGACCTGGACGAGGGGGCCAGAGCGCAGGCGGCTGCGGCCGCGGCCCAATTCGAGGCCTCGGGAAGGTCACCCAAGCGGTCCTGGTTCCCCAGGGTCGGTTTCACGGAACAAGGTGCGATCCCAGTGCCTTCCTCGGTGAAATGTTATCTGCAATTTTTTTTTTTTCGGAAGGGGGAAACAATGAGCGATCAACGTGTGTGCAGGAGGCAGGAGGAAGGGAACAGGATGTCGGGGGGCGGGGGGGAGAAAGGGGGGTTAACTGGTTCCTGAGCCCCTGTCTGGGGCTTTCACAACTCCTTCTGGGCTGTGGGACAGTAAAGAGAAGGCAGGGGGCTGTTGGGAGTGACCGTTTCTGCTCGCCCTGTTGAAAACTAGGCGCTAAAACTCTGCGCGTCCCGGCTGGGTGTGTAATGATGGCCTCTTACGGTCCCTTTCCGGGGAGGTAAACTTTCTCCGCAGTATTTTGGTTTTTTTAAAGGCGCCTATATTAGGATATCACTTCTGCAGTCCACAATCGGGGGTGGTGTTTTGTTGCTGTAATCCTCTAACGTGCGTGGCAATTTGCGAACGATTCATTAGAGCCTCGGCAACTATATTGTAGAAAATAGAAGGGGCCAAATAGAAGATGCGGAACACATTTCTTACATTCTTAAATTATCTCACCATATCACAATGTTTATCTCATTATTTCTATTAACCGTTATTATCCAGATTTCTCTTAGGGTTCTGTTAACTCTCAGCGTGGAAGAACATGAAATTACTCTTCAGAATACACCGCAGCCTTCTGACCATCCAAAATGAAGATAGCATTATTCACAAAATTAAAAAGCCAAATTTAGTTTAAAAAATTTCTGCTCTCCCTGTTCTTTTAAATTACATCTGCAGCGTCTCATTTTTTTCTGGTATTTTCTCTTAGAATTTAATCAAAATCATCAATTAATTGAGAGTTAAATTAAAATGCCAATATCTAGAAGTTTCATGTCTGGGGTTCTCCTGAATTGTCAAAGGATACCTAGAGACGACAAAATTTTGGGCCTCTCAAATTTTAGGTGTTCCCAATTAGTTAAATTGGCTCCACCAAAAAAAAAAGAAAAGCAGTTTCTTTTCTCTGAAATTTTATCTATGTCCCATTCAGAAGTTGGTGTTCACACACATACATAAATTTATAGATAAATTTGTGTATAAACACATACACTGTTTAAGCTCTGTCTATAATTATGTATAAAGGGCAAAACTAGACACTGACTAGAGTCAATGTCTAGTACAAAATAAAAGAGTACAGAATAAAAAGTAGCGATTTCCAGGCCTATTTTCCCTTCTGGCATCAAAAGCTCATCATCAGTTTACAGTCAGGAAAAAAAAAAAAAAATCTTGCTGCCCTGCCTCAAAGTGAAGCCATTAATGGCTCGGAATAAATGTTGATTTGTCGTCACCAGTTGCTTTAATTCCCCACCTCTTTCCATTTCACCTCCGGTCCTCCCTACTGAGTCTCATTTTCCACCCTGACACTTAGAGCAAGGGCCTCACTTAATTAACTAATGATTATTCTTGCCCAAAGAAGTGTAAACAGACCCTAATTTCAAAATTTGCTAATTGCTGTTCCCAGTGCAGACCCCTGAGTATCTCAGTCATGCACATATAAAACTGAAAGCTCACTGGAAACCAGAAAAAGCAAAGCAAAAATAAACCACATAGATGAGAAAGAAGGGGGAAAGATTCTCCGTTCCACCAGCTCCCTACTTTTACCTGCGGAAAAATATCCCAAAAGGTTAAAACTAGACAACCACTTAAATATTCTCCCCTTGCTTAACTACTTTGTCTTTTGGGAGTAAGATAGCATTAACCAGCTACACCCCCACAATAATCATTGGATAGATTTCTGCATTTCCAGAAAGGAAAGTGAAGTGCCAATCTGCTCTTTATCCCTGTGGAATTTGCACAGTTCAGATTTGCCTCTTTTTTTTTTTTTAATCTACCATCACCTAGAGAAGAAACTTCCAGATTCAAGAGGTAATTGTTTTTCTCCTGGATGTGAGTCCATAATAAGAATCTCAAAAAAAAAAAAAAAAAGTCCTCTCATCTTACTACTATAATTTTGGCAATATAGAGAAGGATTGTGACAGACCTGGAATATTTCACTCTTTAATATTAGCAATGCCCTCGGAGAGGCTTGGGTGAACAATATGTTTCGGTCTTCTGAGACAAAACGTATTTGTCCCTCCCTCCTTGTGGCCCAATATGAAGGATTAATGATGAGGGGGTTGCTTCCACTAAACTTTTGTCCACACAAAGGAAACTGTACAAATAAATGGGGGAACACAAACCTCTAGTACCCGGTTATTTTAGTTTTGGCTTCCAGATTGGGCATTTCATACCACTCTTTACTGGCGCTTCACGTCCTGGGTATATTAACTAAATATTTAAACCAATTTTCTTTAATAATTAAAAGATGTTCATGATACCAGTGAAGTAATGGGGGGGGTACAGGAAAACGTCAGCAGTTATGTGTAAATATAATTTCAGTCCAAATTCCACGGTAAGAAATTTAACTCCCCCTTCCCCTGCACAAACGTCATCACCTTGGGAACTCTTCTTTCTGGGAGTTTTACCTATAAAATCAGGAAACCTAGAGTGGCTAGCTCTGAACCCAAATAAGAAGGAGTGCTGGGTGGGGCGTGAAAGATGCGGATTCAGAACCGCAGCGCACCTAGGCTGCAAGCAGATCTGTCCGGTAAAGCATTCACTGCCCATCAGGCTTGTTCTCTTCGGATCGGTCTCCGAGGGGCAGAGGTGGCTACGAAGCCAGCTGGGCAAGGGGCTGCCCTACACCACTTGGCCAAGAAGCTCGAGACTGCCCCAATTCCCCCCCACACGCCCCCAGTTGCTCGCCTGTTACCCCCGTGCCTTCCACAAGCTTCACTCGGTTTCTGAATCCCCCGGGGAAGGGGAAAATGGGGGGCGACCTGCGGAGGTGCAAATCACAGTCCATTCCACCTTCCTTCCATTGCAAAGTCCAAATTCTGGGCATCAGAGTGTTCCCCATCCCCTGTCCTCCCCACTGCCTTTGCGCAGTCTGCTCCACCTATGGGTTAGAGGGGGTTAGAATTATTTCTTTCTTCCCAGTGCCTTCTGCGGTGCCACAACGCGGGTCCAGAGTTTTAGGCAGAACCTTCTAAAACCCTCCCCACAGCTTGGGGGGCGGGTATTGCGGGGCGCTCTCCCAACCCCGTGCCTCCACAGCGCATCTAATTTAGCCACCGTCCAGGTAGCGCTGGAAAAGGCAATTTGGTGGTCATGCCCCAGCGGGCCACCATCCTCACCAGCCTACAATGGATTCAGATCTTCTCTACCCTTCTAAATCGTGACACAAGGTCACTTACCAAAGGGACAGCCACTGCGTAAGGCCGTTTTGACTGGGCGGCCGGGAGCCTTGAGCACGTTCAGTAGGCCCTACATTTGGCTCACTGGCAGGACGCAGGCGTGCCCCAGTACCCCGGACGCACGCACCGCCAAGGAACCCGAGCGCTTCGCCTGGGAGCCTTCCTCCCGCACCCCCTCGCCGGCAGACCCTTGAACTGCTTGCCCAGCGCACAGCCCCTTACACTGCCCTGAGGGCCAAGCCCCGGCCTGCGCCCTGTCTGGTGCTTGCCCCGCAAGAGAACGTTCTCCCCACTGGCTTCAAACTCAGCGCTCTTCTCTCCGTTACTTAAACATCAGAGAAGAGTCACTTCCTCCGATTGGACCTTGTTTCCCTATTGGAGGATTGGGAGCGGGTGGAAGGGTGACGTCTGGATTAAACTCTTGGAACTCTATTCTGAGCAAACAAGCTGTAAACCGGCAGGCTAACTCAAGTAACCAGTTGATTTCGATAATTCGAAGCAAGAAAGTGCCCTGGGGTACTGCGAGGGCTTTGCTTGTCTCATTTCACTAGAGGTTGCGCAGAAGGGTGCCTGGAAAAATGGGAGCACCTGACCTGTGTGCACGTGTGCGCGCATCTACCCTTGTGTTATTGGGGGGGCGCTTGCTTTGTGTGCCCACCCGCGTGCGTCTCCACTTCTATAGGCCGCTGGAGCGCCTCGGCTGCGAAGCTCAGGCCCTCGCACTCCGGAGGGGGAAATCCCTTCGCAGACGGTTTAAATTACTTTTCTCTGCGGGGGAGGGGGGGTAGGGCCCCGGGTCCCATTCGGTTGTGGGTTTGGTCGGGAACGGCCCAAACCCAAGCTGGGGTAGCCGAGTGGAGCCGGGGCTGCGGTCCGAGCGCAGATGGCGCCGCCGCGTGCCTGAAATATACTTCCAAGGCCGCAGCCGGAGCAGCTGTTCCCGGCGATCCTGGCTCAAAAATTTCCTCCGTTGCTGCTGTGTGAGAGGCGGAGGCGAGCCGAACCGAGAGCCAAGCTTTTCAGAGATGAGTTCTGAGACCCTCTCCAGCCCGCACAGTCTGAGCCCTGGCGGCTTCTCCAGAAGACACGAGCGCCGGCCTCGGTGTAAAAATTGAGGGGACTTCACAGGCCCTTCTCCAAGGCCCTGAGGGCTTCAGGGTATGGGGGGACCACCAAGCTCGGTGGAAAATTTTGAAATACATACTGTGTCCTCTGATGTGTGAGAGCCTACAGTGTGCAGGCCGGGTTGGTCCCCCGCTGCTGCAGGTTGGCGCCCCAGGCTGCGGGCCCTCGGCGCCAACTAAAGCCAGCTCTGTCCAGACGCCGAAAGAAAAACGGGCTGTGAAAAAGTAAAAGGCCACGTCTTTGAATAAAAGTTAAGCATTAAAATCTGACCCTTCAGTTGTCCGAGGATCCTGGGATTTTGAGGGAGGACTTAAAAACGATGGTACCAGTCAGAGAGAGGGTACGGTGAGAATGATGCAGCTTTTCTATGGTGGGTGCCTTGTGTATGCATGCGTGCTCCTTTAATCCTTCCCCAGCCCCATGGCAATAATCTTTTTGCTGCTGTGGGTTTTTTATCCAGTTCCTGACTTCCTAGCCACCTAGGGTGGGCGGGCCATATAGCAGTCTGGCCCCCACTTCTCCTAATTGGGAGAACAAAGTTTAAGATTAATTGTGAGGCCCAGCCGGGCAGAGCCACCGCCCCAGGCACAATGGAGTCTCCTGTGCCCCTTTCCCGCCTCCACCGTTAAACACACACAGTTTAAATGTGGCCCTGACTTTGTATTTGTTAGGGTGCTGTATTAGAGACAAAAAGAAAGGCCTACAGGGAACCCCAAGCCCTGGCGTGCCCTCCACTACCGCCAGGCTTGAAGCCCAAACCTGCCTCCTCCAGTCCCTTGACAGCCAAAACCCCACATCAGAGAGATTTTTCTCTGAAAGATCTTTTTTTCATCCTACATCCTGTTCATCCTGTTTGCAAGAAAGTCTTGACCACTTCGGGGACTTCAACTTGGAGATTCCCTCAGCCCACAACTGAGCCAAGCCCAGAGGCTTGCAGCCCGGCTCCACAGAAGGCCTTCAAGTGCTCTTAGCTTCTGGCTTCTTCCTCCTCCTGGACCTTTGCCCCCAAAACATATTTTGTTTTCTCTAACCGAAATACCCATCTTTATCTTAAAAAGAAAAAGAAAGAAAGAAAGAAAGAGAGAAAGGAAAGAAAAGAAAAGAAAGGTAATGAGAACCGGTCAACTGAATTCTCTGTTATGTATGTCCTCACCCCTACTCCCATCCCGCTGGAGCAGAGAAACAGCATTCTGGACACAAGGTCCTTGCGTTCACGTCACAAACAAAAAAGCCTGGATTGGTCTCCCCTTGCTCCAAATCCTCGTTTTTCTCTCCCCCATTACTGGCTGAGAAGAACAGTGGAAAGAAAACGGGATCTCAGTCTCAGATTATGATCCCGTGTGTTGGTTCTTTTAAACATGTGACACTACACTGGCTCCCTATGACCTGTCCACTTCCCTCCCCAGAGAAAAGTACCCGAAGACAGGACAGGGCATCTGCCTTGCTCAGTTAAATAACTTCTGCCTTCTCCACCTCTGGGAAAATAAACTAATCTCCCCAATCGTGAGTTGTCATAAGGCCTGAAAGAACTTCCAGTGATCTGTGTGAAGGCGCAAACGAGATTTTGACAACAAATAAGTGCAATGAGGAAATAGGGTCTGGCCAGAGATGGGGAAACACACATTAGCCATGCGTTCCTTTCTGGATTGCCCACACAGGGGTCCGCGTGGACAGGCACCCGCATCCAAATACAGGGAAAGGCTTGAGCGGACGAAATAAATCTCCTTTTAATTTTCTTTTCATCGACTAATAAAAATAATTCCCCAGCACTAAACCCAAATACCGTAACCGGCCGCAAGAACACGGAGAATTCATAAAACTCTGTCTCTGCAGGTCACCCGCTAATCGCGTTATTATTAGCCTCAGGAGCATGGAAATTGAACTGTCACTGCTGAAAGAGAAAATGTAAGCGACAGCTGTCTCTCCTTGGGTCGGCCAGCTTGCCAGCCCCCAAGTTTCTGGGCCCCAAGCTCGATCCCAAAGCTCCTGGGCCTGCAACCGCCCCCATCCCTTTGCGGGCCGCTGACTTGCTGACGCTCTGACCCAAATCTACTCCTCCAGCCCTAGCTGGTCAGCAGGAGCACCTCCAGAAAAGTTTCAGAAATCCTGGCTGGAAAGTTTCCGAGGCAGTAAACCAAGCTGCAAGCGTTGCCTGTATGTGTGTGTGTGTGTGTGTGTGTGTGTGTGAGTGCGCGCGTGCGCGCGCGCTAGATTCTTCCGACAACAGCTGTTCCCCCGGGCTGTTTTGCACAGTTGAAATCTTGGCACTTAATACAAAACGTTAAGTTGTTTCTCCCCCATCCCTTCTCCTAGGGTTCTGTTAAAATGTTGACATGGACATCCGCCCGGTGTTTTACGTGTTGTGTGCACAGAGTGTGCACTGAATTTGCACAGTTCCGAGACACACATTATTGCACCGCTCCCCACAACTACGCAGAGATGTGGGCCCTGAAAAGTGGCCCAGGGATCAGGGTAAGGGAGGTTACATCCATTCCTCTTTCCTTAAATGCCAAAGAAATAGAAACATAATTATGCTCCCTTGTCACTGGGAGTAGGTGAAACAAAACAACCTGAGTCCCAGAGAAGTTGCTGGGGGAAGGAAGAGGAGCGAGACTGAAGGCTAAATGGGGCAGACTGGGCAAATCCCGCCAGAGTGTCGAACAGAGAATTCCGTGCCAGTCCTTGGGACTCTCCGCTCCCGCCGTTATCTTTGATCCGCGCCCCATTTAACCCCGGGGGCCTGCAGCTCCCTCAGCTGCGGGAACCATTAACACTGCACTCCGCTCCCAGAAAGAGAAGGGGGTTTGAGCATGCAGGCTTCCTTGCTTGCGGTTGGAGACGAAAATGCAAAGCTCTGGCCAGTTCCCCCAAATTGGTCCAGGCGAATCTGGAGAAGGCTCAAGGCATTTGCACGAAGGAAAAGAAACCCGGGTTGGAGCCAGACCGCGTCACGGCCGGGGCCTCTCGCCTCCCCACTGTCCCCGCCGGCGGGCCGCCTGGCGTCCACTCTCCGCCCGCCTCCCGCGTTCTGGCCCTACGCACTCACCCGGGTGAGGCTCCAGGCCGTGCGCGGCCGCGTCCTCCGTGTCTCCGAGTGGGCCTGCGGGGCTCAGCGCCTCCATGGAAAGGTCCAGCCCCTTCTCCTCCCAGTCTCGCAGTTTCCGCTTTTTATTTGAGCCGATCAAGGCTTCAACGGAGAAGGCATGTGCTCGCGAGCTCAGGGCGACTGCAGATCTTCTCCTTTCACTCATCTTAGCCTCCAGCACCCAGGCCCCCTCTAACCCTCGCTACAGAGGGAGCAGCCCGAGCCCTCACGCTCCGAGCGCCCGCCGGGCTGGGCCCGGGAAAGGCGGCGGCGAGGCAGTGGAGTCCGAAGGCGGTGGCTCCGCTGGTCCTAGGCACCCTCCCCCTGCGCCCTCCCCCGCCCTCCACTGCCCGCTCGGACTGACGCCCCTAGCTGCCCCAGCCGCTAGGAACAAGCGCCCAGAGCGCCGCTCACTCGCTGAATGAGAGCCCGAGTCCCGCTTCCCACCCTCCCGGGCAGGCGCTCACAGCCTGTGCAGTCTGGACTTCATCTTTTTTTTTTTTTTTTAATTCTCTCTCCTCCCTCTCCCTCTTCCTCTCCTGGTCTTCCCGGCCTTCCTCTGATCCAAATTTCTGGGAAACTTTTTTTCTAAATTCCTCCCTTCCCGAGGAGCTGGGGGCAGGCGGTGCGCTCCTGTCCGAGGGGCGAGGGAGAGGGAGGGGGGAGGAAGAGAAAGACTGAGGGGAAAAAAAGCCAGCCCCCGACCAATGGCAAAGAGGGAACAAGAGAAACCCTGACAGCAGGGGCCAATGAGAGGAGGGGAGAGACTGAGGCTCGGGCCAAGGCTCCCCGCGGGTTGCCCCCGGGATGCTCCTGGGCCAACTTTAACCCCTGGCTTCCCGGTCCCCCCACGGCTCCTCGCTGGAAGGAGGGGAGCTGAAAGTACAGGTCTCAACTTGTGAAGTTACGAACTCCTGCAAGCCCCAAATCCGTACCTTTTCCTCCCAAATCTGCTAGGTCTCATAGACCTATTTTAATTATGGATCTGGAATTTTAATTATGGATCTGGAACTTGGCTCTGACAAAATGTCAACCTGCCCAAATACGCCAGAAAACGGCTCTGATAATCTTGCGTTTGACCCCAGATGCTAGTTCCTCCGGAGTTTCGCTACACAGGTCCTTTCCTGTTGAATGATTTCTAAGCAACTCTGGTTAAGGCAAAACGAAAGAAACAAACCAAAAAAGCCTCATTACTATCCAAGGCCTCGTAATTGAAAATTTAAAGATCGCTTCCTCCTTCCAGCTCTACCTGGTAGCAAGGAGACGTAGCTCCCTCAACGCGAGAGGCCGGCAGTGGGCACCCGGCTTACCGCGCGCTCCGTAGGGGGATCAAGACTGGGCCCGCACGCAGCAAATGCTCTCCTTCCGTTCGGCTTTGATGCTAAGCTGAGCTTCGCCTGCTCGGGGCGCTTGCTCTGTAGAACCCACCGAGAGTGTATGGGCGAGGGCTGCCAGGAACTTTGACAGTGGAGAAGGAGCTTTTCGAAATTCCCCTTCAAATCCGATCACCTCTGGAGCCCGGCTCTCTCCGCCCCACTGATCCGCCCTACACCCTTAAAAAAAAAAAAAAAAAAAAAAAAGGAAAGAAAAAGAAAAAAAACCTTTCAGGACAGTGAGGTCATCAAGGATTTCTAAGGAACTTAAATCCAACACTTCTGGCCGTTCGGATTCCCCATACCCCTCTCCCAGGTTACACTACTGGTCTTGTGCAGCTGGAGACCCCCTGCGCAGACCAGCGCACAGCAAGTTCAGAGGGGCCAAGAAGTTGATTCTGCCAAGTTGGAAAAAGGTCTCGGATTTCGCAGGCAACGGCTGAGCCACAGCTCGATCTTCCCCACGCCCTGGTTGAGACACTTCTATCCCCGCTCGAACAGGCAGGAAAGAGGGAGCTCCCTGGTGCGAACAACAGACCTAGAGGCCCCTGTAGACAAGTCTCCCCAACACTCAGGTTCTCAGCAGGGTCTGAACTTGAAAGCCTGGAAAAGGGGGGCCAAAGGTGTGTCACAGACTCCCCAAGAACGAGAGCTCATCAGCCCTTCCACCTTCGACCTCTGAAATGGCACATTCCCCTCCTGACCACTAAGGGGCTGTGGGAAGCTAGTTCTTGCTATTACAGTTGGATGTGCTCTAGTGCTGGAGGCAACAGCTGGGCCGAATGTCCTGAATGTACCTTGGGACTCTTTGGAGGAGAGCAAAAAAGGCCATTTTTGGAGCCCTCTCAAACTGGAGAAGAGGAAGCTACTGGCACAGCAAATGCAGAAAGAATAATGGAAAAGCCACTGGATGAGTATAATTCAGTGAGGCTTGGCCTCCGGGGCACTCTAGGAGCCTGTATTCCAGGCTTGAGGGTCCCGAGCAGCACTCCAAAAACACTGGGATGGAGCGCTGAGCCCTTTGGCCATCAAGTTGCCAGGCAAAAGGAGGTGCCAAGGCCAAGGGCCTCGCACCACAGTCACTGCTCAGGCTTGCTTCTAGGCCACCTCACCTCACTACCAAGCATCAGCAAAGTAGTTGGAGAAAAGCAGGCCGGGAACACAGTTACCTTCCCCTGTGGCTTAGACCTCTCTTTTGGCTTGCAATTACTGCCCATGACTGGAGCCTGCCAGGACCAGGCTGGATGGAGTAGCAATGGGACAGCCTCTGTTCTTTCCCAGAATTTTTGTCCTTCCCCATCATCTTTATGTCCCATCTCCCTGGTAGTCCCTTTCTTTCTCTTCTCTCACAGACCTGGTTTGTTTGAGAAATTGATGCACCACAGGCCATACACACTTCCTGAGGTCATAAAACTTTCTCAGAAAGAGAACATTTTAGTTATCCACCACCTAGATGCATGTCCAGAAGGCCTGCATGATGTCAGTGTCCACACGCACATGTCCAAGAGTCATACACAGAAAAATGGGCAGTGCCTTCAACATCCTGCATCTGCACCCGAACCCAAACCCTATACTCTGCACATAGTTCTCAGAGGCGCTCTTACAACCTTCCTTCCGGTTGCACCTAGGTTGCCCCACATACACATGTATCCTAGAATTGTGGGTTAGGCCATTAAAACTAATCAGATGGTAATGAAGCCAGACTGCTTTGGAAAAGTTGTGAATATAGGAGTTTTCTTTTTTCTTTCTTTTTTTTTTTTTGTCTTTTTGCCTTATCTAGGGCCACACCCACGGCATGTGGAGGTTCCCAGGCTAGGGGTCTAACAGGAGCTGTAGCCGCCGGCCTTTGCCACAGCCACAGCAACGTAGGATCCAAGCCACCATCTGCAACCTACACCACAGGATCGAACACCACAGGGATCAAACCGGCAACCTCATGGTTCCTAGTCGGATTCGCTAACCACTGAGCCACGACAGGAACTCCTATAGGAGTTTTCTTCTAGGTAAATAGGAGGGGAGGGGAAACGTTCTTTCTGTGACTACAGGAGTCAATTTAATTTTTTCCCAGGAGCATGTACTTGGTGTGTGACCTTGCGTGCACAGGGAAGAGGGCTGGAGAAAGATTAAGCAAGATGGTTTGATGTCTATGACTTGGGTGTATAATTTTATACAACTAGGGAGAAGAAAAAGAGGATTAGGGGATTAAATGTAATTATCTAGGAGAATGGTATGCATTCTCCTTCTACTCATTACCTCTATGGGCTTCAAAATTTCCTCTCATTACCTCAGTTTGTATCTCCTTTAACCTTTAGGAATGAGATGGAGTTCCCAATGTATGAGGATAATTTCTGAGACAATCCCCAGGTTTTCCCGCCACAGGCTCCACCCTTGGGCCCTGGGTGGAATCTACAGGTGGTGAGCCTAGTTCAAGTCCATTTCAGGCCTTGAGGCTAACTGAGGGGGACAAAGCTGAAAGCCCTCCCCTCCCCTTTGCAGGGCCCCCAAAAGGATGGGAAGGTTGTTAAGCGGGGAAGAGGATCTCACTGACCACCTCCCATATGGGAAGTGGATGTCCAGGCCTAGTCCTGACAGTAGGAAAGCCAAGAAGGGAAGGGCGGAACCATGACTGCTCACCTAAAACTGTGCCCAGATATTTCGATTTTTTCAAAGGAACAGCAGAGTTCTGCAAGATAGGGACAAGAGTCCTAGAAATGGTGCCCCCTCATCCTCCACATGCCTTTCCTTTCCTTTTGAAACTCCAAACTTACTACCCCTAAATACCACTGCCAATGCCTCCATACCCAGGTAATCCACCAGAGGCTGTGATTTTGCATTTTTTAGTAAGTAATTGGAAACAAAATTTTAAAATTGGTGGCCAGCAGGACATGTTAAGCTGCCCTTAAGTGCATGGTCAGCACATCCTGCAGAGGTGAGAAAATTACCTCGAATTCCGCCTGTCTAGGCACGTATGAAACAGCAGGAGGCAACTAAAAGGTGGGAGGAAACCATCAGGTCTCCAGGGCAGGTACAGCCTAGCGGCCAGGTCCCATCCAACTCTAAACTGTGGGACCTTCTGCAAAGCAACGAATGGCTGGAGCCTCAGTTTCCCTGTCTAAATGCCTTACAACTAAATACCTCTTACAACGCAGCATATCAGGCGAGATAATCAGTGGCAGAAGTTTTATTATGGTTGTGATAGAACCTTCTAGGAATGTGAGGCCAAAGTACCCACTTTTCACTTCTTTTCCCAAACTGGAGCCCAGTTGTGGGGTGGCACAACTGGCTTGGAGCCCTCGCGTGGGCGTGGGCTGGGAATTGGTTTCTGGAAACGCCTGCCCAGTGCCAACCCCGCGAGGCTGCGCGGGCCCACTCCTGCCCATTGTATCTCCCTCCCGTCGCCTGGCTTGGTCCAGGTTGCCGGGAGCTGTGGGACCGTCGCACGTCTTTGACTGCTCAACCACCCCCTCACACTTTTTAAAAATAAAAGTCCGTGGGGGCGATGGGGTCTTTAATGATGTTTTTTTGTTTTCGCGAAATAAAATCTTTTGTTTTTATTTTAAACCAGCAGCGTGCCCACCTCTCGGTCCTTCCAGATGTTTGCAATAAAATCGCAGGTTTTGCCTTTGGGACTGGAAATAAAATTTAACGGCCTTCACCCTGTAATTATTCTCTTAGCTCGCCCTTCATAAATTTATCTGCTTTCTATCGGCGTTGGGGTAGGGGGCGAGCGTAAGGGGAAAAAGCCCCGATTTTATATTTGGAACTATAAAAAAGCGCCACCCGGTTTCCTTGCCTTCGGCGGCCGCGGTGTAGCCGGGAGAGCCTGGCCCGGCGGGCGGCAACATTGCGCTATTGTTCGCCGACTCGGTCTGCGCCGGAGCTGGGCTCCCCCACCCTCCACAAAGGGGGCCTTGTGCGGCCGGGCAGAGCAGCCGCGCCCAGGAGGCGAGGAAATCCTGTTCCCCCAGGCCCAGCTCCTCTCTCCTGGGCGCCCCGTACGAGCCGCAGCCGACCCTTCGCCTTCGATGTGCGCCCGCCGCGCCGGGCGCCAGCTCGGGCCCTGCCGGGCTCCGCAAGAAGCGAAAGCTCGAGCCAGCGCCGAGCCCCCGGAGTGCGAGGGAAGAGCCAGCCTCTGGAGAGCTAAGCGCCGGGGAAGGCGGGCCTGGGGCTCGTAGGCGAGGGGGCTTCCTGGAAGGCCCTCCAGCCCCTGGCTTGGATTGGTCTGAAAGGTAACATTCCGCACCGCCGGGGACTCAGGTTTGCTTGGCAACCCTAAGCAACCGACACCAAAACGGATTTTGGGGGCCAACAGTGAGATTTCGTGCCCTCTGAAATCAAGGCAGGCACATCAGTTCCTACTAAAGGCTTCGCTTCGGTAGGAAGCTTGTAAGTAGAAGGTTCGTGCATCATTTTGCGTGACTATACAAAGCCATGGTTATGGCTCTCCAGCAGCACACACGTGCGCGTACACCGGTGTGTACCGATACGTCCGCGGAACCACAAGCCCTTCTAGAATAAAACATGCCGGTAGGAACAACACGTGCTTGGGGACACTGCGTCACTCACAGGCATACTGGTTAACATCTTAGCCACACACTCAACTGGCCCAAAGGCCGCAGAAATCTACAAGCCTTTGGCGGTTTGGCAGTTCTCCCCACGGCAGTTCCCCACTCCGCAGCTCCCCCAGGCTCTGCCTGCTCTCCTGTCTTCGTCCAGGTGGCTGTTCCCAGACCTCTTCTTTTTCATCTGCAGAGACACACCTTCCAGGTCAAGGTCTCTCAGGCAAGGGAAGAAGGGAAAAATGAGGAAGACCCAGGCTGGACGCCTCACCCCTTGAGCGCACCACACAATGCCTGGGTGAGACAAGGGCACTCCAAAGCCTGGGAGCCCTAGCAGGGACTGGGAAGACCGGACAACCACTAACAGTGGGACCAAGCAGGAGTAACAGGGTTTCCTCTGGTAGGGTTTTAGTCGCGGGGAGCCCCTTCCACCTTCCAGTTGCCGGCCTGGGGCCAGAAAGCCAAACCCTGAGAGCCAGACACTTCCTAGGAGAGGATTCTTTGGAGTTCTTTCTGACTTGCAGACTCCCAGGTCTTCCAGGTCTGCCCTCTAAACATGACTCCCTCTCCCCTTCCTCTTGTGTTTGCAGGTGCTTGGCTCAGCAAGGTTAAGCCTTCTCTTTGCCTTTTCCACTGAGAGAAAAGATTATCTGAATAATAATCACTTTTGTGGGAGTGAAAAGGGAGGAAGCACCAGGCCCCACAGTCTAATGCAGCCCGCAGGGACCCTGAGATCTAAAGAGGTTACCTGGGCGGTTCCTGGGGGGGGGGGGGAGCTGGGGCTGGCGGTAGTGAGGCGGGGGAGAGGGGCACCTAGAGCGCTGAAGTGGGGCCGCCAGGAGGACCAGAAGCTGAAAGCAAATGATTTGAGGCATTAGGCCTTGATGTGATGGCTTTTTTTTTGCCAGAAGTATTTGGATCTCACATTTTACTAATAAAAATCGGCCACCCAGGAGCAAAATGTCCTCGATAGAACTACGTGAGCCAGACGAATCCTGAGCCATCTGTCACCACACAAACGCGGACAAGTAGATTGTTCAGCCTCCCTACGGATCAATCTCTCCGGCTCCACAAGTGGAGCACGAATTGTCCATCATACAAGGAGAGTGGAGAACAGCTCTCTGGCCGTGAAGTTAGAGGAGGGGCTGGGGAATTAGATCCTGGCGTGTGGGGAGGTCGGAGTAGCTGGGGTGGTCGAGTTCCGCCTCTGTCCGCACCCTGGGGAAGGGGGAGCCCGCAAAAAGCAAAAGGCATGAGCTAGGTCTAGGGAGGCTCTTCCTTAGTTTTGGTCCATAATTCAGAAGCCACCTCTTGGATGCTTCTTGGACAAAACCAGACTAAAGGGGGAAGAAAAGAATATGGAATTCTTGGGAGATGTGGCTGGTAACACCCAAACCTAGCAGGGGTAGGGAGGTTACCAATGCAGGGAGCCCTGTTGGTGTTTTTTGATACATTTAAAATTATTTTTATATATTTAAAACACGTCTTTGATATGCATATATCATATATCATATTATACATATGGTATATATTATATACCTCACATTATCTGTATTATATACCATATAATAGAAAACCATATAAATATATACATATAATATCTATCAATTATACATATTGTTTTATAACTAAACAAATTACATGCTTTTTAAAAATAACTCAAACTGTTTTTAGGAACAAAGACACACATTGGAGAGCAGCACACTGCCAGGGTGCCAGGGCCTGGGAAAGGGTGGGGGAGGGGGCAATCCCACTGCTGGTCACACTGAAACAGCGGCAGAAGGCACTGCACTCTGCCCACAGCCACCTGCCCCAGAAAGCCAGGGGTGAGGAAAGCTGTCTATCCCTGATCAGGAAAAATATTCACTTCACTTCACACACTCTCCAAGGATCCTATAGGACAGTCAACAAATTCAGGTTAAGTGAAGGCATCCCCAAGACAGAACAACCCGGAATCCACATCCTCCTAATTCTCAGTGGTGTCTGCAGCCCCAGGGGCTCAGGAGGTTTGAGGTCTCTAAGGGGTCAAGGCCAGCAGCAGTAGGGTGGGCTGGAACTGCACCACTGACACCTGCCCCAGTATTGCTCTCTCTGGCTGTCCTCACTGCAAATGAGAACTTTTGACCGAGGTCAAAACAACCGCAGAAGGCAATACCATCCAAGGGCCCTGCTTCCAGGAAAAGCAGAGAGAAAAGATAGAAGAACTGGTCTCCACTGCCTTCCTCTCATGCCACATCTCATTCTGTACCCCCTCTCTAGTCTGCACCACTTATGAAGAGCTAATATTTATTGTCTGTGTCAGGTCCTGTGCTAATTTCTTTACACACACTGACTCATCCTTCCCATTTCAAGTTCTATGAACCAAGGCTTGTGTTACCAGCCCCATTTTACAGATGAGAAAACTGAGGCAGGGAGGGGTTATGTAACTTGGCAAGGGTTTAACAGCTTTTAGTGCAGGTAATCTAGCTCTAGAACTAGAATTCTTAATCTCTATGCCCCGAAGCCTCTCTAGGGGCAGCACACATACATACAACTTGCACACCTGGATTTCCTTTGCTTGCAAGTGACTCAAGGGTGGGGTTGGGGGGTTCAAGAAAGGGACTTTCATGGAATTGTCATCTAGTGGCCAAAAATAAGTATATTTAGAACACAATTAGGAAGCCTTTGCAGCTAGAGCACAGCATCCTTTCTTTCGAGCAAGGAGATTAAAGGGCAGGGGCTACCACTGGGTTTTTCCCTTGAGGCGAGGAGTGCTGAGCAGAACAGATGTCATAGCACAAGTCACACTGGTTGTTTCCAGAAGGAAACCTGAAGGCTGTTGCCCCTAGCTGGGCTCAGTCAACTCAGATCAAGCCATCAAGCTCCGGTTAGGTACTGGTGGCTCCACAGTACCCACCTCAAGCTGGCTTCACCGGCAGACTTGTCAGTCTGGGCTGCTTCCCTAAAGCTGAGGTTTTCATGGCTCCAACCATTTTTTGGTTCACCCTCCAAACCACCTAGTCTTTAGAGCCTTTCGGCCTGATCCCCCCTCCGCAGGTAACCTGTAGGCTGCCATCCTCCACACACACCTGGGCTGGTCACTGAGGGTGAGAGGCAACTCTGGAGCCCCCAACTCAGTTTGAAGCACGCGTCTTCCTCTAGTGGAATCTGTCCACACCATCGTGGATGGGAGCCAGTGCCATGCAGATTGTCTCTGCCCTCAGATTGGGGGCTTCTCCGAGCATAGACTGTGTTAATCCTGTGGTGTGGCAGCCATCTGGAGAAGTCCAAGGTCACTAGAAAAATGCTGCTCCTTTTGGCGGTCCCTCAAATGTTGCCAAACTGCTTCCCTCCCTCCCCACTGGCCCCCATTCGCCCCGTTCACAGGGCTTAACTCTGAGGTCATCAAAGTGCTCCGTCTATTGTGACTGTCATTTCTGCTGCTCAGATCCTGATGGAATGCAAATGAGGAACAGGTCTTGGGGCTTGAGCACCGGTTTCAGTCGTTTATTCCTCAGACTAACAGAGGATTTGGAAATCAGATTTGTCGTGGAAGAAGAGACAGGGCAGGGAAAATCCTAGGTCCTTGGGGCCAGCATAAGGCAGAGCTCTGGAGTTCCCAAGAAAAACCTTGGCTTGGGAGAAAAAGCTTTTTACTTAAATTTGTCAAGCAAGGTCTCTGCCGCCCTAGAAGGGCTATGGGGCTGAGCAGAAGACACTGACTCCCCGCCTCTCAGAGGGCGCACCTCTGAGAGTGCGGTAGTGCCCTGAAATGGTGGCTCAAATGGAGCTGGGTCGGGTTTTTCGGCACCTGGTGACTTCTCCCAGGTTGCAGGCCTGCGTCTTCCCTCCCACCCGGCACCTGGTGACTTCTCCCAGGTTGCAGGCCTGCGTCTTCCCTCCCACCCGCAGGGAAGGCTGGTCTGGGGAACTGGAGCGTCGGTGCAGAGGGGGCTGTGGGGGGAGAACAGCCCCTAGGATGGCCCCAGCCGGCCATTTCCTGTGGGATCCAGAAAGCGGAAACGGGTGAAAGCAAGAAGACCTTCCCTCCACCTTTCCCCCTTTTCCGATTTCGGTTTCTCGGTGGAATGTTGGCAGCCTCTTTTCTTGGGCTATTTTTTTTTTCTCTCCCCCTGATGGCAAATCCAGTCTCGCTGGCAAACTTGCTCTGAGCAAACACCGCCTTAAAACGCCTGTCCAGGCAGTGGAGTGTTGGGTGGGTTTCCTTAGTGTGGGTGTTACCCAAGGCTTGAGCTCCCCCTGCCCCTTAACCTCCCTCCTGCTCTCACTGGTAATCTTTACCCACTCACCGGGGAGTTTCCCTCGGTGCCAGAGAAGCATTTTTCTACCCGGCCAACCAGCCTGGCGGCTCTCCTACCCGCCTAGGAAAACTGCTAGCCGTCTTTCCATTGATTTTCCCTGAATTTTTACATTATAACTGGAAGCTGAGCTAACACACATGCACTATCTTCTGGGGAACACTGTGGGGCGAAAGATGAGTGAGTGCGAGTGTTGGTCACTCAACTGCAGGTAGGACCCAGAGAGTCCCTCTCCAGAGCCTTGGGCGCGAGGAGGCCCCTGAGCCCTTCTGCCAGTCAGCTTCTGTTTTGCTCCCAGTTTCCCACACGCCCCCTGCAGGCTCTATCTGGAGTTAGCAGTGGCTGTGGGCAGGCCCGCAGGTGGCCTCCTTCGAGCCAGAGAAACATGATTGGGGTTTTTAAGACGGAGAGAGGCTGGAAAAAGTTAAAGCCAGAGGAACCCGAGAGGGCAAGGAGAGATAAAAAGAAAAGGCAAAACTTAAGAAAGAAAGGAAAAATATCAGAAAAAAAAAAAAGGAACGAAAAAACAAAGAGGAAGAAAAATAGAAGGAAAGAGATCAGGACTGCTTCAACTCCAAAAAACCTAGCCTCAGTAGTGGTCCTGCCGCCTGCCCCATCTTCGGAAGGTAGGGTTTGAGGTGAGCCAGGGCAGAGAGCTTGGGGCAGGGGAGGCTGGAAAATGAGCCTTTACAGCAAGCACACCACCTGCAGCAGAACCCTGGCGGTCTAGGTTTGGAAGCCCTCAGTAACCAGCCTGCTGACTGACAGGCATGGGTGGGTGACACACCCTCCCCCATACACACACCTCTTCCTCAAGCACTGGATTGCAGAGAGAGGAAAGTCTCTGGGTTGCAGAGAGAGGGAAGAGGAGAGATTCCAGTTAGAGTAGAGAGAATGCAGTTACGGGGAGAAAGAGCTGAGGGGCTGAGGACCCCAGGGAATCAGAGCCCCCAAGCGGACACCAGAGCGGTGGGAGTTTGGCCGGCTCTGCCCAGGCAGAGGAGGGAGGGCGCCCTCGCTGAGTGTGAGGGTGGGAGGAGTTGGTGGGAAGATGATGGCATTTGACTGGTGCTTTCCTTAGTTTAATATTCTCCCAAATCTTAAGCCAGTTTGTAGTTATTAGGCAAAATGCTGAGAAAGGTTGCCTGTTGGTTATATTTCAGCAAATCCCAAGGATGGGAAAGATGATGGGCACGGGTTGGTACTGGCCCTCTGCCTCAGGAGGCTGCAGCTGCCCCAACTCCTTTCCCTGCGAGGAAGGGGGTGAAGGGGACCGAGTTCTCCGGAAGGCAGGAGGTACTTTTTCTCTCTGAGCGCCTCCTTCCCTCCCTTGCAATATAAATCACCTAACTTGGAGCCTCAACAGCCTCAGCTTTTGCTACTGCAACCCTCCCCCCACCCACCAGCTCTCCCCCAACCGTCCACTTCTTCTTTCCCAGCATCTCTGGGTCAGAGACAAATACAGCCCATCTTCCCGCCTGGGGTGAATCACAAGGACCGGTCCGCCAGCGGGGAGGAAGAAAAAACTCCGGCGGAGAGGAATGCGCGGCAAACCAGGGCGAACAGATGTGTCCAGCGCCTCGGGCCCAGCCCTGGCCCGGCCCAGAGTGCCTCGTCTCAGCCCTGTGCCCGCGGAATTACATTATTTTCTCCCTAGTCCAATCATCTTTTTACAGAAAAAAAAATTTAAAGAAATATAGATTGCTGCTTCGCAAGATCAAAGCGCCGCTTTCCGGTGCATCTGGCGGAGCCGGGCAGTTGGGGGAGGGAGCTCCGGAGAGTGGTGCGGTCACAGTTACCCAACTTCAAAGTGTTCTCTACAGTGAATTTTGACCAGTGTATTTTAAATTCCCTTCCCTTCCAGCTTCGCGGGGGTGCGCAGCGGGGAAGCGCGTAGCTGCGACGGTCCTGGGCGTTCAGAGAAACCTTGCCTTGACCGACGCCACGCCCGCCTAGAATCAGAGCCCGCGAGGCTCCTGCCCAGACACTGACTACTCAACGCGAGTAGGGGCGTGGCGAGGGCAGCTAATCACCGACAGGACGTCGGGTCATCAAATATCAGAATAAACCACGGAGAGGCCACCAAATCGCCTTGTCCCTGCTCAAGTAGCTGCCAGAGGCTCCTTGTCAGCTTCTGCGCTCAGGCTGCAGGTCGCTTCTGCGCCGCCAGAAGGACCGGAGTGAATTTGGTTAGGATTCGGATTATTCGGGATACCCGGGTCAATCCCAGGCTCTTCAGGCAGAGAGCAGCGAGTCTTGACTGTGGATGTTTCTATATAACAGGCCAAATGGGCGACTACGCAGGCCTGGTCGATTAGGATGGTGCTTCCGTGGGACCCCAAGCGCTTTTCTCAAGCGAAGCGCGGGGCTAGCACCCGCCACGCGGCGAACTAGGAAGTGTGGCCCGGGTGCCGGGGTGGAAGGCGCGCGGGGTGCTCCGCGGGTTCCCGGGATTTGGGAGTGCGCGGCCAAAGAAATTGAATCCGGGTTGGGCTGAGTCCTGGAGAGGGGTCGCGCCCCTCTCCGCTTTCGCTGTATATTGTGGAGACAAGCGGCAGAGGGATTTTTCTTCCCCGTCTGCGGAACCTACCTCCCCTACGTAGGGGACCGCCACGTAACCACTGGGCTCCCTACGCCCTGTGGGGCGGGCCCTGGGGGCAAGCCGAAAGACTCGGCTTCTCCCAAATCCGGGAGGTCTTTCCTTTCCTGGAAAGACCAAGAGTGCAATATCACCTCGATTGCACTTGACTTGAGTTGTCCCCGAATGGCCATTTCTGACGTTTGAAATTTCAGATTTTCCTGCCAGAGCAGGAAGAGTTAAAACAGCCGCGATCACGCCCGCTCTCTCCAGCTCGGGGTTCCGTGTCTCCCCGGCCACCCGCGGGACAGCACCTCGGAAAAGAGAACTGTCACGGGGTGGAGAGTGCGGGGCAACATGGAAGTCCTCATTTCTAGATAAGAAGACCAAGATCCTTAATACTTCATTGACTTATCCTAGGTTCCTGAGCGGCAAAGTTAGGACTCTTTACCCAGCATCTTAAAATTCGTGTTCATCCCGCTCTCTGGGTAGCGATTCCACCCGCCTCGCGCTCCCTTCTCCCGCACTCGAGGTCGAGCCATCTCCCAGCAGCCGGGACCGCCCACTGCGCATCTCACCTCAGCCGGGCAGGTGCAGAGGTGGCGGCGCGGTAGCCATGCGTCTTCTGGCC
The DNA here is from genome assembly GCA_004024745.2 of Catagonus wagneri. NCBI lineage: Eukaryota > Metazoa > Chordata > Mammalia > Artiodactyla > Tayassuidae > Catagonus > Catagonus wagneri. The sequence goes on along the minus strand of PVHT020000034.1, from coordinate 6,216,376 downwards.
GAAGGGCAGGAGTAGGCTAGCCGCCTCCTTCTGCTGCCCGGTGGCTGAAGGGGGCAGAGAAGGCGAGGACGGGGCTGGGCTCCGCCTCCCAAACACAACGTCCAGGAAACACCGGAACTTTCCATTGTCTGAGGAGCTTCACCAAACAAATTGTTCCTATAATTACGGGACTGCGAGATTAAGGAGAAGAGCGGCCTGGGCAGGCCCCAGAGGAGCCCAGTACCGAAGCCTGCCTGCTGGGGTGTGTGACTGGAGCCCTCCACCACCGGGCACCGGGAGGAAGGAAGGCGGCATCACCTCAGTGCTTACCCGCACTGTGCAGAGAGGAAGCTCGGCACCTGGCCTCGAAGCCCCAGGGAGGACCTGGCATCCAGGCCTGGCCTCCTGGGTTCCTGGTGGGCAAGGGGCCAGAGTCAGGCAGCGACTGGCTTCTGGGAGAGCGAAAACACTTGCTGTTTGCAAGACCCAGCGCCTGACAGCCAGAGTGAGGCTTCTTAGATTTTGAATTTGTAACGAACCCCACCCTGGCGGGTGGCCGGTAGCAAATCTTCCTCTTCCTTGTTTGCAGGAAGTTACACTCACCCCCAGATACTTCCTTTCCTATCTCTGCAAATCTCTTGTGACCATCCTGCTCTCCCTCAGTGAGCACTAACCTCAACCCCACCCCGCCTTTGAAGGTAGGTTCTCAAGAGGCCCAGGTACTCTGAACTTGAATCTTCTATTCTCACCACACTGGGAAAAAAAACCCCATCAGGCTGCTCGCAGGTAACAGCTGCGTGTGGGCATAGACCTGACTCACTGGGCCAACGAACGAGTCGTGAGCTAACTGTGCACATGTCTCGATGAGCAAGTCCGCATTACCCCGTTTGTAAAATTAGGACCACTGGGGCAGCCTAAAAGAGCTTTAGGGTTCCCAAGAGGCGTCAACTGTGGCTTCCATTCCAGGCACACCGGCATATACCCGACACGTGTGCACGTCCATGTTTGAATCTCCTCACCACCTGAACCCCTCAAATACCAACGCACAGACCCACACTGCCTCTCTGTCCCTCTAGCTACTTTTCGTGCTTGCTGGGCTGGTTTCTGCTGGGTGATTAACGACCCCAGATAGTGTAAGAAATTTGGCGTCTCAAGCTCAGCATTTTCAATTCCTTAATTTGTCCCTAGGTGACTGTTAGCGATCGTGGCTGTAGATCACGTGGGGGTGGGTCAGGTAGAGTGAGCAGCTGATTCAACACTATTGAGTTGGGGTTTGGTTTCATTTTTTAAAGGCGGTTCAGAAAGCAGCCCCTGGAGAACTTGGAGAAGGTGGCAGGCGGCAGGCTGCGGAGGTCCCTGACTAGCCTTTGGGTTGTCACCACTTTCATTCTTTATAAACTGTAAAGTGCTAGCAAATCGCAAACGCCCCTGGACCTTAGTCTCTGATGTAGGTGGGGCAGACAGGTGAGGAAACAGAAGATGACTAGTGTCCTGCCCCCGACTCAAGGCCTCACTGGGAGAACAGTGCTCTGGGTCAGGCCTGTTTCTAGAACTTTTCCACCACGACGCTGCTCCAGATAGAAGCCCAGTTTGACTTTTTTCTAGCTGTTGGGTTAGAAACAAGTTAGACTCCCCGCCGTTTCGACAGCCCCCTCTTCCTCCACCTCATGAAGTCCTGATCACTGTTCATCTCATTTAAAGATGGGATACTGTCCCTCCAGAGGGACATGGGGTGGGGTCCAAAACATCCCAGAATGTCCTCCAAAAAAGCTGCCACAGTGTCCTGGGCAGCGGAGCTCTAGCAGAGCTTTTAAGCTACTTTCTTGCCTTTTCCTCTCTCCTTCCAGAAGAAGCCGGCAGCTGCCCTGGGGGCAAAGTCTTTAGAGACAGCTCCCTTCAAGGATCTACCTCCCAGACTCCCGCGTGCTCGTGCTCTTGCTCGGAGGAGTTCCAGTGGAGAGGTGGGAGATGAGGAAGGGGACAGGGAACGAGAGAACCAGAAGACTCTTTGTCCCTGCTTTCCTGGGTCTTTCAGGCTGGGGCAGACCGCTGCTGTTCAGAGGGGGCAAAAATTAGCTCCTTTCCTCCCCTGTGATGACTAAGGCACTGGTTGGCTGCTCTTTCTAGACTGCCATCCCTTTAAGAGGGGCTGGGGGCGGTGGGAAGAAGAGGGCGCCAGCATCCTCTAGGTGGTGGTGGGCTGGCGGGGGCATAGAAGAGGATCCTCCAGCTCCCTCAGAGGGATGACAGCTCTAGATGGCAAGACTGCAACCTACCAGACTCTCTTCTCTGAGGCACCAGACTTGTAATATCTGAAGTCACACACCACTGTGATTAACTGAGTGTTTTGGTAAAAACAAACCTAGCACATTAGACTAGTCTCAGCCAGAGTGGAACACTGACTTTTTTCTACCCTTCCTGGAACTGACAATCCTCTCCCAAACGAAGACCCCCAAGCTTTCCCGAGAACTTCAGCCAGTCTCTGAAAGTTAACGGGGTGGGTTAACTGGTGTGTTGGGGGGGCGACCTGTCTGTCTGCAGGCCTGTGAAACCCAAGCAGTGTACCACCTAGAGAGGGCAGGGAGGAATGTGGGAATGTGCAGGGTGAAATCAGCTGAAGAGCCTTCACAGAAACACGAGTGTGATCTGTGAGGGAAGTAAGGACGTGACCAAAGTAAGGCATTTGCTTTTACTGGCTGACTGACAGGCTTTGGTGGGGCTCGGTTTACCAACTGGTTGCAGAGACCTGCACTTCAGGGACATGGGGCAGGGGGCTGCTCAGGAGAGCTGGAAGGGAAAAGGAATACAAAAAACACCTCCCCTATATTCTGGGCACATAATTCTTTGTCACATATATATTACACACACATATACGAGCTTACTTAGTTTTCTCAAAAAACTTAACTTGAAAAGAGTAAATATACAAGTGTTCATTCATTCTCTCAACAGAAGAATCACTGAACATCTACCAAGTGCAGGGCATTTTACTATCCTCTCCTTTATAAAAACGTGTGTGCATGTGTGTAAGTACAAATTCATTCAGCAAATTCTGATCTGGCTTCCTGGAAGGTTTGTGAGACTTTCAACTCTGAACAATCAGAGTGATGGGGCTCAGACTTCAGGATACACACACTTTGAGTCAATGCCAGAGGTGGTAATAATTCTGCTGGCACCCTACGAGTTCACACTTTTCCTCCTGTGAAGGTATGGAAGTGGGATGGCTCCAACTTCCAGCCCTACTAGCTTTGGGGGAAATGCTAGAGTATGCTAGAGCCCTTTTAAATAATGCTTTCCATTCCTAAAGCCTGGTCTCCTTCCAGGAGCAATCTAAGGAGCTCGGGATTTACAAACCCTGCAACCATATAAACTCTTTTCAATACATATATTAGAAAGAAGGAAAGATTGATTTAGGTCATTTTCCACAGATGCACACCTCACTAGCATGCTCTCATACCCCAAAACATGGACACACAAATACGCAGTACTATACAAATTCCTTTACACAGCGTGTAGTCATGCCTACAAAAAAAAAAAAAAAAAAAAAAAAAAAAACCCAGAATGGGCGAAGGGTGTCTTCAGTTTTCCTTATTTCCCAAATTCTGAAAAACCACAAGTAGGCTGAAGATATCACTTAGCTTTTTAACAGCCATTTTCATAAGCCCTTTTCACCTTATCTACTTTATCAATGTGTGAACAGCCCAGTAAACACTAACCTGGAAGTGTAGCAACAGATGAGCCAGTAGTCTGTGGTTTCATGGCATAGTCGGTGAAAATCAGATTTACACGCCCTAGTATCAATGCTCAGACCCTCTGAGACCTGCCGGAGCTGGTGAATCAGGCTCAGCAGCCTTTCGTGTACATGTACAGCCTTGAATGAACAAGCATATACTTGGGCTGTGGCTGTGAATTCTATGACCCAAGCCAAGGAGACCCATACCAGTACAAGGACTGTCTAGAGGTGTCTTTTTTTTTTTTTTTTTTTTTGGTCCACTTCGGGGGAGATTGTGACAAAAGGGTGGAGAGAAAGGT